>CAHIKZ030000424.1:1110000-1195000 GCA_903632075.3 Acanthosepion pharaonis | reverse complement strand
TTGTGTCCCTTATATGAACGGCCAGACTCTGATATGCCCCTTTGCGTGTAGGTTTTCTATTTTTAGACATATACAAAGAAAGAAAGAAAGACAGAGAGAGAAAGAGAGAGAGAGAGAGAGAGAGAGAGAGAAAGAAAGAGAAAGAAAGAATGAATGAATGAAAGAAAAAATTTACATATTTCTATTGAAGCAAGTTCATACAGTGAGAAAAGGTTGTTTTTTTTTTTTAAATTTTTTTATTTTATAATCTCCGCCGCCATCTTTTCTTTATTCTTCTGTGATTACCGGAAAGAGCAGAATATCACTCTCGGAATATTAGGACGATGTTGGAGGTCAGATTAAGAAATAATAATAATAATAATAATAATAATAATAATAATAATAATAATAAGAAGAAGAAGAAGAAGAAGAAGAAGACAGACAGACAGACAGACAGACAGGAAGGAAATTGAAACCGGAAAATGAACAATTTAAAACGCAAGGATTTGAACAAATCGAAAAGGCAGAATTAGAAAGAGAGAGGAAAACATATAAAGAGAGAAGGAAACAGAAAAAAGAAAGAGGGGCACAGATAAAGGGAGAGGGATCAGATAAAGAAAGGGCCAAACTGATAAAGAGAGAGGAAATCAGATAAAGAGAGAGGTAAACAGATAAAGGGAGAGGGAACCTGAGGAGGGAAGGAAACCGAAAAGAGCGAGGGAAACAGGAAAAGAGAGAGAGAGAGAGTAATAAAAAAGAGAGAAGGAAAAAGAAAAGAGAGCGGGAAACAGGAAAAGAGAGAGAGAGAGAAATAAAAAAAGAGAGAAGGAAACAGAAAAGAGAGAGGGAAACAGGAAAAGAGAGAGAGAGAAATAAAAAAAGAGAGAAGAAAACAGAAAAGAGAGAGGGAAACAGATACAGAGAGAGGGAAACAGATAAACAGAGAGGGGAACGGATAAAGTGAGGGAAATAGATAAAGAGCGAGGGAAAGAGAAAAGAGAGATGGAAAGAGAAAACGAGAGAGCGAAACAGAAAAAGAGAGAGGGGTCAGATAAAGAAAGAGAGATAAACAGAAAAAAGAGAGGGTGTCAAATAAAGAGAGGGTGTCAAATAAAGAGAGGGTGTCAAATAAAAAGAAGGGGAAACAGAAAAAAAACAGGCAAACGGACGAGAAGTGAGGTAAACAGATAAAGAGAGTATGGGAGGAAGGCAAGAAGGTGATAGAAGAGGAAGTGAGATTTATTAATCTTCGATGTCCTTATTATTATTATTATTAATAATAATAATAATAATAATAATAATATTTTTTACACATGATAACGAGAAGTCAATGTAATCTCCACAAGTGATCATTTATATTTCATACCATTAGCTGAGCACTCAAGTGAAAGATGCGAGACATTAAAATGGATATGTTCAATGTAGTGATTGTAAAAAAGAATAAAAGGAAAATTATTCATATATATATATATATATATATATATATATATATATATATATATATATTATACAGGATATCCCAGAAATCATGAGGGGGATTTAAAAATCTACCAAATTCAACCATATTTTTATGATTCAGAAATAGTTTTATACGGTATGAACCATCAAACACTAGAAATGTATTCTCGTTTAATCATGAAAAAATGATAAAACCTCAAATATCTTGCATTTTCTCTGTCATGCAAACACGTTTAGCAAAGTTTCTAACCTTTTTTGGCCAATGCGCCCTTTTCACTATAAGTAAGGATTAGCATTTCCTCCAGTTAATCTAAGATTGTCCAACTCAAAAGGTGAATTTCCAAATAATATGCATATATTATTGAGAAATCTTCATTCTTTTCCATATTAGTATATATACATTTACATGGGTTGTTTTTTATAGAAGAGTTTTTTTTTACACTCATGATGGACTCAAATTTTTTTTTTTAAATAAGAAAAAGTAAAAGAATTCGCCACTGAAGAAGATTCTTTGCCGCAACTGTAAGTTTCACGAAATAATTCCATCGCCAGACGCCTATTTTATGATGATCGATTTAGTTCCTGAAATTAGCATGAGTACCAAAGGACTTGTAAAAGATTTATAAAGGCAATTTTAAACATCGGTCTATATCATCTGACTTTGATATATATATATAAAGACATTTTCTATGTGTATACGTTCTTTTTATACATACAAATTTTTAAGTAAATGCTCTGTTTAAAGTATTACCGGCCTAAATGTCCGAGAAATTTTCATAGAAAATATACGTCCACCGACAGGAATCGAACCTGTATCCTATACGGAACCGTCATAAAACCTGACACGCTTTACCGATTTAGCCACGCGTTTCGATTAGCGAGGTCGATTTTACTGTTTTTAAACTACAATTCTCCATGATTTTCTCTTGTACATTCTTATCCGCTTGATGCGTATCCAAATGTAAACAAATGACGTCACACATTATGAAATGGACAAAGTCCGACAATTATTTCTTAAGACAATTTTTATGTTTATACGTTCTTTTTATAGATACAAATATTTAAGTTTAGATATTTAAATACTGTTTATTATATAAACTCAAATATTTGTATCTATAAAAAGAATGTATAAATATAAAAAATGTGTTAAATTAACTGTCAGACTTTGTCCATTTCATAATGTGTGACGTCATTTGTTTACATTTGGATACGCATCAAGCAGATATGAATGTATAAAATCATATATATATATATATATATATATATATATATATATATATATTTATTTATTTAAAATATGATTCCAAATCGCGACATAAGAAGTCCCATGTTTCAAAAAAAAGAGCCGAAAACTTCAATATAATTATTTAAATTAAATTGAGTTAAAAAAGCTCTGTTCCATCTTTAAACGATTTTTTTTTGAATATATATATATATATAAATTTATAATTTTTTAAACTTATTTATATAAAGTTTCCCACCTTGATTCGCTATCCTATATATATATATATATATATATATATATATATATATATATATATATATATATATATATATATATATCAAATCAATATGATATATAACGTTGCTTCCAGGACAGCCAGAAACTTTGAAAATACTATCGATCATAACAAACAGTTCATCCCCATTATAAGTACCTGAGGATTGTAATAAACATGAAACTACCAATCGTAATTTCGACGTAATTAATATGTATATTTATTAACATATACTTTATAGCTCTGTATTACCACATTGAGTACTGTCTTGCATATATATATATAGTTCGAACTCCAGTTGGGAAAGGTGTGAATCCTCTTCTTCTGCAGCCGCGTTTATTGGTTTATCCTCTCCTTTGGACTCTCCTAGCAGAGGGTCAACTAGACGTCCGGGCAGCCCTAGTCCTCCATCATTTCTCGAGACGGACGGCTGCCGACGACGAGAGAGATTAAGAAAAAGAAAGCCGTTTCGTCCTATATTTGGAACTCACCAGCAGTGTACATCCACTACCGAGAATTGAAACCCGGACAGTAACATTGACGAGCGGCGCAATATCGAGTCTAGTTCGCTACCTCTGTACTAACAGGCCTCGGTGACGAAGAGGTAGCGAACTAGACTCGAAATTGCGCTGCTCGTTCATATATTCCGTGGTGGAACTCATCCAAGTTCCTTTACCCATTACCATTTACCATTACTCCGAGAGCCACGACTACCATCACCAAGCCGCTCCATCCTGAGCATTAGAAGCCGGTTCAGGTAAGGATATACAAATGATAGAAATTAACGAAGATTTAAAAAAATTAAGTAATTCATCGAGTCTAGAAGAAACCTCAACAAAATGCAGAAAGGACTAGACGGCCGTTTCGTCCTATATCCGGGACTCATCAGCGCATCCACTACCGAGAATTGAAACCCGGATAGTCACATTGACAAGCAAACGTCATACCAACTGTACTAACATGCCTCGTTGACGGAGTCGCTGCTCTTTCACATATTCCGTGGTGGAACTCTTCTATCTATCTATCTATCTATCTATCTATCTATATATATATATATATGTGTGTGTGTGTGTGTGTGTGTGTGTGTGTGCGTGTGTGTCAAAGTTTACCCTTCTAAGGAAGTTTGTTTGGCTTTTGAACACTTGAAACCGCTTATTTTCCATTCAACATCAACACTTGAAGCGTCCAAACAAAACCGCAAAATTCTGTAGTAATTTTATAGCATGCATTTGTTATAAACTTGAATAGAGCAACATAGACATACAGACACACACACATATACATACATATATATATATATATATATATATATATATATATATATATGTGTGTGTGTGTGTGTGTGTGTGTGTGTGTGTGTGTGTGCACGCGCGTGCGTGTGTGTGTGTGTGTGTGTATGTGTATATAGGGTGTTCCAGATTTCGCTACCAACTTATCGAGCCGCCCAGGAATTGCGTCAACTGATTTCACCAGGAACTCTTGTGATATGGAAGACATAACTTCCTATATTCCCCCTTTAAGTTCTTCCAAAATCTTGGTTTGGTGTAGTAGACATGTTCATTTAACCAACCCCAAAGAAAAAATTCACAGAGTGTTAAGTCAGGTCTCTTGGCTGCCCACCCATACATAAAATAGGGTGTATACACACATACACAGACACAATATATATATATATGGTGGATGAAAAAACCTTTCAAACAAATTGGTATCCGAGGAAAAAAAATTGGAAAAAAAAAGAAAGAACCAGAAACTTCCGAACAGGTCGAAAGAAATCGTTCAGTACCTTAAATTTCTGGTACAAAGAAAAACAAAAACAAAAACAAAAACAGCGAGTCATAAGTTAAAATGAAGAGTGCTCAATACGCTAAGTAGAGAAAAAATAAAGTAAAAAAAAAAATCCTAATGAGCCAGATACTACCTACCTTTTTTAATTAGGATCTATTTATTTTACAATTATATATATATATATCTTTGTCAAAATTTTCAAATGCAGAGTCAAGCAGATGCATTTCACACCGTTTAAAAGAACTGGGCGTCTACTCAAACACGTGTATCCAATGAAATATCACGTTGGATGTCCTAAGGAATAAAGTCGGATTAAAAATTAAAAATAAATAAATTCATTAATTCGCTAGAACTTCCTTTGGTTACGTTTTTGGATACGAAAATAAAGTCAGTAGATGTGGACTTTTGAGGAAATTTGAACGCGAAGATGTACATTCCGTAATAGGTTAACTGAACATTGCTGGCTATCTCTAAATTGGTACCGTACAATTGCGGAAACAGGTTCGAACCCTAGGGAAGAATACATTCTCTTTAGTAAGACTATCGAATGCACAGGCCGGTAGATGCAATTCCCGTTATTTAAAACCGTCTACACAAATGTCTTTTTTTTATTTTCTTAAACGGTGAAATTGACAACAATTGGCCTAGATTTATAAGTCCTATTAAAAAACAGCTTACGCCTCCGACAGGAATCGAAACTGTATGCCCTTTTGCACCAGCATGGAAGCCGTTTTTATAGCCGAAACGTGCCTTCACTAATTCGGCTGCGCAAGGGCCACGTCAGTAGAGCATGGTTTGAATTACTTATTTAATCAATGTAAGTTGGTTGTTATTAATGTGACTGTTTAAAAAAAAAAAAAAAATAAAAAGACAGGAACAGCAAGTCAAATAAAAATAACGTTTAGAGTAATAAAAAAAACAATGTCAGAAATAAGAATCATACAGTATAAATAATTACATCGTTCACACAACTATGTTACGGTTTTTTGGGTATATAACATATATAACTAGTGAGCGAGTCAAAATGACTTATTTCCCTTTATAGTCGACCAATAGAAGGTTGACCAATTAGAAGCCGCACAACACTGTATTCGTCGTGTATAAGGGCGGCCATCTTTGTTTCCCTATCGGAATGACCAGAGGCAACTTGTCCGGCGAACAGGACAGACGGAAGAACTACGCTCTGCTACTTTGCTGTGATATCCACTGCTAACCTGCACTAATCTTTTCTACTGTCTCCGAAATATTCACTGCCAACCTCTGGATTCTATACTCGAGGACGACCGTCATGAAAATGTCTAACAAACTACACACACACACACACACACACACACACACACACACATATATATATATATATATATATATATATATATATATATATGTGTGTGTGTGTGTGTGCAGTTATACATGTTTCATTAAAGACGATAGATTAATCTTTTTATTTTTCTTGTGTTCAAAACAAGTATTTTCTTTTCGGAACAGAGTGTGTAGAAACTGTCCAAATGAGAACACCAGAATTGATCGTCTTGTCTACTTTTCCTTAAATAATGCAAAACAGACACTAGTTAACAATGGCTTCTCTAAGCACCTTATCGGCCACCAAATTAGACTATTTCTTTCCAAATTAAATAATAATGATAGTGAATACTCAGTCAAAAATGACATAAATGTTTTCTACAAAAGCCAAATGGACGTCAATCTCAAAGAAGATGAATCTTCACTTAGAAATATCATAAAGAAATACACTAAGCTAATTGACCCGAACAAAAAATCGAATTATCTACTAGAAAAAAATTAAAACAGCTCAAAAATAACAACACACCAGCAAAATCAAAATGACAACGAATGAACATTATTTATGGGTTCAAATGCCCCTTAAATAACTGTGTTCCTGATCAAACTGAACTCATAAATAATTATATTGGTTACACTACTACATGCCTATCCCGACGACTTACGTTACAACTATCTGACGACGGCGCAGTTGGAAGCCATTTTAACACATACAGAAACTTAACAGACTCCATCCAAAACATACTAGTAAAAAATACAAACATAATAACCTCATCCACAGGTAAAAAATGATTAAAAATAATGGAAGCCTTAATAATAAAAAAGAAAAAGCCAACACTCAATAATATTAACGACGAACACGGCCACAATGTGCTAACGGTGTTCGGAAAATAAAAGTATAGCCGAAAGTGCTCGGAATTACAGAACATTTTCACAGTTTGCCAGACACGCAGTGTCCAGAAAAGTACACGCTTGTTGAAACACAAAAAAATTAAATAAAAAGCTTGAACGCAGTACCTTGTGTCGTCTTTAATGTAACATATGTCAATGAAGGATTGCTGGCTATATACACACACACACACACAACACACACACACACACACACATGTATATATATATATATATATATATATATATATATATATATATATGTTACATTGATTAAAATTCGAAATGACCCCATTCAAATAGATATTTCAGCCCACGAAGACTTACTTGTAAGCCTTGAAAACACAGAGGAGTGAAGAAATAAAACAAAATAGTAGTTTATATATATATATATATATATATATATATATATATATATATATATATATATATATATATATATATATATATATATATATATATGTATATTTGTATTTTCTACGTGTATGATGCAGTGAAGAAATAAAATAGTAATTTATATATATATGTATATATATATATGTATATATATATGTATATATATATATATATATATATATATATATATATATAAACTACTATTTTATTTTATTTCTTCACTTTTATATATATATATATATATATATATATATATATATATATATGTGTGTGTGTGTGTGTGTATATATCTATATCTATATATATATATATATATATTAGGGTGTGCTGAAATTCTCGAATCGGCTCAATTGCCAAAATTAGTATTCTGAAGATGGGTTATTAAACATTGTGTCCATCTTCATAGTTGGTATTATTGAGATTTTTCTTTTTTTATTAATAATATTTGTATTTTCTACCTGTATGATGCAGATTTAAACACACGAAAACTTACAAGACTCCATCCACAACATACTGGTAGACATTACACGTATAATAACCTCATCCACATGTAAAAAAAAAAAATGTTAAAGATAATGCCAGCATTATTAATAATAAATTAGTAGAATATCTATGACAGCGTTACTGTGGCAGACATGGTGTCAGCAGTAAGGCTCGCAATCGAACAACGTCACGAATTTTGAGCAACTAGTACGTATTGAACTTATAGGATTAATGTGCTGCTTGACAAGTTAAATAATCGCTAAGTCTGACACAAGACCACAAGTGTTGATCAACTAGTGAGCATTGAACTGATAGGATTAATGGCGTGCTTGACAACTTTTCCCGCCGTTATCTAAAAAAAGTCAGGAGTGTTGATCAATTAATAAAAATTGAACATATAGGATTAATGGGCTGTTTGACAAGTTAAATGAGCGCTAAGTCTGACACAAGGCCACGAGTGTTGTGCAAATAGTGGGGATTAAACTGATAGGATCAATGGTCCTCTTGTTTTCTGGTCGTTAACTAAGTCTGACACAAAGCCAGAGTGTTAATCAATTAATAAAAATTGAACATATATGATTAATGGGCTGGCTGATAAGTTTAAGAATCGCTAAGTCTGACACAAGGCCACAAGTGTTAAGCAAATAATGATTATTGAACTGATAGGATTAATGGCCTGCTTGGCAAGTGTTCTAGCCATTATATAAGTCTGACACAAGACCAGATGCGTTGATCAATTAATAAAACTTGAACATAGTATTAATGGTCTGCTTGACAATTTTATAATTGCTAAGTCTGACACAAGGCCACAAAAGCTGAGTATCTAGTGAAGATTGAAATTCTAGGATTCAGGAGCTGCTTGACAAGTTTTCTAGCCGTTATCTAAGTTTTACACAAGGTCACAAGTGTTGATTAATTAATAAAAGTTGAACATATAGGACTAGTGGGCTGTTTGATAAGTTTTAAAATCCCTAAATCTGGCACAAGGCCACAAGTGTTGAGCAAATATTAAATATTGAACTGATAAGATTAATGGATTGCTTCACAACGTTTCTCGCCTGTTACCTAAGTCTGAGAAAAGGCGAGAAGTGTTGATCAATTAATAGAAATTGAACATATAGGATTGATGGGGTGTTTGACAAGTTAAACAAGCGCTAAGTATGGCACAAGGCCACTAGAGTTGAGCATCATGTGGTGATTGAACTTAATGGATCAGTGGTCGTCTTGACAAGTATACTAGCCAGTATCTAAGTCTGACATAAGGCCAGAATTGTTGATCAGGTAATAAAAATTGAACATATAGGATTAATGAGCTTGTTGATAAGTTTTAGAATCGCTACATGTGACACAAGGCCACAAGTGTTGAGCATATAGTGAGTTTTGAACTGATAGGATTAATGGTCTGCTTGGCAAGTTTTCTAGCCATTATGTAAGTCTGACACAAGGCCAGATACGTTGACCAATTAATAAATATTGAATATAGGATTAATGGCCTGCTTGACAAGTTTATAATTGCTAAGTCTGATACAAGGTCACTAGAGTTGAGCATCTAGTGGGCATTGAACTTGTAGGATTAATGAGCTGCTTGACAAGTTTTCTAGTTAGCCTACAAGGCGCCTCTATATTCATGAGGTAGCAAAAAAAAATCTGCCTGGAAACTACTTATATAGTTTTATTCACATTTCATTGCTTTTTTTTTCTCTTCCTGATCTGTTTTTTTTTTTTTTACTTTTTATCATTTGTCCATTTTTATTATTTTATTTTTATCTATATTATTATTATTTTTCTTTTTTTATAAAGTCATTTGTCGTTTTATACCCAGGGTGGTTTCGAAGGTTACGGTAGACATGGCAACGCTCTTTGCTTCAAGAGTTTTCTTCACATAATTTCCATATCACACAAAGATGTGTTTCATTCTTTTCAACGTGATTACTTAGGAAGGTTTTTTTTTTTTATATATATATCAGGAGTTTATAATTGTTCTGTCATTTTATCTCTCATATCTTACTATTTACGTAGCCTACCGAACAACGCCAAGTGCTTGGCTTGGGAGTTACAGTAGGAAGATTGTTTTGCGTCAGTGGAAAATATAAGGATATACAGAAATTAAATTACGTATTTCAGCACGAGTCAACGAATCCAGATAACCAGAGAAATTATAGCGAATATTAGCTTAGAATCACATCAGTCCGGCAATGTGTTGTTTATAATACACTAGCAACATGACCCGGCGTTGCCCGTGCTTGATTCAAAAATCATACGACTCATACAGCAATCGCTATCACTTGACTTAAAATATTTTTGCCCTTCCTTGCCTTTAAATGAGTGCCCTTTGCCGTGCTGATGTTGCTACATGCCTTACTTCTTGCCTATCTCAAACTGCGAATTTTTTCTAAACTCGATACTAAACATTAAATCTGTTACGAAAAACGAACTAAACAAAATGAACACAAAACGATCAGCTTTAAAAAAAGGACTCGTAACTGGAAAAACCGAATGAAAAAAAAAATGTTAACAATAAATACTTTTTCACACCCAACCCAGTTCTGCGGAATCAGAATCAACGTTGAGTTTAAGCAAGCGAATGAGCCAATTGGAGTAAAGTGCCATGCAGATTTAAATTTTTCCCACTTTTGACGAATGCAGCTATCGATTTTTTTTGCATGCTAGCATGCTAGTTAACATTCGTATCAGTCAGCTGTTGGCTCTCACGCTGGCCAATAGAATCTTCCTGCCTATTCGTGGCAGCCAGCTATTGTCTCTCACTTTGGCCAGTAGAAAATGGCCGCAAACTACATGAAAATTGCCGTAGAAGCATGAAAAAAATCGATTATTTCCACTATCGATGGGAGTTGGGAAATGCCATGTCGGTCTTGGCCTTTCCAATAACTTGGAGCATGTGCATGTAAATTCTGGTGATGTAAAAATTGCGGCCATGCATTCGTTACACACACACACACACACACACATCCTGCCTTTTATAGATAGAGATTTCAGAACGTTGAAGCACCGCTTCCCGTGTGATTACTGTAGTTAAACAACGTCGAGCTTGGTCAGTACCTTGATGGGTGACCGCTTGGGAATACCAGGTGCTGTAAGATTGGATGTGCACGTGGTGTAATGGATAACGGCATATAATGGTTAATCAGAGAGCCGAGTTTCAATTCCAGTCGGGTTCATTATATCCACTTACGCGCAAATACCTTTGAGAAAGATAAGAATCCACCTCTTCTCCCCCAACTATGGCTTAATTAGTAAGACTTGTATCACTAAAACCATTATTATCACCAAAAAATAATAAGTAAAATTGAGTACAAAATATTTAGATTTCGGCATTAAGTGACTCACAGAGGTGTTGATGTGCCACTAAAATAATAATAAAAAAAAAGATTAGGTAAATGTACGTCCCGAATCGCACATCTTTACTTTTCCTCAAATAACTTCTAATGATACAATTAAAAAAAAATAACAATAAAGATAAAATAAAATAAATTTGGCTTATGGCCGTATCACGTTGAAACACCGTCTCCCGTATGATCACCGAATTTAAATAAACCTCAAACTTGGTCAGTACCTAGATGCGTAAACGATTGCGAATAGAAGGTGCTTTCAGTCTGGATGTGTGGGTGGTGTAATGGAAAACGGCACAGAATTGTCAATCGGAGGGCCGAGTTCCAATTCCATTTGGGTTCGTTATATTTTACTTACTCGCTAATATCCTTCTGAAAAGTATGAATCCAACTCGTCTCACCTTAGCTATGGGTTAATTAGTAAGATCTTTATCACTAAATCAATATTATCTCGAAAAAAATTCTTACAATTTAAAACTATTTTCTAGCTTTAGATTGTTGCAGTTTTTTTTGGTATTTCTGTACTAGTGAGCTAGCCTAAATGAGCTGACTCATTTTATAGTTCACCAATAGAAGGGTTAACCAATCAGAAAGCTCAAAATATTCAATGCGACGTGTATAAAAGCAGCCATTTTTTTCTACCAAATTGTCTGCACTGCCAACCTGATATTGAAGACTTAAAGAATTACTTAACAACCGCTACTTTCTCTGAATCTTCACTGCCGACCTCTGATATTGAAGAGATTACGGACTTCACTGGATTCCATATTCAGAGACTGCGGCAAACATAGTCACCATAAATAACTTGCAATGGGTTGATAAGCCATCAAAAACGAATCAATCAATTATATTGCAATGAAAGAATTTGTGTTCTGCATGAGCTTTCACTTGCAAACCGATCCCAATGTTCCACGGTTAGCTACATTCATTTAACCGGAAATAGCAGGTGATGAAAAATGGGTTTTGCATGTCAAGAGAAAATGAAGACGGTGATTATCATTATTTACATTATTCGGACTATTGTCCTCATCTTTGTTGCCATATTTATCACAACGTTTCGGCCGTTGTACGCTCCGGCTTTCTTCAGGTGGTTGGAATGTCGAACTGAACCCTTTATTTCGCTCGCTGGGGTAGACTGTTCTAGTTCCACGTGCCATGTCTAATGGATGTCAGTTATCAGTTATCTCCTGTTAATTCCCCCTTTCCAAGTTCTCCAACGCCTTAACCAGGTATTGAACTCACACTCTTTGGGCCCTGTCACTGGATCTAACTAACGCCTTTATCCACTGTGCCGAGCAGAGCCTATACCTTTTCCACACCTGATGAGAGGCTCCTTATCTCGAACGTCTACTGGGTCGGGTCTAAAGCTTTCTCTTGACCTCAAATGGAACGCGTATATTAATGCCATCGCAAAAGATGCTGGGAAAATTGTCGGTTCTTTGTATCGCTCCAGAAAGTACCTAACTGCTGCTGCTACGCACTGTTTTACAAGAGTCAGATCAAAGCAAAAATGGTGCACCCCAAACCTCACTGTTCAGCCTCGACAAATTTCATAAGAGATTACGCGGCCTCGTGTGTGAGGAATTACTATCCACACTAATCTCACAGACGAAACGTTGCTCGCCTCTCTATACCCTATCGCTATTATTATGGTATATGCCCAGACGTGTTATATTCTTTAGTTTACCAGCGAGGTCCTTCACACCAAGGATCTTTGCAGCGGCGTCCTTCGTAAAGAGGACCTTCGCAGCGGGGAACTTCGCAGCGAGGACTTTTGCAGCTGGGACCTTCGTAGCAGAGACCTTCGAAGATGGGACATTCGTAGCAAGGAGCTTCGCTGAGGTGACCTTGCAGCGAGGACGTTCACAGTTGGGCCCTTCGTAGAAGGAACCTTCGCAGCGAGGACCTTCGCAGCGAGGACATTCGAGCATGGACCTTTGTAACGGGTCCTTCGTAGAGAGGACATTTGCGGCGAGAATCTTCGCACCGAGCACCTTCGTAGGAGGACCTTTGCAGCGGGGGTTTCACAGCGAGGACATTTGCAGCAGACACCTTCGTAGCGGGGACCTTCGTAGAGTCCACCTTCGCAGCGAGGACCTTTGCAGATTGGGCCTTCGCAGGTAAGACATTCGCAGCAAGGACCTTTGTAGAGGAAACCTTCGCAGCGGGGATCTTCGCAGTTGAGACCTTCGTAGAGGAGACCTTCGTATGTAGGACATTCGATCAAGGACCTTTACAACGGGGTTCTTCGTAGAGAGAACCTGCGCAGCGAGAACGTTTGCAGCGAGGATCTTCACACCGAGGCCCTTCGCAGCGTGGGCCTTCGTAGAGGAGACCTTCAGAGATGGGACCTTCGTAGCGAGGACTTTCGTAGAGGTGACCCTTGCAGCGTGGACCTCCGTAGGTGGTACCTTCGCAGTGAGGACCTTTTTAAGGGGAACTTTGCAGCGGAGACTTTCGTAGCGAGGATTTTTGTAGCAAGGGACATTAGCAGCGGGGACCTTTGTAGAAGGTGACTTCGCAGCGTGGATCTTTGTAGAGGGGTCCTTCACTGCGTAAAGCTTTGCTTCGTGGACCTTCACAGGTGGGACCTTCGCAGCAAGGATCTTCGTAGAAGAGACCTTCGCCGCGGGGATCTTTGCATTTGGAACCTTCGTAGAGACGACCTTCACAGCGCAGAGTTCCTCCACCGCGAGGACCTTGGCAGCGTGGACCTTGGCAACGTGGACCCGCTGAAATTTGTTCATGATGGTAAATCATCCCCATTCTTGTCGTGTTCTTTTGATAAGAATCTAGTCCCACTCTTCTTTCTAGAACTGTTGCTTTTATAGAAAACGACTCCCGAGTGAATGCTTCCCTTACAAATACAACCCTGTTCTATTCTAGTCTAGGGTTAACCCATATCTATCCTATATGCCCTCACAATATTCACCTCTTACTTTCCTCTCCCCCTTCTTTTACAAAAAAAAACTTTCAACATTGAGTAACCTTTGACCCTTGGCTGTGGTATTGTGTCAACTAAGATTTTTAAAAATGCCTTGTGAAACAACCCCCCCACACCTAAAAAAAATAAGAGAGAACATTTCATAAGTAACAGAACATTTAAAAATAAAGAAGAATTTGAGCACAATAATTCAAACTTTTTTTCAGGGTGGGGGCAGGTTTCTTTAAACATGGAATTGAAAATTTACCTTGCCGTTGGACTGCAGGGATTGATAGTGAAGGTGATTATAATTTTTCTAAATAATATATGACTAAATTTTAAATTTATAGATCCTTGCATGTCAAACGTAACTACTTTCCGAACAGTTAATTACCTCATTTATTAAACGAGTTTTTTTTTTAATCCTATCACCATATGCAAGGCAGTAAAGTCAACATACTAGCAAAAAAATACCAGATAATTAAATCGGTAACTGTAATACAAAGTACCTAAAATTCAATAGAACATTAGATTATCTGTCTATATTTCTGAGATGGTGTATTGTAACTATTTCCACTATTTACATTGTTCGAGCTGCTGTCCCCATCTTTGTTGTCATATTCACGAAGTTTCGGCCGTTGTACGCTCCGGACTTCTTCAGGATCTGTCTATATTTCTGAGATGGTGTATTGTAACTATTTCCACTATTTACATTGTTCGAGCTGCTGTCCCCATCTTTGTTGTCATATTCACGAAGTTTCGGTCGTTGTACGCTCCGGACTTCTTCAGGATCTGTCTATATTTCTGAGATGGTGTATTGTAACTATTTCCACTATTTACATTGTTCGAGCTGCTGTCCCCATCTTTGTTGTCATATTCATGAAGTTTCGGTCGTTGTACGCTCCGGACTTCTTCAGGATTTTTTCTATATTTCTGAGATGGTGTATTGTAACTATTTCCACTATTTACATCGTTCGAAATGGTGTCCTATATCCAAATATATGATTGATGTATACGGAATAAATTCCAATAACCAGCAATTACTATTCTTAAAAGAGTGCTCAATACAGAGTAGAGCGAATATAATTATTTATTTAAAAATTCTAACATAAATATGTTACAAAATCACTACAAAAATAGCCTTTATTCTACAATCTACATTCAACATCACCACTTGTCACAGAGGTGTTGAAACAAAATGGCTATTTTTGTAGTGATTTTATAACATATATTATGTTATAATTTTAAATAAATAATTATATATATATATATATATATATATATATATATATATATATATATATATATCGCAATGCTCGATGCAAAATAACGTAGGTAAAATATTAAATTTTATCTATTAGCATGAAACTAATACTAAAATGAAAAAAGTTTTCATTTTTAAAAATTAATTCTAAATCTTAGTTTCGTTGGAAGTACACACACACGAGTGTGTGCGTGCAAGGGAGAGAGAGAGATATATATATAGAGAGAGAGAGAAATCGGCAATATAATATATAAATAATGGCCAGGAAAGTATAGAATCTTCACGCCTCTCCCTGAAGATAAAATACATTTCTTCATATTATGAATATATCATGTGACCGTAACATAAAAAAGTACAAAACCGGAGTTCACTTATAGAAATAAAATATATACATGAAGGATGACACTTTTGAAGGCTTCCATTTTTACAGCTATTTTAAACCTTTATCAAAGGTGAGAGACCAGAAAAATATATAGCGTTTTACTGCGAAACAGCAGACAAAGGTGGGTAGATAAGTGTTTATCCTTTGATTTATTTTAATCTTCGTTTTATAACCTGTGGATGGAAGATAATCTGGACGAACTAAATAAAGAAATAAAAACTCGACTGTGGGGAAAGAGTTGATCTCAAAAAATGTTTTAATGCTTGTTCGTCTTACGAGTCATAAATCCTACAAGCTGTAAAAATGGTGAGTGTTTTGAAAAGAAACTCTTTCTTTCTTGGTTTTTCATTGTTACTCTCTCTCTCTCTCTCTTTCTTTCTTTCTCAATCTTTCTTTCTTTTCAGTCCTTCTTTTTCGATCTTTCTTTCTTAATTTTCTTTCTTTTATTCTTTCTCGATCTAACTTTCTCCTCTATTTTCTTTCTTAATTCTCACTCTTTCTTTCTTTCTTTTTTTCTTTCTTTCGTTCTTTCTTTTATTTACTATTTCTCTTCTTTGTTTCGACATCTTTCTTTTTCTTCATTTTTTCTTTTTCGATTTTTCTCGGTCTTTTTCTTTTTTCTTTCTCGATCTAACTTTGTCTATTTTCTTTCTTCACGGTCTTCCTCTTCTTTCTTGTTTCTTTTTTCTTTATTTATCGATCTATCTGTTTCTTTCTTTCTTTCTTTCTTTCTTTTTTTACTATTCCTCTTCTTTCTCGGTTTTTTATTTTTCTTCTTACTCTATTTAACTTTCTCCTCTACTTTCTTTCTTGCTATTCGGTCTTTCTTTCTTTCTTTCTTTCTTTCTTTCTTTCTTTCTTTCTTTCTTTCTAGTTCTCTTCTTTCTCGGCTTTTTCTTTTTCTTCTTACTCGATTTAACTTTCTCCTCTACTTTCTTTCTTGCTTTTCGATCTTTCTTTCTTTCTTTCTTTCTTTCTTTCTTTCTTTCTTTCTTTCTTTCTTTCTTTCTTTTTTTCTTTCTTTCTTTATTTTACGTCTTTCTTTCTTTCTTTCTTTCTTTCTCCATCTTTATTTTACTTCTTTCTTTCTTTCCTTCTTTCTTTCTTTACCGATCTTTCTCGTTTTTTTTCTTTTTTCTTTCTCGATCTAACTTTCTCTACATTCTTCCTTCTTGTTCTTCCTCTTCTTTCATGTTTCTTTCTTTCCTTCTGTCTCGATCTGTCTCTCCTTCCCTTCTTTCTTTCTTTCTTTCTTTGCTATTAGAGCAATCTTCTCGGTAAGTCAATATTTCACCATATTAAGATTATAGCCTCAAGTGGATTTAATTCATCCTGAAAGTCATTTCCGCGGGTCGAGGGAATAAAACTTAAAAAATCTCGAAGATGTATTCAAAAGAAAAATGAAAACAATGTGCGGACGTAAGAACGCTGCTGCTGCTTCAGCCGCAATAAGTAGATTTGAAGAAAATGAATTATAGATAGATTACAGCAGGAGGCGATTAGGAAAATGATGACAACAGAACCAAGCAGAAGGTTTATTTTGAAATATTCAGGTAAATATTTTTTATGTTATTATCAGTCAGAAACCAGCTTATCATTGTGGCGTTTTATCACGGCATTCCGATTACCGACAGATGTTGAAAGTGCCAAGGGCTGAACACAAGAAGCAATAGAGAAGTGGTTTTACCGACAGATACCAAAATTACCAAAGACTGAACATTAGAAGAAATAAAGATGTGGTTTTACCGACAGATACTGAACATAACAACGGCTGAACGTAAGAAGCAATAGAGATGTGATTTTACCGACGAATATTGAAAATACCAAGGACTGAACATTAGAAGCAATAGAGAAGTTTTTTTACCGATAGATACTGAAAATAGCAAAGACTGTACATGAAACATTATCCAGATGTGGTTTTACCGACAGATGCTGAAAATAGCAAGAGCTGAGCATGAAATAAATAGAGAATTTATTTTCCTGATAAATGCTGAAAATACCAAGGACTGAACATTAAAAGAACTAGAGATGTGGTTTTACCGACAGATACTGAACATAACAACGGCTGAACGTGAGAATCAATAGAGATGTGGTTTTACCGAAGAATATTGAAAATACTAAGGACTGAACATTAGATGCAATAGAGAAATTTTTTTACCGATAGATACTGAAAATAGCAAAGATTGTATATGAAACATTATCCAGATGTGGTTTTACCGACAGATGCTGAAAATGTCAGGGACTGAATATTAAAAGGAATAGAGAAGTTGTTTTACCGAAGAATGCTGAAAATACCAAACACTGAACGTGACAAGTAATATAAGTGTGGTATTACCGACGAATATTGTAAATACCATAAATTGAACCTGAGAAACAACAGAGAAGTACCGGTAAATACTGGAAATACCAAGGACTGAATATTAAAAGTAATAGGGAAATGTTTTTCCTGGTATGTATTGAGAGGTTCTAGATACAATATAAAGAATTATTTGCAATATTATTGGTCCTGAAATGGCATCTCTGCTTCAGTCACATTCACATTGCCATCTTGTAGCTTCTATATGCCTTTTCTATAATTATATTCATGTAATTGTTCTGATTAAATTGTTTAGGTTTAAATGATTATATATATATTGTCTTATAACACTTCACGCAGAACTTTTCACTGCCAGTTCAAGAAAGACAAAAAAGAGAATGTCTCATATCGAGAATATTTCACAACGAAAAACGTAAAGAAAAAATTATTTATTTTTATTAATATGTGGAAATCTCCCCCCTTTGCCTGATGACGGTCGCGAGACCGGAAACCCGTGTAGCAAAATTATGGAAAATAAAGCATAATATATTAAAAAAAAATCCACATTACAACCAAAAACGTTTGCGGTTTCTCTCTTCTTTTTAATATATACATTTTTCTCTCATTGGAACTACCATAACCTCTTCCTTTCACACACACACACACACACACATATATATATATATATATATATATATATATATATATATGTGTGTGTGTGTGTGTGTGTGGCTCAAGGTTAGAACTCTGACTGGCCCCGAATCGGACAGGTTGCGATCCAAGCTCATTTATATCTTCCGTTCTTCTTTTTTTACTTTCTATATGCAATAATATCAATTCCCTTTTCCAACTTGATTTATTGAAATTTGAAGGTTTATACTAATGTTATTTTACCTTTATTTCTATCTCGATTTCACCACCTGCTTATCTTTTTAAAATTCATTCGTTATATTATTTGACTTATTTTTCACTTTCATAACGCGTTATGCTAAAAAAAATAATACGAAAGGTAAAAATGTATGTAGCATTCTAATTCATAATGTAAAGTAAAATTTGGTTAAATATAATTAATATGACAATATAAAGATTTAAAATCGGTTTACTATTCTAATCTATATTAGAAAGTCTGTTTCATAAAATACTGTAATACTCTTTTAATTCCATAAATAATTGTCTCCGACCACAGGAAGTTTTTGTCATAGAAACATTAACCTAACAACGCTATGTTACCGTTAAAATTCGAATTCTATGATTCGACGAAATTCCATTGGTTGAATTTCTCCCTTCTTAGTTTATCTCACCTCCTTCCCCCACCTTGTTTTTCTCAAACTTTCTTTTCTTTTTTTTTTGTCCTTTTTCTTCTTATTTCTCTTCTCTCTTTCACTGTTACTAATCACTTGGCTTCTTTTCTTTTTCCACATGTAAATACTTTTTAAACTTTTATGGGAAACTTTCCAATGACGGCAGTGGAAGATGTGCTTCGTTAACTGCATTTCGGAATAAAATATTTTAGAATCATCGTGATTTCCCACCTGATGAAACGTTAAAAGAAAATTTTTTAAAGTTGAAACAAGATGTACAGTTTTGTAGTGGGTATATGCATGTTCTAATGAAACACTGCATAATAAATAAATATTTATTGATCTTCTTTTGTATTGAGCCCTGTTTTAAATTAATGTTTTGTACGCTGAAATCTTACTCTTTTTCCTTTTATATTTGTGTATATATATATATATATATATATATATATATATATATATATAGATATAATAAATATATATGTAGACAGAATATATAGAAAAGCAGATATAAATAGAAAGATAGATAGTTAAATAGATAGATAGATAGATAGATAGATATTAGCAGGCTCAGATAGTTAAATAGATAGATAGGAACAAGCTTAGATAGATAGATAGATAGATAGATAGATAGATAGATAGATAGATAGATAGATAGATAGATATGGACAAGCTGATATAGTTAAATAGGTATATAGACACAAGCTTAGATAGATAGATAGATAGATAGATAGATAGATAGATACTGAACAGAATAAAATAGATAGATAGATAGATAGATAGATAGATAGATATTAGCAGGCTCAGATAGTTAAATAGATAGATAGGAACAAGCTTAGATAGATAGATAGATAGATAGATAGATACTGAACAGAATAAAATAGATAGATAGATAGATAGATAGATAGATAGATAGATAGATAGATAGATATGGACAACTGATATAGTTAAATAGGTTGATAGACACTGTCTTAGGACGATAGATAGATAGATAGATAGATAGATACTGAACAGAATAAGATAGATAGATAGATAGATAGATAGATAGATAGATAGATAGATAATAGAAATAAAAGTAAGAAGAGCGTAAATAGTCGAGTGGGACGTTGAGGAATTAAATAACAGTCGCGTGAGAATGATTTTCACCTCTATGCAAAAAACAAAATAAAGCAAAAAACAAAAAAAACATTTGAATAATGGGCGTCCATCTTAGGTTTTGCATAACCGTGCAAAGTAGGCAGAAAAGGACAAAGTGTGAAAACGAAAAACCGGAGAAATCACAATGGCGACTGCACGACGTGGAAAGACAAAGAAATCTTGAAAAGATAAAACTAGAAAAATAAAATAAAAAAAATAAAAAATATGCAAAACCGAAGAGGTCAAGAACAGAGAAAAATAAAAGATTTAAAAAAAAATACAAAAATTAAAGGAAAAAATTTAAATCAAATGAATGAATAAGATTTATAAGGAAGGTTGATCAATATGTCCGTTGGCTTGGAATTAAAAGCATTAGCAAGAAAGTCGATTATACTGAAACGATGAAATAAAGTGAGCGCTCATTTCAATTGTGTATAGTAATTAATTATTTGATTACTTGAATTATACAATTAAATATTCTGATCATGATTCATCTAATAACTATATCTAGCTCTATAGATTTATTGATCCACCCCTGTTCACTTCAATAAGTTATTACAACTAGTTGACCCGGATAAAAGCATCTGCAACAAGATTAATATTACGATGGAAAAGCGTAGAGTTGCTTTCTGTAGTTTTAAGTCTATTTTATTCTTCAACTTTTACTTCACAGTGTAATTCAGATGTTAAAGTTTGCTAGTTTATTTTGTAGTCAGTAGCCACTAGTGGATGCCGTGTTACGCTGTCGCTGTGCTGAAAAGAAAACTTAGCCTGCGGCCTTCAGCGTCATATTGTATAGAAATTGACTGCAATCTCTGAAGGTCTTTCTCTTGCTTTTGCCGTTTTCTTTGTTTTGTCCGCTTTATATTCTATCGTAAGTGAATTAAGTCTTTCGAAGTAGGCCTGGGATTTTTGCCAAGAAACAATCCAGGACTTATCCAACTCTAACCACTCAGAACTAAAAGAGGACGACTGCTTCTTTAGTGAGTTGTGAAGTCGATTTTAAGCAGAAACGGGAGAAGTAGAAATTTTCAATTCTCTTGGCGAAATTCTTTCCAAGTAAAATTGCGTTTATTTATAGAATTTCCCTAAAGCCAAAGACTGAGAACTTCTTCGAAGATTACAAGTTCTGTAATAGCCGAAGGAAAAAAAAAAAAAAAAAACTGACGAGAAGTGTTAGTTGGTTTGTTCAATGTGACACCATTGTTATTGGTAATTTCCGACTTCCGTCCGGTGGCGTTTTTGCAACAGTAGCTTCCGGTTAATAAAGAATGAAAACTCGGTAGTGATGTATGTCGGCTATTACTTATTTGAGCTAAATTTCTTAATGGAAACCTAACACATTCAAATTCCCTGTCAGCTTTAATTATATCTTATTCGCCGTTTACTTTGCCCCGGGTTCAGACTGTTGTCTGACTTGTGCTTCGTCTTCGAATTCTCCAACATCCATTCCTGATTTTACAAAGACTAAAAAAAGCCAAAAAACTTTTCAGTGTTTCATGTATCATTTTACTTATCAAGCACTCGCTTTTCTTTTTTTTCTACATCCTCTCTCTTCTTTCTTTCTTTCTTTCTTTCTTTCTTTCTTTCTTTCTTTCTTTCCCGTTAGTTTCATGATATTACAGATAAGACTGACACACCCGCGCGCGCACGAGCGCACACACACACATATATATATATTAACTTTGAACATGAACATAATATCTTGACCGTGTTTTGAAAAAGAAAATGAAAACATTTTATAAAACATACGTACAACAAACTATTTCTTATTTTAACAGTTAAAATATAATCCTTGAAAATGGCTAAATGTATAGCCGAAAGCGCTCGGATAAAAAGAACATTAGGGCAATTATTATATAATTTATCATCCGAAAAGAAAAAAATTATTAGATCGCATGAGAAATTGTATGAAAAAAATTAATAAAAGCACATTGTCTGTTTTCAATGAAATGTGCATGAAAGAAGGATTGCTGCCTAAATACACACACACACACACACACACACACACGAGTGTTTCATTAAGACGGATCAAAGTCAGCAGTAAATAAATCAGTGTTATTGGTGAAACTTTATTTATTTCTCTATTGGATCATGTTATTTAAGTCATGGTAATTATGTGTGAAAAATAACATCGCCCAAATGTCCCCCAAGGCTTCGGCGGCACACCTCAACTCGATGGTCAAAATTTTTGATGATGCCTCTGCATAGTTGCTTCTCAATCTCACCAATATGCCTTATTATCTCATCCTTCAGCTGTTGAATTGTTGTTAGCTTGTTGGCATAGACCTTACTTTTGATATGACCCCAAAGGAAGAAATCTAAAGGCGTCAAGTTGCACGATCGTCGTGACCAAGTGACATCGTTGCTTCGAGAGATGATACGACCTGGGGACTTCTCATTCAAAATTCTGTTTGAACGTCCATTTTCATAATAGGCTTCGATAACTTTAACACGTTGTTTGATTGTTAATTTTTCTATGGTTAAAATTTCCAAAGACTTAAGTTATTAAATCTGAAAGAAAAAATAATCATTAGACGCTTATATATATATATATATATATATATATATATATATATATATATATATATATATATATATAGGCTATGACTTTTTTGTAATCTCATGTTCTTGCGCAATAACGAGATTTTGTTCAAAAGTAATGAAAAAGTCATTAGTTTGATATAGTTCTTGAAAAAAAGCTCACCCCAAATGGAAAATTCGATTTTATCATATACGCAATTAGGGTAAAAAAAAAACAAAATATTTATGTATTTTTTAGCGTCTTTAACAGTTTATATAGCAAAGCAGGAAACTTTTTTTTTTCCCGGGAGCTCTATCAGGGTTGGGGTACTCCGAGCATATATAGTTATCCACAGGCTCTTTCGCTGTAGCACAGCTCTTCAATGTGGCTGGACGTCCAATTGCTTAAAGCCGGGATCGAAACCCGACCGATTTGGCATCACTAAAGTATCGAATTGTGGGATGATTGCGTTTAATCATGAAGCAGACTGTAACCGCAGGTGTGTTGACCTCAGTTTTCACTTTTATATTTACATATATTCTATCTTTAGCATTGATCACGTTAACTCATAAATATCGCATATCTTAAAATTATAATTAAAAGTTTAATCCCTACTACTCCCCGCCAAAAAAAACCTTCCCATCACCTTCCACCTACAAACTGAGATTAACTGAAAAAATAGAAAGATTCACAAAAAGAATGAGATGGAAAGCGTATTTCTTTATAAATCAAGAATTTAATACAAATACCACTAGTCCTTGGTATGACGATAAACTACATCCGGCAGCAAGGCCTCTGATCAGGAGATTCGAAGCTTTGAGAAGCTTGAAATAACATCTTAATTGTTGTTGTTCCCAAGTCTACCCTAACTCAGGGTGGTAGCACCTGTTCGGATCCCAGTTATAGGTAAATAGTGAACCCTCCAATAAAAAAAAAAAAAAAACACCATGAAAGTGTAAAAATTTATTTTATACTAAAAATTACTGCAAGACCTTATTATATAAAAAATTACCAACAATACATATTTACAGTAAAATTACCACTAATACCTATGCATATTAAAATTACTAACAATTCATATTTATAGTAAAATCACTAATAATACATATTTATGTTGAAATGAAAATTAATACATATTTATTGCAAATTACAAACAATATATATTTGTAGTAAATTTACTAACAATACATATTTATAGTAAAATTGCCAACAACAAATATTTACAGTAAAATTACCAATAGTACCTATGTATAGTAAAGTTACCAACAATACGTTCTATCTGGAGTTGAAGGCATACTGCGTTCAAAATATTTACATTTTGGTAGAGAGTTTGATATGCCGCTAAACAAAATAAACTAACCAACAAATATTACATTCATGGAAAAATGCGTCTTTAAAATCAAAATATGTCCCCCACAACACAAGGAACGAAGCGGCCTGGTGAAAGACTTGACGAACTTATTAAGAAACATAAAATTTCATAAACAATTAGACGTCTTTCAGAAGAAAACTACAAAAATAAGTACAATAAACAATTCGCTTAACGTATTTATTGCAGCGGACGAAACTAGAAATGCATACGAAATAATTCACCCCCCGCCCCACCCAAAAAAATTTACTCAAGGATAACATAACTAAAACATACAAAAAACACCAAAAAAACAACAGCATAATACATTTATAAGGTAGATGAAACAGTCATCCAAACATAAGATTTAGACGCTAAATAACAAGCAATTACCACATTAAAAAAACATAAATAAAATTTCAGAACAAACCCAACATGCAAACTCATAAACCCAACCAAAAGTGAACTAAGTAAAATAGAAAGAATTTATACAGAACTAAGGAAGAAATTAGGAGTAAATCATTGGAAAATCATCAAAAAACAACTACATACTAGTTCCGTAACCTGAAAAACTAATAATTCTGAGTTTATAAAAGATTTTGACACTTCTATCACAGAATCCATCTGCGTAGCTCAATAACAAATAAAAGTAAACAAAAACGAAATAAAAATCATTAAGATCTTGCGAAAATCATTATGATTCGACAACGAAAACGCGTGGATAAAGAAAAAAAGAACATTACAACGGGAAGCTTTAATAGTGCCAGAAGCTGTGAGCTTATAGGTATACATTTGCTACACGCACTAAGTAATATAATCGATAAAAATGATATAGGCCTCTACAATGATGACGATCCCATAATCTTAAGAAACTAGCAGACCAAAAAGACAGATAAAATCAGAAAAACAATCATAAAAATTTCAAAAATATGGGATTCCACATAGACATAAAAACTAACCTGAAAGATGTAGATTTCCTAGATTTCACATTCAACCTAAGAAAAGGTACATATCAACCATATAGTTATCCTAATGACAAACCACTCTATACATAAGCACATCTTCCAAACATCCAACATCAATAATCAAGCAGTTCCCACAATCAATTAACCGCAGGTTATCTGACGATTCTTCCAGTGAAACTATCTTCAACAAAGTCAAAAATGATTATGAAACAGCCCTCAAAGATAGTGGATTTTCGGCAACATTCGCATACACAGCGCACAGCACACAAAAAAGCCATCAGGAAAAGAAACATCATATGGTTTAACCCACTGTGTAACAAAAACATAAAATCAAACGTAGGAAAAATATTCATTAAACTGATGCACTAACACTTCCCCTATCAACCCCTCTTCACGAGATATTGAACAAAAACACAATAAAAATCAGATACAGTTGCACCGAGGACATGACAAATAATGAAAAAAAAACGCAAGAAAACAACCAATAAACAACCCGCACAAATAAAACCTATATGTAACCGCAGAGTAAAGAACTAATGTCCCTTAAAATGAAATTGCTTACAATACAATATAATATATCAAGCCAGCAAAAAATCAGCAGATAACGAAGAAAAAATATACGTAGGAGTACACTGGAAACAAAGAAACTACGCATACAAAACATCCTTCACAAATACGCGAACAGCACAATGCTTTCTAAATATGTATGGGAATTAAGAACAAAAAACAGATCACACCAAAAATATAGAAAATAAGGAAAATAGCCTACAACAATAAATCCCCAAACCATAGACTCTGTTTGCATGAGAAAATACTTATAATTGCCTTCTCAAACTAACACAACTTACTACATAATTGATCAGAACTCACCTCAAATTGCAAACAAAACATTTTTTGCTATGTTACTTAAAAATCGAAAAATAAAAACGAACAAAAAAAATGAAAACAGATGAATAATTATAATCAATAAATAAATAAATTAAGTAAATAATAAACAAATAAGCAAACATCAAAAAAAAGCTGGGATAAAATAAAATACGTGGCCAATTTTACTAATTTGAGGCTCTCTCTGAATCAGCATCGCTTCGTCTGTCTACTATCTGCTTCACAACCGAGTAGTGGCGCCTGGCTCAACGCAATGCCCTCTTCATCTACCGGTACCCTTCTAGATGATGAGTGCACTCGGGTCGGAGTCGCGATCCGTCTTGGACTCAAATTATGTGAGCGTCACAGATACAGATGTGGAGCCTCCATCGATGAGTTTGGTTTGCATCCTCTCTTCTGTCGTCGTAGTGTCGTCCGCTTTCCACGGCATGCAGCAATAAACGACATCATCAAAAGAGGTTTGGATGCAGCTGGGTTCCCTTCCCAAATCGAACCCGTAGGCCTCGACCGCGGTGATGGAAAGCGGCTGGATGGCATTACCATTTCCCTTTTAAAATGGGGAAGTCGTTGATTTGGGATGCGACCTGTGCGGATACATTTTCAGCCGGTAATTTGATCAGTTCTGCGGTTGAGCCAGGATCCGGGACGCAGAGATGAAAAAAATAGTTAAATATTCTTCTCTTGCTGTTAGATTCTTTTTTAATCCTGTACGAGTGGAGACTTCAGTGGTTATTGACCATCGTTCGATGGCGTTCCTTCAGAGGACTGGCGCGATTGCGTCTCGATTAAGGGACGAACCTCGCGAGACGGAGTGGCTTTTGCAGCGTGTCTCACTGGCGATGGTTCGAGGTAATGCTTTCTCCATTATTGTGGCTGGAAGAGGATAGCACAAAAATTGTTTATAGGTTCTGGAATTGTCATCAATGGTCAACTGAACTTGCTTTCTTTCAGTAAATATTTAATCTTCTGCATTAAAAAAAGCAACACATAAACACAAGTAAACGTAATAATGACAATCAACAACAAATAATAAAGTATTCAATAATAAAATTAACAAACAACTATTTAAAATAACCACAAACTGCATCCGGATGCACAATTATTTCCACTCAAAATAGCCTAGAATAATTTGAAACATAACCATTACCCATATTTGAATAATACAACAGACCTACCCATAATGCATCACTGGCCAGCATATATAAATAGTCGAGCCAAAAATGATTGTGTTTAAGTAGGCAAAAGACTATCGCCGTTGGATGTTGACCTCAGTGTAACAGTAAAATTGTCCAAATCGTGTAACAGCATAATTGTCTATCCACAAAATGTATAATCTGTAAAAAAAAAAAACTTCTAAACTAATTGAGTTTCTTTTTTCCAGAATTTCGTATAAGACTGTTAGCCAACTTGACACCATTTATCATAAGAATCCCCGAAAACACCTTTGAGTTATTCAGCTAGAAACAGAATAGGTTAAAATAGTTTTGTGTCAGCCCCGCTGTCTTCTCAACTGAGCAATGATGAGAGGAAAAAGATCATTCTGGCCTTCAGTAATAGTGACAACATTCATACACTGGCTTTCATCTTCAATGTCCATTAACTATTAAGAGAACGGTGAATAAGTTTAAAAAAGAAGGAACATTTCAGAGAAAAAACTGAACCAGGAAGTTACACCAAGAAAAGGGATCGTCATTTCAACTTACAGCTAAAGAGATCAATTAGAAAAGATTCAACTCAATCTATAAGACGTTTTGCACATGTGAGAGAAATTTCAGCTATGACAGTCCAAAGACCAGTGAAAAAAGACTTGTAAATGAAATCTTACGTGAAACTTGTGAGGAAACTTACTACTCCAGGACAGATAATTAGAATGTTAGAGAGGGCGAAGATCATCGTGAATAAGTTGTAAAATGATCTTAGAATATATATATATATATATATATATATATATTGTTATACTGGAACACACCTATTCTATTGTTAATAGACTCTCCCACCTATAATAAGTAGAAGTAGTAGAAGTCGCTAAGTGAGCTCAGTGAGTTGGTCAGTCATTCGATGTCGGACATTAAAGTATCAGCCACCACAACTAGATTGCTGCGTCATTAACTCTTATATCAAGTTCCTAACGTTTTGTACGTCGAACCTTTTTAGGACCGACTTAGTGAAATACAAGCCCCCACTGTGAAACTACTCTATAACACACACACACACACACACACACACACACACACAACACACACACACACACACACACACACACACATATATATATATATATATATATATATATAAATATATAAATATAAAGTGACATAGAAGTCAACACTTAGAGGTGATAGTCTGTTTCATGCTATATGCAATCGTCAGGCCACATATGCTGTTATTTTTCTCGGCTATTTATATATATACGGGTTAAATAAGTGATATAAACAAATTTTTACTACGTTAATAAACAAATAAATAAAATAAGAAACAAAAAAATAAAAACGAGCAATATAATTTGACCCAAATAAATAAACAAATGACTTCCGGTAAAATAACCGCCATAATAGAATACCCACCATCCACCACTAACCCGTATATATATAAATACCTTAAGACTATATTTCTTTATATATATATATATATATATATATATATAAATATAAATAGCGAGAAAATACGATTGCATATAGCATATAGCATGAAACAAACTGTCGCCTCTAAGTGTTGACTTCTATGTTCACTTTTATATTTACACACGCTCTATCTCTGATATTGAGCACTTTATTCCATAAATATAGCATACCTTAAGACTATATTTCTTTTATATATATATATATATATATATATATATGAATTTAATTTAATCCTTCATGAGCTTCCGCTCCTTAGCAATGATTAATTAATGATGAACATGTCATTTTCGTTTATGATCGATTTCATCACGATTCTTCTGTTCAGCTTGGAGAGTAATTTTACATTCTTATTGCTCAAAGTAGACGCCAACAGTGTTATAAAAAAACTAGAAGAATTCCAGTAAGATATCTTTAATCATTTCTAAGATACAACGTTTCAAAACTTAATCTAACAAATGGGCAATTTTGGTTTTTACACGATTTGAATAATTTTACTGTTACACGCGATGTGTGTGAGGGGAGTGTGTGGGTGTGTACTGTATACAAATTAAATTTATTCTAAAAAGTTTCTCCTCTCTTGTTAAGGCAACGAACATATTGAAACATGTTCGTATTTTTTAATTAATTTCATTTTTTTCCTTTAATTTTATTTTTATATATTTAAATATTCTTTTGTTGATGGATTTTTTTTTAATCCTGTGGCAGTGGAGATATCAGGGGTTATTGGCCATTGTTCGATGGCGTTCCTTCGGAGGATTGGCGCGATTTCGTCTCGATTAAGGGACGAGCCTCGTGAAATGGAGTGGCTCTTGCAGCGTATCTCACTGGCGATGGTTCGAGGTAATGCTTTCTTCATCATTGCGGCTGGCAGAGAATAGGAAAAAAATTGTTTATAGTTTCTGGAACTGTCATCAATGGTCGACTGAACTAGTTTTGTTTCAATATTTTAATTTAATTTGTTTATTTTAAACTTTGAAATGCTATTTGATTTTTTTTTTTATTATCTATAAGCATAACGGTTATCCAGAATTTAAAAAAAGAAAAAGAATTAAACGTTTTATCTTTTCTTTTGTATATTTTTGTTAAAGACCGCTTACTCACTTCTTTCATGCTTGGATAAAGAAAATAGCAAAAAACACACACAAATAAAATAAATAAATAAAATACACAAAAAAAAACAAAACAAACAGAAGACTAAACTTTCAGGTTTTCTCCTTTAATATATATATATATATATATATATATATATATATATATATATATATATATATATATATATATATGAAAGGTTTTATACACTTGAATGAAATAATGAACCGGGATTTAGATGAATTCCCTCGATTGAAAAACAGAAAATTAGTTGTGGGCATCGACAATAGTCCCGTTACAAATCAGTTACTTCAATCGATGCGAAGAAAATGACCTATTGTTGCCTTCAAAATCTATGCGTGACGCTTCAGGCGCCTATCGGGGAACGATGTATGCTAGCAATCACGATTCAGAAACCAATTCACTACGGTCGAAAGACTCTTTCGACCGTAGTGAATTGGTTTCTGAATTCCCAGAAATGGAAAACTATCTTGATCTTGTGCCAGACTAAGAAGAACATACATATGCATAAATATCAGTTTAAATTTACAAAACGCTCACAAATATTGATCAGGTCAACTAAAAAGACAGGCAAGTTATGAAAGACATTTTTTGAAAAAATCTTGGTATATATATATATATATATATATATATATATGCTGCCATATATGGTCTGGCACCCCTTCTGTTTGCCTCGGGCTTCTTGATAGGCTCCAGAGGCGGATATGCAATGTAGTTGGCCCTTCCCTGGCGTCTCGTCTACAGTCACTTTCTCACAGACGCGCCGTCGCCTCCCTCTGTCTGTTCTACAAATACTTTAATGGAAATTGCTCGGAGGAGCTGCATTCGCTGGTTCCCAGACGTCATGAGTTCCAGCGCCCTACGAGGCTGGCATCCCGCTCTCACCCCTTCACTGTCGAAACTCCTAAATGTAGCCGTCTCTTCTACCCTAATAGCTTCATGGCTCGCACCTCTTGCTTGTGGAACTCCCTTCCCTTCTCCTGTTTCCCTGTGAGCTATAATCTCCAGCTATTCAAGTGTAATGTCAATCGACATCTCCAGTTTCCTTAATCTATCCACTACCCTCATCCTTTCTTCTATCACTCCTATCTGATCTTGCTATTTTCTGTAACCCCTTGCGTCCTAGTGGCTTCCCGCCTTGTTTGGGGTGAAACAAAATATATATATATATATATATATATATATATATATATATATATATATATATATATATATATATGTATATATATTTCATTTTATGAATTTCAGAGAAATTAATTCTTAGACTGTTTAATGTTTCTGCTATATGCAGAACTCATTGTAAAATTTAAATCTTCAAACTTCTTTATTGTAATAGAGGATCCCCATTTATCGAAGATTTGCTCTGAATCGTAAAATAAACAGGCAATGAAAAGCATTATTTAATTAGAAAAATTTATAATTGCTTTTATATACAAGATATATTATAGACACTATTACTTAAGAAAAAAAAATTTTCCGATGATTAATGAATTTTTGTATGAGTTGTTTTAACATTAAACAAAAGTTTAATTAGAATAATTCATAAAGTTTGAAATATTTTCAAATTCTGCATTAATTTCTCCGGGTTAGGTGATATTGCTATTAAGTAAAAACTATTTACTAATGATAAATGGAAACGCTTACTACAATTCAGCGATCGCCACAATTTAAAAAAAAATTAATTTGTGTGTGTGTGTGTGTGTAAACGTGCCGATTTTTGAAAATAAGGACGACCATGTTCAAGATTATCAGAAAATAATTGCGGTAGATATAGTAAATTTAAAACAAAAGTACCTAAAATCCAATAGAAATTTAGATTACTTAGAATATTTTCCCATATTTCTAAGATTACTGGTTTGTTAAAAATTGTATAAAAAGGTAGACGCGTTATATTCCTCGAGTATTTTTACAGATATGTCACCCGCAGAAAGAATGATTTAACTTTCCAGCTGAAAATCTGTCAATAGATCTGTCAACACCTAACAAAACACCTACCTCTGTGTTAAAAATGCATTTCTGCGGCATTTCAAACTGAAAGTAAGTAACATTTATTTCAATTCAGATTAATAAGGTTTAAAATTACTTTTAAAAAATGAAAAATCTTTCTTGAAGTTTTTATTTTAGTTTTAATTTTAAGCTAATAGATTAAATTTAATATTTCCAATAAGGAATATACTTTACTGTATTTCAAAACTAATTTTAAATTGATTGGAATGAGTTTTTGCTTTGAAATTTCTAAAAATCGCTGATTTTAGCCATTTTTAGCCGTCTTTCAACGCAATGTATTTATCTTTATAAAAAATTCTTTCAAAAAATTTAAAATTACGCTGGCCAATAGAATCTTCCTGCCTATTCGTGGCAGCCAGCTATTGGCTCTCACTCTGGCCAGTAGAAAATGGCCGCAAACTACATGAAAAGTGCCGTAGAAGCATGAAAAAATCGATTATTTCCACTATCGATGGGAGTTGGGAACTGCTAAGTAGGTCATGGCTTTCCCGATTACTTGGAGCATGTGCATGTAAATTTTGGTGCAAATCGGTCGAAAATTGCGGCCGTGCATTCGTTACACGCTTCAGAATTTTTGAGACCCTCTGTTAAATTCGCATCGTTTTGGATTTATATTCAAAACCCAGATATATGCAAACCATGAATATTTGCTGATTTACAGTTTAATTTATCTGATTTGAAACAAATATTACTTGCTTTTAGTTTAAAATATCGAATAAACGCATTTAATAACACGGAGGTAGGTGTTTATTTAAGGTGTTGACAGGGTGGCAGCTTTACTAACAGACAGAAGTTTATCTTATCTTTTTCTAAAGTGGATATAGCTATAAAAATGACTTAAGTAATATAATGTGAGTGCCTTTTTTTACATATATTTTTAACTACCCTGTAATTTTAAAATTTAGGAAAATATTCTCTGTAATCTAATGTATATTGAATTTTAAGTACACAGGCTTTATATTACTATAGTTAGTGCTCTTATTTTCTGTTAATGTCGTGTATGGACACCCGTATTTACATAAATCAGCACGTTTATACACACACACACCCAAAATTGAAAAAAATTCTTTTAAAATATTGGAAACTTAGTTGAATCGTAGTAAGCTTTTGCATTTATGATTAGTAAATATAGTTTTACTTAATAACAATATCACATAAGTGGTACAAATTAATACAGAAATTTAAAAGATTTAAAATTTTATATATTATTCTGATTATTCTAATAATTTAAAAAATTAAAACAATTCTTGTGAAAATTCATCGAAAAAATTATTTTCTTCAGAGAATATCTTATTAATGAATGCTATTACCGTATCTGACGGCATATAAGACGAACGGGTGTATAAGACGCACCCCCAATTACAGCAGGTCAAATCAAGAAAAAAATTAGTAATTAGTAAAATTAGCAAAATTATTAGTAGATGTTACAATGTCGGCTATATTTATGAGGTATTATTTTGGTTAAACAAGCCATGATTACAATTAAACGAAAAATAATAGAAAAAAAAGAACGTGGAATAGCTATGAGTAATATTCACTTGTCTTGATTATTACGCACACCGCGCACAATTGATCGTGTATGTAAATAGTTTTCTTGCGCAGTAATTGAGACACATGTAAGATGATTAAAAAAAAAAGAAGCCAGTTAACTACATTCTTCCGCGTTTAGCATTCCGCAGCGAATGTATGCAAACAACGGCAGTAATGGCTGCCGTCAACGACGCGAATGAATTCTAACTTTTACCGTTGATAACTCTAAAACGGTAGATTTTATCAAATTTATCAAACCAGATTCGAATGAAGCATGTACAATTGCACATAAATATAAGTATTCGGGAAATGTTTAATGCGAAACTGAGCTCGGGTGCTAAACTGCAAATTAACCCTAGAAAAATCAAAAAGTATAATTAAATAATCGAAAGATCCTTTGTTATTTCCTCTGAATAAGAACTAAAGATTTTGATTAAAAAACTTAGTTTTTCATTAATTTTAGGGCATATATTCATTTTGTTAACGAAGGTATCGAGTTTAAACCGTTGTATGTAGGACGAATTTTGAATATTTATTTAGCTTTATCTTTAAATAAGATTGTTATAATAAACATCATAGTTTCTTTGATTAAGAACAATACTAGGAGTTTTATTTAACTGGTTATTTGTCGAGCATAAGGTAAATAAGTTATTTATATTAGACCTAGACAAAAAACAAAAAAAAACAAAAAAACAATGTCTGTCGATAGAAATTCTTGCGAAGATGTGTTAACATGATAAACTTAAATGGTCGCATAGAACAATATCTTCTGTTCGGCAGATTCTGATTAGAGAATAATTGAGAGGTATTTCTATAAGTCATGTCCCGGACAAATGCGAGAAGTAAAAAGAAAAGACTAAACGGGTGAATGAATTCAAGTGAGGGTAAGTCAATTAGAGCATTGACGTACTTCGGTGACCACGGGAATTATTTTGACGCATGAAGCCATTTTTCGATTACTGACGATAATTGTAAATCTTATCGACATTATTTACATTTGGACAATTGTCCTCATCTTTGCTTTTGTTATCACAACGTTTTGGCCGATGTTTGCGCCTGCCTTCTGCGGCTGTCTGTTAATTTGCATAACTTTCAGGAAATTTCGGAATGTACTTTTCATTTAATTCACAGGGGTATATTAATCTCGCTCTTGCCGTCCAAACCTATGGATATCCCGTCTAGTTTATATTCGGTACTGCTTAGCAAATGCTCGATCTGTTTCCAAGAAGTCTTCACTATGCTGCCAAGGGATTGGAGTCAGAATTACTATGCCACAAAAATCCTAAACTCTGTTTTAATCCAGTAGGCTACAAGAGTCTAGGAGTTTAATTGGCACGAGAACAAGCTATACCTGTAGAATAAGTAAATTTTTTCTCAAATTTAATTTATAAAACCCGACTTCTGGTATACGTGTTGGGACTCCTTTCTCATAATATTTCAATAACAAATATTCTGTTTCCGGTATATGTGTTCAGACGTTTTATCTCATAGCGTTCCATTTATATAAACCCGGCTTCCGGTATACACGTGTACGGACTTTTTCTCACATAATATTCCAATTACAAACAGCCTGTTTCCATATATGTGTTCAGACGTTTTATCTCATAGCATTCCATTTACATAAACCCGGCTTCCGTTATACACGTGTACGGACTTTTTCACTCGTAATATTTCAATTACAAACAGCCTGTTTCCATAAATGTGTTCAGACGTTTTATCTCATAGCATTCCATTTACATAAGCCCGGCTTCCGGTATACACGTGTATGGACTTTTTCACTCATAATATTTCAATTACAAACAGCCCGTTTCCGATATATCTGTTCAGACGTTTTATTTCGTAATATTTCGGTTAAAAAAACAGCTTCCGGTATACGCGTACGGACTTTTTCTCACATAATATTTCAATTACAAACAGCCTCTTTCCGGTATATGTGTTCGGACTTTTTATCTCATAGTATTCCAGATACATAAACTCGGCTTCCGGTATACGTATGCGGACTTTCAACAAATCCGTACATTCATACTCAGTCTTCCAAATTTCTTTCTTACATTTTCAGTTTTATTTCTTACGTTCTTCATTTTACCAGTATAACAAAGTCTCGCTTACGATCTTCATATCTATCAGAGGCAACGGATTGTTCTATCTTGTCTGATCTCATGGGAAAGTTTAGATGGGACAGTCGTATCATTGCTGCTCCTTGCTTAGCATTTCACGCAGCATTTTGCATAAACTTTGCATACATCTTTGTAGAACGTCGGTCAGACATATGTAACAATCTCGTAAACACTATAAATTCATCCCGTGTTTAATTTCCTTGTGGCATTGCCTTTTCAATCTAACCTGTATTACTCCAGGTAGGCATATTCACGTCCTAATTTTCTTTTAATCATTTAATAGATTAGACGAAATGAAGGGTTCAGTTCAAACATTTCAATTACCCGAAAAAGGCCGGAGCGTACAACGGTCGAAACGTCGTGAATATGACAATAAAGATGAGGACAACAGCCCGAACAAAGTAAATAATGTAAATAATTACAATACCTCATCTCAGAAATATAGGATGATCCCGAAGAAGACCGGAGCGTACAACGGCCGAAATGTCGTGAATATGGCAATAAATATGAGGACAACAGTCCGAACAATGTAAATGATGTAAATAATTACAATACCTCATCGCAGAAATATAGGATGATCCCGAAGAAGACATCCATACAGCTCATTTTTTGGGGGGGGGGCGTTATTTTTGTTTAGCAGCATATCAAAATCTACGGGTTATTTTAATGTCGAAATCTAAATATATTGTACGCATTTTTTTGGGGGGGGATAATAATGGTTGCAGTGATATAAATCTTACTAATTAACCCATATTTGGGGAGAGAAGAAGTGGATTCTTACATTTCGCAAGGGTATTTACGCATAAGTGACTATAATAAACCCAACTGGAATTGGAACACGCCTCTCCAATTAATAATTCCGGGAGGTTATCCATTACAGCACCCGCACATGTAACCTTACAGCACCCGGTATTCCTAAGCGATCACTCATCTACTTACTGACCAGGCTTGACGTTACTTAACTTCCACTTTCGTACGACAACCGGTATTTCAAAGTAATGTGGTCGTAAGTCGTTGAGACTTTGGAAAAATGCCAGATAGGCGGTATATGAAAACTCTGTAAATAGTCATAGAATCAGGCAATTGGTAAATTACTCGAAATCAATTGCTCGAAAAATAATTTCTCGGACTATCAATTGCTCGAAAGGCAGATTGCTGGAAGTAATTTCGAAGCTCGAAGCACCACGTAAACTGCGCCGTCTCACGACACGTCAACGGAGCTGGATATAAAAGGAGCCACGGCACTCAACTTTAGCAGTCCTGATTTTTTTTTTCTATATGGGAGCGATTTCATAATTGTTGAACATGTGCACCGCTTGTGATACGGCACATGTCAAATCGATAGTTAAGCTCTTGCCAAATACGCTGTAGCATGTCTACGGTAACAATATCTAATGCGGAAGTGATTCTCTGCTTGAGTTCATCAATGCTAGCAGGAAGAGGGGGGCATACACCAATCCTTTCACATATCCCACATAAAAAGAAATCACATGGGGACATGTCCGGTGACCGCGGCGGCCATTTCATTAGAAAACTGTCTTCATCTCCACCACGCCCGAACCATCTCTCTAGCGGATCCTTTTTGAGATAACAAAAATAAAGCATTAAATGCAAAATCTTGATCTGTTTCTATACATTCTGTGAAAATTTGAGGTTATTCCAACAAGAATTACCAAAATTATTGTTCTGCAAAATAATTTCAAATTTTGGGGACACCCTGTATAGTAATTGGTAAAGGCTGAGAAAAATAGTACCGAATAACAAAGAAAACTGTGCCCCCGCTGTACGTCTCGAGGTCCTCGACAAAATCCAGAGACGAATATGCAATATGATAGGTCCTGATCTAGCATCTAGTCTACAGAGGCTTCCCTCTGTCTCTTCTACAAGTATTTTCACGGCAACTGTTCCGACGAGTTATTTTCGCTGGTTCCCAGACTGCATGAATTTAAGCGAGCTACTAGGCTGGTATCTCGATCCCACCCTTTCACTGTCAAAACGGTTCTCTTCTACTCCAACAGCTTCTTCTCCCGCACTTCTCATCTGTGGAACTCCCTTCCTCTTGCATGCTTCCCCGATGACTATAATTTTCAAATATTCAAGTGGAATGTCAATCGACATGTGATACCTTGATCTTGTTCCCCGTCCTTCTGTGTATCCTTTCCTCAAACATGCCTCTTTACTCTTGGTCTCAATCCTCTGTAACACCTTGCGTGCTAGTGGCACTCCCGCCTTGCCTGGGGTGAATTGCTTTAAAAAAAATAAAGAAGAAATTTAAAGAAAAAGAAAATGTAAGTTGATTCACTACAAATAAAAATACAACATTTTGAATATTTGACTGGGAATTCCCAAACCTTATTCGAATCACCGTACCCTACGGATTATTTTCATGCCTTACATGGGGTAAAATGATTTCTTTAAAAAAGGATGGCAACGTGTACATATTTTGTTCTGGTAAATTAAGATGGGCTACAGTAAATATCCCGTTCAGTCCGACAGATTTGCTTGACAGTTACCTGCCATTAACAACTTGAGCATGTTGCCTAGAGGCTGATGAACTGTATATATCTGTTCATCAGCGGGAGCAGTAAGGAACGTCATAGTCGAGTGCCAAGAGTTTTTTTTTATGATTGAAGAATTAGTCAATCAAGGTGAGAGTGGCATCTAGATAATTATAACCATCTTCAGTTGGACTCCATCTGAGTGAACCGGTTTAACTCTCTTGGAGATCTTTTTGAGCCGTATTTGCAATGATATGCCATGTCAGTTACGTGCCAAGCGTGATACACGTATAGCCGATCCTATACCTTTCGATACTTGACTGACGAGGAGGATTTTTTTCCGTAGTAGGTTGCCATTTCTTTCTTGCGGTAGACCAGTTGTCATCGAAGGGTATAGAACCCGGTATGTTCTGCAATTTACCCATAGTTGCTGGGAGAAGAAGATGATGCACATCTCTCCGATTCCTCAATCCTAGCCGCTATCCATTACTTTACCGCATCAAAACATGTCACCATATCGCACATATTTGGCTATGGTGCATGTGCATGGTATACTCTTATCAGGTTGAGTGCCATGATGGGTACATTGGGCTTCGTAGATTTATACTCAAGCCTTATTTTTTACGTGATGTTTTCCACAACAACAACAACAACAACAACTACTACTACTACTACTACTACTACTAATAATAATAATACTAATAATAAATTCTTTTATTAGCATCGAGCATTTTTCTTGGTTGCTTTTCTTTTCTTCTTCGTGTCAATCTTTTATCAACGCCCTTCTCTTAAATTCTTTCTTTCTTTCTTTCTTTCTTTCTTTCTTTCTTTCTTTCTCTCTTTCTTTCTTTCTTCCTTTCTTTCTTTCTTTCTTTCTTTCTTTTTTCCCAGTCTCTCTTTTTTTTCTTTCAGTGCTCTTACTCTTCTTTTCTTTCTTTTAATACTTTCTACTGTCCACCCATTTTCTTTCTTTCTCCGATTTCTCTTTTTGTTTTCTTTCTTTCTTTCTTTCTTTCTTTCTTTCTTTCTTTCTTTCTTTCTATTCTACTGTACTTATTCATTTTTTCCATCTTTCTTTTTTTCTCTTTTTTGTTCTGTCTTTCTTTCGTTATTTTCTTTTTTTCTTTCACTTTTGCCATTCATTTTTGTGCTGTGTCTCTTTCTTTTATTCTCTATTTTCTACTTTCCTTCTTCCCTTTTGAATTCTTTTTCTGTTGTCTTTCTTTTTTGTTCTTTCTTTCTTTCTTTCACTATTTTCTACTCTCCTTCTTCCATTATTCCATCTTTTGCTGTTGTGTTTCTTTTTTTGTTCTTTCTTTTTTCTTTCATTATTTTGTACCGTCTTTCTTCCTTTTTTTCCTTATTTCTCTTTTGTCCTTTTTTGTTCTGGCTGTCTTTCTTTCCTTCTTTTTTTTTCTTTCTTTCTTTCATAACTTTCTGCTGACTTGTTTCCTTTTTCTTTCTTTCTCTTTAATCTTTGTGTTTTTGTTCTGTCTTTCTTTCTTTCACTATTTTCTACCGCCCATCTTCCTTTTTCTTTCTTTCTCTGTAATCTTTCTTTCTTTCTTTCTTTCTTTCTTTCTTTCTTTCTTTCTTTCTTTCTTTCACTATTTTCTATTACCCTTCTTTCTTTTTCCTCCTTTCTCCGTTATCCATATTTTTTGTTCTTTCTTTCTTTCTTTCTTTCTTTCTTTCTTTCTTTCTTTCTTTCTTTCTTTCACTATTTTCTATTCTCCTTCTTTCTTTTTTCCTTCTTTCTCTGTTATCGTTCTCTTTTTTTGTTCTCTCTATGTTTCTTTCTTTCACTATTTTCTACCGCCCATCTTCCTTTTTCTTTCTTTTTCTGTACTCTTTCTTTTTAGTCCTTTCTTTCTTTCTTTCTTTCTTTCTTCCACTATTTTCTATTACCCTTTTTTTCACTATTTTCTACTTTCCTTCTTCCATTTTCCATCTTTCTTTCTTGTCTTTCCTTTTTGTACTGTCTTTCTTTTTTCTTCCTTTAAGTCTGTTCATCAATCTTTCTTTCTTTCTTTCTTTCTTTCTTTCTTTCTTTCTTTCTTTCACTGTTGTCCTTCTTATTTTTCCTCCTGTCTCCGTTGTCTTCTTTTTTTTTGTTCTATCAGTTTTTCTTCCGTTCTTTCATTATTTTCTACTGTTTTGCTTCCATTTTCTTTCTTTTTCGTTAGTCTTTCTGTTTTTCTTCTGTCTGTCTTTCTTTCTTTCTTTTACTATTTCCTACTCTCCTTTTCGCCTTTCTTTCTGTCTTTTTTTTCAATATATTCTGCATTTATTCCTTTTTTCCTTTCTTCCTTTTTTCTCTCCTGTCTTTCTTTCTTGTTTTTCATTAATTGTCTACTCTCTTTCTTCCTTTTCCTTTTTATGCTTTCTTTCACCTTCCTCCTCTTAAAATCATTTTTCCTTTCTTTCTTACTCTCTTTCGTATATTATATTTTTTAACATTATCATTTCTTCTCCCTCATCCTCTTCTTCCTCTTCACTCACTTATCTTGTCATAAATGTACCATAAGATCCAAGAATGTCACAGGATCTGTCCCCACCCACCACCACGGGATGTGGGTTGCGCCGGCCCATAGTCATTTCTTGATTTGACCCATATTTTTTTTATTTTCTTCGCGCAATTATCGTATTGTTATGTGACGGCGTCAAATCTTTAATGACAATCATAATCATGACACCAACAAATGACAATAAAAGGAAATTAGAAATACGTACTGCTTTCTATAACATATTTTACAGATACTATACCCAACTATTTATAATAATAATAATAATAATAATAATCTTTGCCAAAGACGACAATGAGTTGAAGGATGCTCCCAAAACGAGAAAATGTTTCAGTGATGACATCGGTATGGATTTCAGATTAGATAAATGTGCGAAAGTAACATTTAAGGAAGAGAGAATTACAGGAACACACTCAACAGATCTAGGTTTTATCACAAAGATTAGGGAACTGGAACAAGAAGAAGCCTATAAATACCTAGGAGTCAGCGAAGAAGATGAAATACCGCATTCCCAGATGAAGGAGACAGTAAGAAAAGAATTCTAAAGCGTCTGCTGTTAAATCATGAGTTGGAATCACAAAATAGAATATCAGTCATAAACAGTGTGGTGCAGTACAGTTTCAACATCCTTAATTGGACCATAGCTAACATTAAGCGAATGGATATCAAAATGAATAAGGTCCTCACTTGGCACCGTATGCATGATTCTAATATTCAACGTCTGTATGTGTCCACATCCGAAGAAGACAGAGGATTAGTTCAAAGTCTGAAAAACAACCAAAATCGGCATTCAAAGATGCCTGGAAACTATAGAAAACTAGATGATGTTCTGTGCCAAAGAACATGAAGGAATTAAGAAACTTTATTCAGTAATTGTTATCAGCATTTTTCGGCCACCCTTTCGACATTGTTCGGTCCTGGATTGCTGTCCGTAGATCCCCAATGTCAAATATTCAGTAATAAAGGAGACCGATAAATTGAAAAGGGAACTTCAAGTGGGTGAAGAAGTACAAATAAATCGTAATACACCTACTGTAGTAGCAAAGAACCTAAAAAGAAAGCAAAATGCAATGTACCAAATGTCGAAACGATGGCAAGATAAACCTCTTCATGGTCAATACTCTGCCCGTAGCAAACAAGGTGACATAGACAAACCCCGTCTCCATCAGTGCAGGGTTTATTCTTACTGAAAAGGACCAATGCTTGTTAACCAATTACTGAATATAAAACTTGGTATGATAGAATGATGGGCCAATATATGCACTGGAAAATATGCCACTTTTCCGGTAAGGCAACTGCAAGAAACTGGTATGACCATCACACAATGAGATCGGACCTGTAACAATTTTATGGGACTTTATAATATACACACAGACAGACAGAACAATCAAATCTAATCGCCCAGACATCATAAAAGAACAGGATGTCCTTTCTTATTGACATGGTAGTTGTTGCAGTTTTTTGTGTATATTATTTACTAGTGAGCTAGCCCAAATGACTTGACTCACTTTATAGTCCACCAGTAGAAGGTTAGCCAATGAGAAGACGTAGAATATTCAATCCGTCGTGTATAAAGGCGGCAATTTTGTTTACTCTATCCGAATGTCCTGTGCCAGCTTGTCAGGCGAAAAGGAACAGAAGGAAGAACTACGCTCTGCTACTTTACCGGGATATCCACTGCTAACCTGAACTACGCTTCCCTACTGTCTTCGAAATATTCACTGCTAACCTCTGGATTCTATACTCAAAGACGACCGTCATCATGAACAACATTGGTTATGAGCCCAGACCACGACTATATTTTGACGGGAATGAATCGAGATATGAATTGCGGGAGACGAAGTTCTTAGGCTAACTTAGAATATAAAAACTCCATGACATCATCCTTTGCGAAGAGGACCAGAACGGGGATGATGATTTTATGGAAAAAAAAAAACCGTGTTCGCTGAAGTAATACAATTCCTGGATGACAGTAGTTTGTCTTTGATAATAAGGACAATGGACGGCGAGTTCTACAAATTTCGCGTGAACACTACTCGTCAAAAGCTAAGCCTAAAATTATTGCTTTATATACTGAACTAACTGCGTTAAAGAGACGAGAAAATGAATCTGTAACAGATTATATTATTCGAGCTGAGAATGTCACAAATGCCTTAAAAATTGCAGGAGAGATGGGCTGCTAATAGCCATGGTCTTAAAGAGTTTACCACCGACATTCAAACCATTCACGACAGTTATCACTCAAAAAGATAAACAATTAACTTTCACTGAGTTTAAAATTGCGTTACGTAGTTATGAAGAAACTGAAAAAAATGTGTCCCCCCCCCAAATCAAGGCAATAACGTAATGTAACGGAAAACGTCATTTAAAAAATTCAGAAAACCAGTCCCTCAAACCTATCAGACTGGGAATTATGATATTAAAAACCAGGGCATTAATTTTGTTTAAAAAGTTGAAATAGGGAAAAGGCCTGGGCGTAAATTAATATTTGGGTAATATTCTAGGCACTCTCAAGAATTTTGGGTAATATTCTAGGCACTCTCTAGAATTTGGGTAATATTCTAGGCACTCTCTAGAATTGTGGGTAATATTCTAGGCACTCTCTAGAATTGTGGGTAATATTCTAAGCACTCTCTATAATTTGGGTAATATTCTAGACACTCTCAAGAATTTTGGGTAATATTCTAGGTACTCTCTATAATTGTGGGTAATATTCCAGACACTCTCTAGAATTTGGGTAATATTCTAGGCACTCTCTAGAATTGTGGGTAATATTCTAGGCACTCTCTAGAATTTGGGTAATATTCTAGGCACTCTCTAGAATTTTCCTTCTGAGTGAGTTATTTTCTTTTTTTATGAGTGTAGCATTTTTAAAATCAAAATTATGGTTGAATTTATTTCTATGTGTGACTAGTGCATTAGCTAAGTTGTTTATTAAAATTACTGCTCTCCCAAACAAACGTACACAACAATATCGTAAAATCAAAAGAAAACGGTTGAATCCGCCAACACAACTATAATGACAATATTCTCTACACGTGGCAATAACTGACTTTATTTTCAGTTAACAATATGAAAATAGCGTTTTGTACATTCCTCCAGTTGCTAAGACCATTCTGTTTTTGGTTATTATTAGTTATTTTCTTTAATTAAATACATTTCGTTTTTTTTTTTTCTTTGAGAATGTCCACATTGGACGAAACGCGTCAGCAATAACCACAGTTTTCCTATTGTTATTTATATTTATAAATATTGTCTTTTCTACGGGTTAACTCCGAGAAATTTTCATATATATATATATATATATATATATATATATATATATATATATATATATATATATTTGAGAAAGAGATCCCGTCGACAAAGTCAAGACACTACCAAACCAACATTATGAATATAGAACAACGTTTTCTATAAAAACAGATCCATAAATAATTATGTTGGGCACTCGAATGTCAAGACGACTGACTCTACATACCTCCGACCAGAGCTCAATACGGACATATATAAACCAGTATAGAATCGTACCAAACTCAATATTGCCGGAGAACACGAACATCATACGTAACTTTTGGGGAAACTCCTACAGGCTTTAATCAATGCTGAATTTCTCATCACACGGCTTTTTCTCAGACATGCAATAGGGCTTTCGTTTCTCAAGGTCAACTGCCGATGTGCAGACGATAATTGTGGAACGAGTCTACCATTCTTTAGATAAAATCGGCGAAGCCCGGGCTGTAATATTGGACATCACGAAAACCAGGGTCCGGCATACAGGTCTTTTCGATAAGCTGAAAAGTTACGATGTCTCCGGACACATCTTTGAGCTGATCCAGTCTTTCCTATTAAATTGTGAAATGAACGTTATCCTGAAAGACAACGTCTAGATCCTTTCATCCTAACGCGGGTGTCTGCCGTGTCTCCGTCCTTGATTCTACGCTGTTTTTAATTTTCATTAACGACCTTTCTGATGATATCAGCTCTCAACTTGGCATATACACTGATGACACTACCATTTACTCTTGCCTCAATAATAAGGCTGATCAGTCCGACAAGGTCAAAATGGCAGCTGACCCATCGTTAACTGAGGTATAAGATGGCTTGTCAATTTTAACGACATAGAAACTAAACTTCTTGGCATTAGTCATCTGCAGGACCTCTCTCTGCCTTACCTCAGCATGGCTGATGCTAACCTTCAGGAAAGTGACTCGATGCGTTTTCTCGGGCTAACGTTCTCTATTGACATGAAGTGGAAAGACTATATTGAATCCATTGCTAGTTCAGCTCTTATGAAAGTCTCTTCATTCTGTCGTGCGAGAGAATTTGCAATATCATTGGTCTTGATTTGGCGGCTCTGCTTCAGTCATGTACCAACCGCCGTAAAGTTCCTCTCTGTGGCTTTTTTTTAAAAAAAAGATACTTCCATGTTAATTGTTCGGGTGAGCTCTTCACTATGGTGCCTAGACTCTATTAATTTAAGCGCAGTACTAGACTGGCGTCAAGAGTTCATCAATTTACAGTAGAGCTGGCTAGACGTAGCCGTAGGTTCTATGCTAACAGTTTCTTCTCTCGCCCTTCTCGCCTGTGGAACTCCCTTCCGGCTCCATGCTTTCTAGCCAACTTTCATCTTCAAACATTTAAATGCAATATCAGTTACTACGCTTGATCTTCTTCTGATCCTCAATTCTTAGTAATGTTTCTCTTTTCTAATTCTTCCACACTCTGCAAACCATTGTGGCTTTAATGCCTTGCTTGGGGGTGACTGCAGTTAAAAAAAAATGTTTTATATCATCATTAAAACATTAAAAACGTATATAAAAATATATATATATATATATATATATATATATATATATATATATATATTCAAGAAGCGAGAGCAAGATCTAAAAGGTCAACCAATCTAACAGTGATCTCATCTCACAATCCTCACACTTGCTCCATATGTGGCCTCGTTTGAAAATCACTAGCGGGTCTTAAATGCCACTTAACATTAGCGCATAAACTTTCATAACTGAATCAATAAGCTGGCAGATCCTCATACTTCGAAACCGACAGGAAAGTCCATTATATATATATATATATATATATATATATATATATATATATATTAAATCTTTATAAATATTTCAATAGTTAAATCTTTATAAATATTTCAATAGTTAAACATTTTTTAGATATAGTTAAAAAAAAAAATTTTTTTTTAAACAACATCTAAAATATTATTACAGTGAGATTTACGTTAAGAATATTCGAACACAGTGGCGTTCCATATCACGTGACGTCCGCATCTAGCGACGGACGTTACTTGTAAACAAACAGTTATTTCTGAATAAAGATTGAGGCCAATCTGAAGTATCAAATCTATATATATATAAATAAATAAATACTTTCATAAAAAAACATTATTATTTTTAATTTGCAACTTTCTCTCTCTCTCTGTCTCTGTCTCTGTCTCTGTCTCTCTCTCTCTCTCTCTCTCTCTCTCTCTATATATATATATATATATATATATATATATATATATATATATATTAACACTAATAATGTTATAAATATAAGCAGTTATACTCGTCCGGCAAAACCTTAGGTGTTTTAGCTTGTAAATCAATAAACCAATACCCAAGGAAAAAAAAGGGGTAAAAAAAGAAAGAACTAAGAACATATATTTCCGGCAAAAATAATTGTCTAGAATCTATGTTCAGAGTCTAAAGAAAAAAACCTCCGATACGAGTAAGTAATATAAGCAAGCAATGTGCTCAATACGCTAAGTAGAGCAAATAAAGCAAAGTAAACCTAAAGAGCCAGACAAACCTACCTAGGTTTCACCTACGTGGATCGTCAGGGCAGACTGACCGGACGAGCCGCGTAGGTGAAAACTAGATAGGTTTCTCTGGCTCTTTAGGTTTAGGTTTACTTTGCTATATATATATATATATATATATATATATATATATATATATATATGACCATAATGACCTATGTTGATTTTGTAAGCGTAGTTGAGATGTTGCACAAGGCCGAAAGTATGGGGTACCCAGTGTAGATCGAATTCACTAAACAGCCGTAATTGAGCTAGCGAGACAAGCTTGTTAGCCATTACATCACGTCCGAGTACGCAAATGTATGTTATTAGTATGGATCCAAGATAACTTATTTTTATGTTTTGAGTATAAACCGACAATGAAAAATATATTTTTTATCCCGACGAACACACCATAAAAATATTTTATGTACTCAGCATGAACTCAAAATAAAAATAATTTTAAGTTACGTGTACAATAAAAAAAATGTGATGTTTCCTGCAGTGTCAAATGAACAGGACTCACAGACTCCTAAATATCTTGATCAGCAAGAATATTAATGAGAGCTATGTATATTTGAATTGGTGTCGCCTTGTCCCGAGCGGGAGAAATCATAATAATAATAATAATAATAATAATAATCCTTGTCGTCTTTTCCTGCAGAAGTTGGTTGATATGACGTAGAATTAACAAACTTACAAAATTTTTCGAGGACTCTTGCGAGATCTTACTTATTTGTGATCAGAGACGGCATCAAAGATTTAGAACTAACAAGCGATAAATTCAGCAAGTATTGTGAAGAGAGTACAACGGATTTGTAGAGACTTGTTGTCACTTGTTTCGCAACGAACATCACGAGATACGTCTAATTTAAATACAACTAATATTACTGATACTACTACTGCTACTACTACTACTAATAATAATCCAAGAATTATTGTGTATAGGAGATATGGCGAGACCCTGTTGTCCCGTTGGTCCTAAACAATAAAGGCTAGTATGACGCTGCGGTGGGTGGATACATGATCGACTTAGCCAAGCAGAAAGACTCAAATTTCATTTGTAAATGATTGCAATAAAAAAGAAACTCGCGAAAGTTGAAGGAAAAAAAGAAAGAAAGAGAATTCAGTAAACAATAAAAAGAAATCAATGCGACCAAGGAAAAGATATAAAAGCAACGAGAAAGAAAGAAAGAAAGAAAGAAAGAAAGAAAGAAAGAAAGAAAGAAAGAAAAAAGAAAGAAAAGAAAAGGAATGTAAAAGAAAGGTGATAAAGGAGAAAATGACGTGCAAAAAGAAAGGAATAATGCAATAAACGATAAGCATGAAGCGAAAGAAGGAAAGAAAGAAAGAAAGAAAGAAAGCGGCGAGGAAGGAGAAAAATAAGTGAAATAAAGGAAGAAGATATAAAAGTAAGAAAGAAATAAAGAAACAGAGAGAAGGATGGTACAAAACACTGAAAGAAAGAAAGAAATAAAGAAAGAAAGAAAGAAAGAAAAGGAGAGTCGAATGGCACAGAAAGAAAAAAAAAAGAAAGAATGGAAGAATGCGATAGAAAGAAAAAAGAAAGAATGGAAGAATGAGATAGAGGAGAAAAAACGAAGTGGGAAAAGAAAGAAGGCGATAAAGGTGAAAGAAAGAAAGAAAGAAAGAAGGGAAAGAAATATACAACTAAGAAAGAAATAAAGAAACAGAGAGAAGAATGGTACAAGAAAGAAAAAGAAAGAAAGAAAGAAAGAAAGAAAGAAAGAATGGAGAGAGTAGAATGGCACAGAAAGAAAAAAAAAGAAAGAATGGAAGAATGCGATAGAAAGAAAAAAAAGAAAGAAAGAACAAGAAAGAAAGAACAAGAAAGAAAGAAAATGAAAAAAGAAGTACATAAAAAAAAGAAATAAAGGATTAATGGAGTAGAGCAGCGAAATATTAAAAGAGAAAAAGAAAGAAAAGTAAATATTTTTAACTGACAGAAAGAGGTCAAAATTCAAACTGGGCGCGAAAAAAATAATGGAGAAGAAAAACTTGAATTAAAGAAAGAACAAAAAAAAGACCCCCACTCCGTCCCCAAGTAGAAAAACCCCCAAAAGAAGAAAGTCGACGGCATGTAATATAATGATAATGAAAACAAAGATACATTCCTTTAAGTGGCATCCCTGACAGGGTCTAAGACTAATATGGCTGGAGATTGGGCGTGACATGTTGTTCACAATCAGGTGAGAACAAGCGGCTTTATGTTGGATGAGTGTGGCAAACATCTCCTTTTACTCAAGTCGTTTGTTGAATACAAATTTCATCTTGGTATTTACTGAACACGACAGAGCAAGATCGACGTCAAATTTTCAACAGAGGCAGGGCTACTGGTCTATCAAAAACAAAGAATCCGTTTTTTAAATATTTATTTTTTTTTACCAGGGATTGAACAATGACCCTTGTCATCATTGACCTTTGACAAGGCCGGTGCGTACTACCACCGAACCCACCAACCGTGGTAAATCTGATTGTTATCTCATCAGCATTTTTTTTTAAACGAAGTCCAATTGACCATTGAAGGATGAAAGATTTTCGCGGGTTATGACATCATTGTTGGGTCATTTTTTTTTGGTCCAAAACCGGGAAATTGTATTGCTCATGTTAAGACTAGAAAAAAAAAAACACTATATAAAATCTACTGTTTTTTATCCCTATTGTTGAAAGTGTTAAAAGTATTCATCTTTTAACAAGAAAAATCTCAAGTTGACGTTAAAAACTGCGGCAAAACATTGTTGAATCATATGAGATGAAATGACCTATAATAATAGGTCATTTCATCTTAAATGATTCAACAATGGTTTCCTTTTTTTTCTTTCTCATTTGTATTTACCTACGTTGAACTTACTTTCAATTTTTTTTAGTTGAATTGTTCGCCTATATTGCATATGATCCATTATTGTACAGAATTAGGCTACAAATAAATTTGCATTTTATATGAATACGACCTTACGAAAATTTGCAATCTAAAAAGTGTACCATAGATGCGGTAAGGGCCCATAAGTCACTTGCGCCGGCCCTGACCTTTGATATTCGCCCTTGTTCAAATTAATTGAAACAAATTGAATAATGCCTTCATTATCTACTTTTTATTTTCGTATTTTCCCAATGAAACATGACCCAGTGTTAATACTTCGTATGTCCATTACACGAAGACGTTCCTTGCAGATTGACCACAGATTAACGATTGCATTTAAATCAGGAGATTTTCCGGGCCAATGTATAGTACTTTGATTTGCTTTCTGGTAAGGCTTGCCTGTGTGTACGTGCAGCGTTACAATTTGACCGTAGGACAACTAATCGACATTCGTGTCTTGGCGTGATGAAAATCTGATGCAATCACGGATGACACAATATTTTTCAAGATCAAACAGATTTCGTCATACACCCAGAAAATAATTTCATATTACTGCACACCACTGCAAATAACCTAATCTGAGGAAAAAAAATAGAAATCAATTACACCCTGTCATTCCAGTGGGTCTAAAACTGATCGTATAGCGAAAGAAAGGAAACTAAAGCGGTTGTTTCAATTAATTTGCACAAGGGTGTACGTAGCTGTTTCAGACATGAAATAGACAATATACTATTTTCTATCCCATTATTCATTGACCATTTATCCCAGGTTCATAGACTGATAATTCTTTTAATTCTTTTAATGTTACTCTCAACAGGTTTCAGCGAAGTTATACTAATTTTGACGCATTTAACAGATTTCTGAATTGAACATTATTTCATATTGCTGTATAAACGTTGTATTTAGTAGGTAAACGTGTTTGAGTAGACGTTCTTGTTTTTGAAACAGAGAAATTCATATCTCTGCCGCCTAAACATCGAATGTCCTCGCTAAAGAAAATGTGCATTCCGACTGAAATCGAATCTGTGATCATTTTCTAATATGAAAAATCAGTTTCAAGACCAGCGTTCTTTACCATTAAGTGATGTGAAGCCATTACAGCAAATAACTTTGCTTAAGAAATATAACGACTTCTCAAGGTTTATTGGTATAACACGTTTTGCTTGAAATCGGTGACCAGGATTAGAATGAGAATACGAGTTCGATTCTCGTCGGAAGACACAGTTTCTTCAGTAGGACTTCCGGTCTGCAGACTTTAACTTTACTGTTAAAAATGAAACAGGTACGTGCGATAAAGTAATCGGGAATAATCTCCCTTGTTTTATGATTACCTCCCTTTGGAGAACTTTTTCATTTGTAGAGGACTATAAATAGTCACTATGCTGGTATCAATTATTCTAAGCAGAATAAAGCTTCCTTAAGTCTATTCTTGCTGTCTTTGTTATTACAGCATGTCTAATCAAACAGATGTACCCATAAAATATTATTTTTATAGTAATTAGAAAGAAGTTATCAATTGAATGGTTATTCGGACTCTCAAACTAATTGTGTTGCTTTTTTTATGACGTAAACGTTTTCACCAATCCAAATTGTCTCTATATAGAAGAGACGATTTGGACTGTTTCATGCTGGGAGATCTTGGTACACGGTGCCACTTCGATAAAATGTTGCATACTCTCTATCGGTCGGTGATAGCACATGTCTTTGGGCAGCAATGAATGACATCAAACTCAGAGAACTTTAACATAACTATTTTATTAATGTCGACATGTAATAAATATCCAGCGGCGGGGTCGTTCCCCCTCACTGGAGAGCCGTTCCAGACACGAAAGAGAATTGCTACATTGCTTGACAATTAAAACTCGACTCACTGAAACGTTTTTTCCCACGCTAGGTCAACCAATCAAAATCTACTTCCCATATTATGGCTTGTATCTATTTCCCTTGGCCAACCTCAATAAGTCGGAGCAAAAATACACTTCCTCTAAAAAAACAAGAGTCTGCTAAACCATTATTTAACCTAAAAACCAGCGAAGCTTATTCCCAGTAATGTGTATCAGTGAGATTACTCTATTCTTTGCAACCCGTGTAATGCAGGCGATTCCATATTTGTACACGACTATGCTTATCAATTTTTTCCCGTCTAGGCAAAGTGATCTACATCGTGCTTATCTCCATACAGGTCTTTGAGATTAATGTTTGCTGCTTCGTTGAATTTACCAACTTTCACCCGACAACTTCCTTTAGTAACCATCTTCCTTGAGTGGCTCTTAGGTCTTGTATAGGGAGAACGAAAATCACTTATTTTAATTTCATCCTAGCGATAGAAACAGTATTTTTTTTTTATTTGCTCGCCACCTATTAGTATAGAACGGAGACATTTCTTTCTCGATACGATTTTTGCGCTTGAAGGCGGCTGGAGAATCGATCGGCTGAAACGTCGTGGCAATAAGAAAAGTTAACGCAAAGAATGAGATCAGTGGTCCACAGACTGTTGAAATGGTTAAAACTATCCCATAATAAAATTATCTCATAATAAAGTAAAAATGTTTTGCCAAGTAACGCTAATTTAATGTCTTCTCAACCTGGGGAGGTGTTACAAAGGCTGAAGAAAATGACGAGAAACAGAAAAAAGTCGTTAGAAACAAAGAAAAGAGTGCTGGACTGCTAGGTAATAACCATTCCTTTTTATATGCCAGTAAATTGCTGAACAATCAAGGATAGGGGGGGAAGCTGAAGGCAACAGAAATATGCTTCGACAAAAAGGACACTGAGAATTCTATGGACGAAGAAAGCAAACAATGACGAAGTCTTAAAGGAAATGGCATAAAAAAAGAACGCTTATACTCAGAATCAAGAAGAGCTACCTGGAAGGAGGGCTGAGAAATCTTAACCCTTACAGTGGAAAAAGGAAGAAAGACAAAGAATGGAAGGCAGAGTGCCACGTATCTAATGAAAATATATGTGAAAAGATGGCGTAACGAAGACGGGAGAGTCTTACAAAAGGAATAACTATTATTTTATTACTATAAAAAATAATATTTTACGGGTGCACATGTTTGAGTAGACATACTGTAATAACAAAAGACAGCAAGAGTAGGCGTACGGAAGCTTTATCCTGCTTAGAATAATTGATACAAGCATAGTGACTATTTATAATCCTCTACAAACGAAAGAGTTCTTCAAAGGGAAGTAATCATGAAAACAAGGCAGATTACTCCCGATTACTGTATGTTGGGAGTAACATTAAAGGAATTAGCTGTCTATTAATCTGTTTCTTTTTTAACAGTAAAGTTAGTCTTCAGACCTAGAGATCAAAAGTCCTACTGAAGAAACTGTGTCTTCCGACGAGAATTGAACTCGTATCCTCATTCTAATCCTGGTCACCGATTTCAAGCAAAAACGTGTTATACCAATAAACCTTGAGAAGTCGTTATATTTCTTAAGCGAAGTTATTTGCTGTAATGGCTTCACATCGCTTAATGGTAAAGCACGCTGGTCTTGAAACTGATTTTTCATATTAGAAAATGATCACAGATTGGATTTCACTCAGAATGCACATTTTCTTTAGCGAGAACATTCGATGTTTACGCGGCAGAGATATGAATTTCTCTGTTTCAAAAACAAGATCGTCTACTCAAACACGTTTACCTACTAAATATAACGTTTATACAGAAATATGAAATAATGTTCAATTCAGAAATCTATTAACTGCGTCAAAATTAGTATAACTTCACTGAAACCTGTTGAGAGTAACATTAAAGAAATTATCAGTCTATGAACCTGTGATAAATGCTCAATGAATAACGGGATAGAAAATAGTATATCGTCTATTTCATGTCTGAAACAGCTACGTACACCCTTGTGAAAATTAATTGAAACAAACGCTTTAGTTTCCTTTCTTCCTTAAGCGAAGTAACTAAGGAGCTCAAAGAGATAGCATTTCTTGGAGAGCTATGATCGCCAATGCCCTGAAGAGAGGCAGCACATAGGAGAAGGCCTTCCCCAGTTCAGGATGAGGCATAGGTGATTAAACTATCGCACATCCCCAATACGCCAAATGATGAGGACGGATGTGAGACACTTGAGCGATCATGTCCCTTTTTAGATTCATGATCTCGCTCAAAGGTATTTCTGCTTAGGTGGATGTAACAAACCCGACTTGAATTCAAATCTCGGCTCCGATTCATTTTGAGCCGTTATCCCTTCCACCTTCCACAGATCCGAATTTACAGCACCTGATATTCCCATCGTGGAACTGACCGGTCCCGTTCTCTATTGTAGAGCGTCCATCCTTGGTTAGGGTAACGCCAAGGTATTTAAAGTCGTCCACATCTTCCAGTTGTTCTCCTTTCATGAAGATCTGCGCCCTGATGTTGGTTGTGCTGTTGACTATACTCTACCATCCCCATACGCTCCTATTCTGTCTGTCAGTCTGTTAGTGAGACCCTGCAATTCGGAGGCGACCCAACAAGTCAATGTCATCAGCGAAGCGTAAGTTGTTAATGATTCTCCCTCCTATGGCTACAGGGAACTGAAAGTCTTCAAGAGTCTCTCGCATGATGATCTCAAGAAAGAGATTAAACAATGTTGGGGAAAGCAAACAGCCCTGACGGACGCCAACTGTGTTCTTGGAATATATATATATATATATATATATATATATATATATATATATATATATATATATATATATATAGCAAGTGTAAATGGATATAAATCCGACAGAATGAAGAAAATTCTGAAAAAAAACAAACAAAAATCCTTAAATGTAGTTAAAATGAATGAAATGTCGACGTCTGACGTTTCGGTTTAATAAACCTTTTTGAATAAGATATTCATTTAAAATCCAATTCATTTCAATATTGAAATAATTGGACATTAATGAATATTGTCTTAAAAAGTTTTATGTTTTGAATGAAACTATTTCAGACGTCGACATTTCATTCATTTTTTAACTACATTTAAGGATTTTGTTTGTTTTTTTTTAGATTTTTCTTCATATATATATATATATATATATATATATATGAACTAAAAATAACGTTTTAAAAAACGTTATTATAACCACTACAGTAATTTCAACACGAAACTTACAAACATAGTACTAACCTGTCTACTTATATATGGAATATTAAACAGGAAGACAATAATGATCCCATTTTAAAATGGAAAATATTAAAAAAATGTTATAAATATAAGGCAGGCGATAAATTTTGTTCACTATGCATGGAGGCAAAGCAAACTATCGCTACCCAGAAAGAACCCAAAAATTTATTAAACCTGGTTTCTTTAATATTTCCCCTTTTTTAGCGAGATTAATGCTCGACAAGCATACACATAAAAATTTTAGATTCTAATAGAATTCTTTTCATTTTCTTTTTCATTCAAAATAATCAAAAATTTTTAGGAATACGTTTTGAAAGCGTCGCCCATGTGACGACAACGTGACCATGCTAAACGGAAAGCTGATCATTTTAAAAATTTTCAGTTATCTGTTTTGGATAAGACTTGTTGTTTATGTCCATCGTCTTTGTCAAATTGAACTGAATTGTATTTTAATGAATATTGTCTTGAAAAAGGTTTATTAAACCGAAACGTCAGACGTCGACATTTCATTCATTTTAAACAACATAATTGCATTTAAGGATTTTTGTTTGTTTTTTCCAAATTTTTCTTCATTCTGTCGGATCTATATCCATTTACATTTGCTTACATATATATATATATATATATATATATATATATATATATATATATATATGAACTAAAAATAACGTTAAAACGTTATTATAACCACCTCAGTAATTTCAACACGAAACCTACAAACATAGTACTAACCTGTCTACTTATATATGGAATATTAAACAGGAAGACAATAATGATCCCATTTTAAAATGGAAAATATTAAAAAAATGTTATAAATATAAGGCAGGCGATAAATTTTGTTCACTATGCATGGAGGAAAAGCAAACTATCGCTACCCAGAAAGAACCCAAAAATTTATTAAACCAAAAATCCGAAATTCTTAGTAGGTGCCGACATAAGAAACGCTGGTTATTAGAGTAACATCTTGGAGGGATTTTTTTTTTCACGTGGTCATGGTTTTATCAATAAATATTGTTCCATTATTTGCCTTTTTAGCCAGTTTTACCCTGAAGATCCGTTTAGGTGAAATCTAGGTAGGTTTGCCTGGCTCCTTAGGATTGTTTTTAGTTTTGGCTCTACTTAGTGTATTGAGGACTTTGCGTTTAGTCTTTTACTCGTTTTGGGTTTTTTTCTTTGGACTTGGAGCTTAAACATTTGACGAGAGGATTCGTACAGTATTATGTTCATGGTTCTTTCTTTTTTTATTTCCTCGGACATCAATTTGTTATATTACAAGTTGAGTTAACCGAGGTTTTCCAAACGAATATTACCATCCATATATATATATATATATATATATATATATATATATATATATATATATAGATAGATAGATAGATAGATAGATAGATAAAGGAAATAGGAGGAAAAAAAAGAAAGAATAAAAAGGAATGAAATTATATACATGTATCTTCATCTTCTTTGTTCTACGAAGGATAACCATATCCGAAAATCACGCTATTCACTATTCAATTAAGAGCTTTAAATTATATATTCTGTTTGAATTTTTGGCTTGCTAGTTGCTTTTGTTTAGCGGCATATGGGTTATTTAATGCTGAAATCTAAATATTTTGAACATAATTTTATGGCTTCAACTAAATATATTTTGAACGCAATTGCATGCTTTCAACTACAGATAAAATGTATTGCTGGTCATTTTCCTTTAAATATGTATTGTTGGTAATTTTAATATAAATAAGGATTGTTGGTAATTTTACTATAAATACGTATTGTGTGTAATTTTGTTATCTAAAAACATATATTTTTATACTTTCATAGTTTTTTGTTTTTGTTTAGGTGTTCACTATTTGCCCATGGCTGGGACCATAACAGATTGTACCACTCTGACTCCGGGTTAAGGTCGACCTGGTAACAACAAAAACTCTCCTTATAACCTCTCTATCAGAGGCTTTGCTGCCAGATTTACTTCATCGTCATGCCGAGGAATATTGAATTTTTTGGATGAGGAATTATCAGTATTTATATTATTTGCATTCAGACTATCGCAACTTTTCGCCCGGGTAGCCTACAGGGAATCCGAACTGAACCTTTTATTTAATCTGCGGCTTTAAAATGTCCTCATTTCACTTTTCATATTCATCTCGTCTAATTCTTATTTTTGTTACTGCTCATTTATTTCTCGGTCTGTTTCCACTGAGTCAAGTACACACGGCCTAACCCAGAGATTGAACTAACAATTAGTATATCACCAAATTCCCCAACCACCGCTTTAGTCCACTAGACTATTGTAGGGAATTCTTTATGCAGAAGAAAAACTTAAAAATCTTAAAACTAACCCTGCCTGCTGCTTAGTGCCGCTACTGCTTCTTGTAACGCTTAACGGACCCCCCCACTCCTGAGGCTTTTTTCTATTTCTTGCAGTTGCTGTTAAAGACCTTCTGTCATTTCTCCTTCTCTCTTCTCCCGTATCGTATTTAGTTCTACGCAATGCCTACTAAGGGGATCCTCATAGGCTAGCATATACGCTGATTTTTCAGACACCTAACCCTCCAGCACTTCTTTGTCAAGTATTTTCACACTTCATTCCACAGGAAGCTAATGACCACTCCTTTCCTTCTATACATGATCAGTCTTCCCCTATTTCATTGCTTCACCCCTCACTTCAGCTTTTCAGTGTTCCTACGGCCTTACTTTTAGGGGGCGGCTGGTTTTATCTTCATATTCTTTGCCACAACCGAAAGTTATTGGTCATATTCTCCCGTATTGGGCTTGAATCGGCAGAGGTCTCTCCGTAGTTGTCTCTGAACAATGTCCTGATGTTGAATGGACGCCAGATTTTCTGAATCTTTTCCTATAAGCCTTTGACGTATGGTAGACAGATCGTGGCAATTTTCGTCCTAGGCTCATCTGTTCCCTGCTTTAGACGCTGATGTTATGTTTGCACGGTAGATGTTATTCTGAAGGGTACGCTTGATGCTGATCATTTCTTGTTGGTATGTGTTTGGTTCGCCCCTTGGTATTGTCCGGTGAAGGTCAGCTTGTGACATACGGATCTCTTGAACCCATTCTCTGTGGGAGTTTATTTGTACATCCAGGAAGGCTAGCCTATTATTATTTTCTACTTCCGCTGTGAACTGGATCGAAGGTCATATTGAGTTTGCATGGCACATCGGTATTATATATATATATATATATATATATATATATATATATATTTTAAAATAAAATAAGCAACTCCAAAGGGAATCTGCTAAGCTACAGAGGTATACCGTGGAAAGAGAGTCGAATGCCATAGTAACTGGGAGATAGATAGATAGACTGATACGAATAGACAGTGGTAGATATATAGATAGATATGAACAGACAGTGATAGATAGATAGATAGATAGATAGATAGATAGATAAGAATAGACACTGATAGATAGATAGATAGATAGATAGATAGATAGATAGATAGATAGATACGAATAGACAGTGATAGATATATAGATAGATATGAACAGACAGTGATAGATAGATAGATAGATAGATAAGAACAGTGATAGATAGATAGATACGAATAGACAGTGATAGATATATAGATAGATATGAACAGACAGTGATAGATAGATAGATAGATAGATAGATAGATAAGAACAGTGATAGATAGATAGATAGATAGATAGATACGAATAGACAGTGATAGATAGATAGATAGATAAGAACAGACAGTGATAGATAGATAGATAAGAATAGACAGTGATAGATAGATAGATAGATAGATAGATAGATAGATGTTTTTGTGGATTGCTACAATGTTATCAAATCCGTCTTCTATCATACTTTTCCGACTACTTTTCCTTTTCTTTCTCTTGTCTCATCATCCTCTTCCCTCCGCCTCTTTCCTTTCGATATGCTGCCAATATATATATATATATAATATATATATATATATATATATATATATATATATATATATATCCGAATGTAATGAGAACGAAAATAATATATAAATTCTAACGTTTACAGAAGTAATTCAAAAGAGGGCGCAATATCGATAGTAGAGCAATAATTTTTTTATTAAAATTTTTTCATATGGACAAAAACGATTTACATACTACAAAGATGCAACCTTATTTCGGTGCATTTAGTTGCATCTCAATTGGTGTGAACCAAAACTTTTTATGAACAATTCTGTTTTTTTTTCCTCGAAGTATTCCATGAATGTTCGCCATCACTGGTGGCAAGGGTGAACCCATAGTCATGCCTTCTTCTCGTTGTTTTTATATTATTACGTCGCATTCTTTTGTTGTTTAAGACATTTTAATCTAATTGCTTTTTTAATTAAAAAGAAAACACTTGCATTATCATCGTATTCCCAATTTTATTGCGACTTTTACTTGGTAATGTTTTTTGTTGTTGTTTTAGATATATTAACCTAATTTCAAATATGAACTATACAGGATCCGTCCTCGCCCGGACAAAAATTTAAAAAATAAAATTTAAAGTTTAACTTGAAGTTATTTCTAACTGGGCCTCACCTGCAAGATTATTTACTGTCGCCATATCACGCAGGTTTGGCTATGATGCATGTGTCCGGTATACTCTTATCAGCCTGGGTGTCATGGTGGGGATAATGGGCTTTGTAAATTTGTGACCCAGGGTCACTTTGTTGGCATCCTACTTTCTCATTCAATAATAATAATAATAATAATAATAATAATAATAATTAATAATAATAATAATAATAATGATAAAAAAATAAAGAAATAAATAAAGAAATGAAAGATTTTTGCACAGTAAATTCTTTTTCGGCACAGAAATTAAGATCTACATAGGTCAAGCGATATGGCCTTATTTCATTTTATTTTTTGACAACCTACACAGCAGCAGGTCACATCCGAATTTATTTCTTTGTTTTTTTTTCTTTGTTTCTTTGTTTCTTAGTTACTTTCTTTCTTTCTTTCTTTCAGAAGATACGTCAATAATAATAATAATAATAAGGATAAAGAGAGTAAATGAATACAATGAAAGATTGGCACACAGTAAATTCTTTTTCGACACAGAAATTATTATCTACATTGGTCAAGCGATATGGCCTTATTTTATTTTATTTTATTTTATACGGCAGCGGGTACACATCCGAAATTCTTTCTTTCTTTCTTTCTTTCTTTCTTTCTTTCTTTCTTCAGAACAAACATCAATAATAATAATAATAATAATAATAATAATAATAATAATAATAATAATTTCATCAAAACCTGTCACCATATCACGCACATTTTGTTGTGTGCTATGGTGATGGTATAGTCGGTTTTGTAAATTTTTATGCCAGCCCTACCAGCAGGCGTTTTGCTCTATCAAATAATAATAATAATAATAATAATAATAATAATAATAATAATAATGACAACAACGTGGTGGGTTGGGTGGTTTCCATATGCGACAGTTATTCAATGAGAGTTCACTGCAGGTGTCAGCCGATGGAATTTTTCGTTTCTCTTTTTACGAGAATAAGACGATTCGTTTGTCAACAGCTCCGGTTCTTACTGCACAAGGGTGTTGTCGCTTATTGGATTTCAGATCACGTAAGTTGATACCCAGCATGGCCAGTCCGGAACGAGCAATCATCATCTGGAACGTAAACTTTGTCAGCATTTAACCAGTATTCGAAGTTGGGACGCGATTACATATGCATTAGTCGTATTCAAACACTACAATAAACTTCCAGAAGACTGGGTCGCAAATTTTGCCCGAATTTTTTGGTGGGCGGAAAAATCTTGTAAAACAGACACTCACAAAACAAAAACCGATTCACGCTTGACTGTTAATATATTCAGTTTAAGATTTGCTTAAGTCCATTCATTTTAATTTTAATCTAACGATTTAGTTAAGTTCATTCATTTTAATTTTAATGTAACGATTTAGTTAAGCTCATTCACTTTACATTTAATGTAAGGATTTGGTTAAGTCCATTCATTTTACTTTTAATGTAACGATTTGTTTAAATACATTCATTTTAATTTTAATGTAACGATTAAGTTCAATAATTTTAGTTTTAAATTAAACAATTTTTTAAGTTCACTATTTTGATTTTAGTGTAACGATTTTGTTGAGTTCATTCATTTTAATTTTAATGTAACGATTTAGTTTAGTCCATTCATTTTACTTTTAACGATTTGTTTAAATACATTCATTTTAATTTCAATGAACTATTTGGTTAAGTTCAATAATTTTAGTTTCAATTTAATTTTGTTATGTTCACTAATTTGATTTTTAGTGTAACGATTTGGTTAAGTTCATTAATATTAGTTTTAATTTAACAATTTGGTTCAGTTTATTAATTTTAGTTTTAATGTAACAATTTCTTTATGTTCAGTAATTTTAGTTTTAATGTAACGATTTGCTTAACTTCATTCAGTGACAGAACTAAGTTCAACTCGGAGCTAATTTCTATACGGAACTAATTTCACCTTGTAATTAATTTCAACTCGGAACTAATTTCAACTCGATTTAAAAAGCTAACCCTAACCTTAAGCCTAACCCATAGTTCCGAGTTGAAATTAGTTCCGAGTTGAAATTTGTTCCGAGTTGAAATTATTTCCGAGGTGAAATTAGTTCCGAGGTGAAATTAGTTCTGCACCACACTTGATTCATTTTAATGTAACTATTTGGTTAAAATCAATAATGCAACCAAGTTTCATTGTTATACAGAAGCTCACCCAAATACACATTCATTTTAACAGTAACACTCTGGCTTGAGTGTCTCTCGAGGTATTCAAAATAGGGGATTACGGCTAAATTGATTATAATGAATGAGATGTGATATGAGTGGAAGTAGATTCGTTGATTGTTTGCTTCGTTTTTTACGGTTTATCGACTCTTTGCAGTTTATTTAAAGCCCGAAAACATTTTTACATTGGAAGAAGATTTTTCGAGATCATGATTTAATGATACAAATCTTACTAATTAACCCACAACTGGGGGTAGAAGAGATGGACTCATACCTTTCGTATTGGTATTTGCACGTAGGGGAATACAACGAATCTAACTGGAATTAGAACCCGGCTCTCCGATTAACAATTCTGAGCCATTATCCATTACACCACCCGCACATCCAAACTTACACCTGACATTCACAAGCCGTGGCCCATCTAGATACTAATCAGGCACAATGTTACTTAACTTCGGTAATTGTAAGGGAATTTAACTTGATGTGGCTGTGAGTGAAAGAAGAGGTGTTTGGAAGGGAGGATCATGAGGATAAAGATAGATAACAATTGACCTTTGATTTGAAGAGGTCAAGATTGTAGAGTTCTGGGAAGCATCCACGCGGGAGTCTATTTCTTAAAGCCGAAATTTTGGGGAGAAAGTTGTTGGAGTGGAATGTTATCTTTGAGACACGGGTAAAATGAGGCTGGTTCATCTCCGTGAAAATAGCACGATGGGTCCTAATTTTAAAAGTCAAAGCTGTTGGAATAGAAAAGATGCAGCCAATCTGAACATTTGACGTGGAATAGCGATAAGTTATTGTTAGGCCTGCAACTTTTCTTCTGTAAAAAAAGAGTTTGTGTTGTTTTGTTTTGTTTTACGGCATATCAACCACAATGGGTTATTTAATGCCGACAAAATTTCCTTTTTTTTCTCCAAAAATATAATAGCTGGTAATATTTTTTTCAAAAAAGTTCAGCTTGGTTTATTTTATGTTGTGACATATTAAACTCAATGGGTTATTTAATGCTGATAAGATTCTTATTTCTGGTAATATTTTCTTTGTTCAAATATTTATTGCTGATGCTAAATATTTTAAAAGTATTTCTGGTATTAAAATCTATTTTTACACTTTCATAGTGTTTTGAGTCAGGTTGTGGAGGGGGGTCAACTAACAGGTGCTACCACCCTGGGTCAGGGTGGACCTGGGAACACCAGCAACTAAGAGGTGGTTCCACGCTCCTCAAAACCTCCTGATCAGAGCCCTTTTTGTTGGACGTAGTTTATCGCCTTACCCAGGACGCGGATGTAGTTTATCGTCATACCCAGGACGCGGATGTAGTTTATCGTCTTACCCAGGACGCGTATGTAGTTTATCGTCTTACCCAGGACGTGGATGTAGTTCATCGTTTTACCCAGGACGTGGATGTAGTTTATCGTCTTACCCAGGACGCGGGTGTAGTTTATTGTCATACCCAGGACGCGGATGTAGTCTATCATCTTAACCAGGACGCGGATGTACTTTATTGTCATACCCAGGACGCGGATGTAGTCTATCATCTTACCCAGGACGCGGATGTAGTTTATCGTCTTACCCAGGACGTGGATGCAGTTTATCGTCATACCAAGGACGCGGATGTAGTTTATTATCTTACCCTGGACGCGGATGGAGTTTATCGTCATACCCAGGAGATATTTCAAGGAAGTATACTAGAGGGCGCAGTACTTTAGAAAAAAATCTCTATCAAAGCTTCGATCAAACAATCATTTGTCATTTTGTAAGAATCTATTTAAATGCCGGGCTCTTTCAGCACGTAAGCGATCATGACTCTCCACATATTCCTTTGTCATCTGTTAATTGCCAATGCCATGTCCCTTCAGGACGTAGGCGATTAGAGAAATTACCACGAAAATATTTACAGAAAAGGCACAGGGAAGTTACATTGCGATTACAACTAGCCACTTTAACTGCCAATTGATGGGACCTTTCCGCCAATCTAGTACTGCGATTAAATTAATAAAGTCTACGTAGCATAGGAGTAAGCAAGAAAAATTACAATGATAGTATTTATAGAAAAGATACAGGGTACCAACTTTACTACGGTAGGAGATTGACTGAAGCCGAGATGCCAGGTCAGGACCAATAATATTGCTGATTCTTCTTTGGAGTATTGATGCCATATCTGAGCTGGTTCGAAATTGATTGCTTGGTCTTATGGGTGATGAATTATTTTCTACTCTGCAACCCTTTTTTTCAACAATAATTAATCACCCACGAGACCACATAATAGCTTTTGAATTATTTCAGTCATTTTCACGGGGTGGAAAATAATTAATCACCCACAAAACAGCATAATCGCATTTGAACTATTTCAGTCATTTTCACTGGGTGGAAAATAATTAATCACCCACAAGACCGCATAATCGCTTTTGAACTATTTCAGTCATTTTCACTGGGTGGAAAATAATTAATCACCCACAAGACCGCATAATCGCTTTTGAACTATTTCAGTCATTTTCACGGGGTGGAAAATAATTAATCACCCACAAGACCGCATAATCGCTTTTGAACTATTTCAGTCATTTTCACGGGGTGGAAAATAATTAATCACCCACAAGACCGCATAATCGCTTTTGAACTATTTCAGTCATTTTCACGGGGTTGGAAAATAATTAATCACCCACCCGTACGCATAATCGCTTTTGAACTATTTCAGTCATTTTCACGGGGTGGAAAATAATTAATCACCCACAAGACCGCATAATCGCTTTTGAACTATTTCAGTCATTTTCACTGGGTGGAAAATAATTAATCACCCACAAGACCGCATAATCGCTTTTGAACTATTTCAGTCAAATTCACTGGGTGGAAAATAATTAATCACCCACAAGACCGCATAATCGCTTTTGAACTATTTCAGTCATTTTCACTGGGTGGAAAGTACGTAATCACCCACCGGACCGCATAATCGCTTCTGAACTTTGTCAAGGCTCTGATGTGGCAGAAATGTAGCAAAGAAGAATGAGCCATATTGCTGGTCCTGACTTAGAATCTCGGCTTCAGTCAATCTCCTTCCGCCGTAAAGTTGGTCCCATGTGTCTTTTCTATAAATACTATCATTTTAATTGTTCTTGCTTATCTTTATGCTACGCAGATTTTATGAATTTAATCGCAGTACTAGATTGGCGGAAAGGTCCCATCAATTGGCAGTTGAATTGGCTTGATGTAATCGCAATGTAACTTCCCTTTGCCTTTTCTGTAAATATTTTCGTGGTAATTTCTCTAATGAGCTTTCCTCGTTTATACTTCGACTTTATACTTCGACGAATTTAAGCACCGTCGCAATTTTGAAATGGCTCCTTGTAACCGTAAGTTCTATGCTAATAGTTTCTTCTGTCGTAATTCTCGCTGATGGAACACTCTTCCGGTTTCTTGCTTTCCAGTTAACTTTGTTCTTCGGGAAAATCGTCATCTTCTCTGATCTTAATTCCTGTTTTATTTGACCTCTCTCAGTAATAATGTTTATTCTCGTGTTCTTTCACACACAGTAACCCTTTGTGTCTTAGCGGTTTTATCGCCTTACTTAGGGTGAAATATTTTTAAAAAAATACTATTTCTTTTCATTTATAACTTATTCGTACTGGCAATCACCAGGCCTCATCATTTTGCAGTTGAAAATCGCTGAATGGAACCGTAGACTCTCTGCTAACAGTTTTTTTTCACTCGCACTTCTCGCTTGTGGAAGTCTTTTGCGGCGTTTTTGCTTTTCAGTCAACATTGTTTTTCTAAAATTTAAATTATCTTCTATCTTCTTAAATTTTAATTGTTCTATCTACTTAATAATTTTTTCTCATATAATCCGTTGCATATCAGTGGCTTTATTGCCTTGGAGTGAAGTAGAGTAGCCAATAAGATTCCTATAGCTATATAAATACTAAGATTTATAGGAGGTAGCCCCAGCCTTTGGCATTTTTCTTCTTAACAAGAATCAAAGCCAGTATTAAGCTGTCGCCAACTGTCACACACAAAATTCAATTCATTTTAAACAAAATGCCATTCATGAAATACCCCCGAAACATATGTGCTTCGTCCTCGAATATTCTTTTAACAACATATTTCTTGTGATTCGCATATGGTTTACAGTCGGTATCTCTACAGATTCGATATATATATATATATATATATATATATATATATATATATATATATATATATATATATATATAAAAAGACATTCGGATTACTAACACAAAAAGAGAGAATGTCTCATATCGAGAATATTTAACATTGAAAAACATAAGGAAAAAATTAATTATTTTTAATAATATGTGGAAATCTCGGCTTTTATCTGAAGACGGTCACGAGACCAGAAACACGTGTAGTAAAATTATGGAAAATAAAGCATAATATTTTTTTTCGAAAAAAAAAACATTACAAAACCAAAACGTTTGCGGCACCTCTCTTCTCTTCTTTTTAATATACATACTTTTCTCTCGTTGGAACCACTGCAACCTCTTTCTTTTTTATATATATATATATATATATATATATATATATATATATATATATATATAACGTACCTCCACAGATTCGCTAAAAAATGAGCATACCATGATGAAAAAATGCCTCAAAATTAATCACAAAATATTATCGTCCAAATCATTATGTTATTATTAAGATGAAATTCCAGTGGATTTTTTGATTATTCAATTATTATTATTATTATTATTATTTTATATTATAAATTATTTTCTTCATCTCGCTTTCTTCGTTATGCGTCCAAGATATTTGAAGACATTTCAGTTGTCTCTTCCCCATTCTGAGTATGCGTTCTTTCTGCTAGCATTTTCTTTAAAACTTCATCGTTGCTTAATCGCTTCGTCCATGGAATTCTCAGCATCCTTCGGTAGAACTACGTTTCTTTTACCTTCAGTTTTCTCTTCATCTGTGAAGGGTTTGCCGAGCATCCACTGCCACATAAGAGGATGGATATCACATAGCAATATAGCACTCTTTTTGTTTCTAACGATTTCTTTTGCTCTTTCTAATTCTCTTTGCTTAGCGTTTGGAAGGCATCTTTCGCTAGTCCAATGCATGTTCGGATCTCGGTGTCACATTTTCCATTCTCTGTTAAAAACACTCCCCACATATTTAAACTTCTGTACCTGCTTGATGTTGACATCTCCAATTCGTAACGCGCATATTGGCCTTTTTGTCTTGCTCATGACCATCCCACAAAAACAAATAATAATAATAATAAATATTTTAAGGAATTATACTACTGGAATTTGCACGCATAGTTCCACACTTTACCATGATTTTACCGAATTTTACACGCGTGGCATAATTCTAATTTTTCCGACTCTCCATTTAATCTGTTTACAAAGAGTGTTTCACAGTTTTTGAAACTAAATGATCGGACACAAATCACTCACCACAAATCATAGAGTAATGGAAATTACATTTTTTTTAAGCGTTTCACCCCAAGCAAGGCGGGAAGCCACTAGGACGCAAGGGGTTACAGAAAATTTGGAGCAAGATCAGATAGGAGTGATAAAAGAAAGGATGGGGAGAAGGGTAGTGGATAGATCAAGGCAACTGGAGATGTCGATTGACATTACATTTGAATAGCTGGAGATTATAGCTCTCAGGGAAACTGGGATAGGGAAGGGAGTTCCACAGGCGAGAGGTGCGAGACATGAAGCTATTGGAGTAGAAGAGACAGCTACATTTAAGAGTTTCGACAGTGAAAGGGTGAGAGCGGGATGCCAGCCTCGTAGGGCGTTTGAATTCATGGAGTCTGGGAATCAGCGAATGCAGCTCCTCGGAGCAATTGCCATGGAAGTATTTGTAAAACAGACAGAGGGAGGCGACGGCACGTCTGTGAGAGAGCGACTGTAGACGAGATGCCAGAGCATTTACTGAAAGGTAAAAGGATAACAGATAGTAAATGTGAATATATTACTTAATTGAGTAGTTTAAGTTTCTTTTAGTTATTTAGGATTTTATTTACTTATTTAAGTATTTTTAGTTATTTATTTTCCTTACTTAGATTAGACCATCGTATTATTTTAATCGATAGATTACGAAATTGGTAAGGAATTTCAAATAAACAGTACGAGAACGGTTTCACAAAATTAATGTAAATGGGAGATAGCTTTTACGTATGCATGTCTGTGCATGTGTATGTCTATGAGTGTGTGTGCGAGTACATTTACTACATTTATATGTAGAGGCGTGGACGTGCATACATTTTTTCTAATTTCGTTTGATTAAGAGTATAAGGTTAGACTTATAGATTTTTATATAATATCAGGTAATCCCATAAGTTCTGTCCGAATTTTAACTTTTTGTTAAAATGAACGAAATTTAAAGAGTATTTTATAATGTCTAATTGAGCTGAACATTATTTTTATGTTTAGTGGCATTTAAACTGATCAAATTTTATTTCAGAGAACAATTAAATTAAATTTTGTTTGATTAAAACCCTGCTAACATGGAAGTACCCAAGAAACATTTGAGGCACATAATGCTTTATGAGTTCAAGAAAGGAAACTCAGCAGCCGAAGCGGCTAGAAACATTCACTCAATTTATGGAGAGGAATGTGTGAATGAAAGAACTTGCAGAAGATGGTTTGCAAAATTCAGAGGTGGAGATTTCACCCTTGAAAATGAAGATCGAACCGGACATCCAGTTTGATGAAAATCTTCTTGAAGCAGCCCTTGAAGAAAATCCTGCTTTATCAGTTGAGGAATTGGCAGTGGTTCTCAGTTCAAACCATACAACTGTTCATCGTCATCTCCAACAACTTGAAAAAGTTCCTAAACTTGGAAAATGGGTGCCTCATGAATTGTCTGAAAACAACCTCAAATCCCGAGTTGACATCTGCTCTTCTCTCCATTCTCGCCAACTTCTTTCACCTTTTTTGGATTCCACTTTGAATTCTTACTACCTAATGCAACAATTAATGCTCAAATATACTGTCAGCAATTAGAGCGTTTGAACCAAGCTTTGAGGAAAAAAAGACCTGCTCTAGTGAATCGAAAAGAGGTGGTGTTTCATCAGGACAATGCGCGACACCACACAGCAAGAATCACGTCACAAAAGATCGAAGAACTTGGTTGGGAGAAAATTCCTCATCCACCTTATTCTCCCGATCTTGCTCCTTCAGACTACCATTTGTTTCGTAGCTTACAGAATCATTTGGAAGAAACAGCTGTTGTAACACAGGAAGAGGTTAAAACTGACATTTGTGAGTTCTTCGAATCAAAGCCAAAAGAATTTTACAGTAATGGTATTAGTAAGCTTGTTAATAGATGGAAGGAAGTCATAGATAATCAGGGAAAATACATTGTTGATTGAATCTGTAATTGAATGTAACATTTGATCACTTGTTTTCTTTATTCAAAATTCGGAAAGAACTTATGGGATGACCTAATAGTAAGAATAAAGAATGTATTTTTTTAGAAAAAGTAATATAGGTGGTAAGGTTTAGTTATCGAGTTAGTATTTAAAACGTAAAAAGATTGGATTAAACTATGCAAGAACTAGTCCAGCTTACCTCGTTATGAATTCCGGGGAAATGGCGCGAATCAAAACCGGATGAAGCAAAAGACAAGACTATATAGGAGGGAAGGGGAAAAAGACTTTATTTCATTGGCTGATGTTGAATGACGTATGTCAATAAGAACGGTCGGACTCCTAACCATATCTGAATTTTTCTTTGCAATGTCGAGGTGCTTAGCACGACACGATCAAGGAGGTGACCTGATTCTTTTTTAATCAGGTCGGGGTTGTTGTTTGAGCCGATATGATGCAAAACCCGAAATCGGCGATGAAGACAGTGCATCACTGAAGACCATCCTGAAATGTATCATTCTACAGTGTAACCCGGATATAAGAGACCCGGATATAATAGAAACCCGGATATAAGAGAGATTTTCTCTGGTCCCAAATTAGAACCTGTGTTAATGTATATAAAATAGACCAAACCCGGATATAAGAGAAACCCGGATATAAGAGACTTCTTCTCCGGTCCCGACAACTCTCTTATAACCGGGTTACACTTTACTAACATTTTATAATCTGCAACCATCTAGCCTCAAACATAAACCAAAAATATTCTTTTCGCTTCGAATACAAAACAGAATATATGGGCTCTCGAGAAAATCTGAAAGAAAGAGCTTGTTTAGAAGCAAATAGAACCTTGTTTAATTCTGAGCATCTTCGTAATGAGCGGTTAAATCACCCCGGGACAGAAAAAAACAAGGGTATATGACCTCTCCGTTTCAGGGAGGTGTAGTATTGTATGCAAATTAAATAAAATATAAGTAGAGAACAACCGGCGAAGATATTTGTTTAACATTAAGAATGTTTCTACTTTTGTAACATTAAGAATGTTTCTACTTCTTTAACATTAAGGATGTTTCTACATCTGTAAGTGTGGTATTGTATGCAAATTAGATAGACAAGTATAAATAGAGAACAACTGGCGAACATAGGGTGGCTATGCCTAGCAAAACCGGTTGCTATTAAGGACATGGAGTACTGTATTACGACCACGACCACGGAGAACGAGATGCAAAGCATAACATACTGAAAACTTAATATTCACTAAATTAACAGTTTTCCTTCATTTTCTCTAGGGTTTTTCACAATTCTTGGTACAAATAATTGGGCACAAATTAAGGACCACAAATGATAGAGTAATGGAAATTACATTTATTGAAAGGTGAAAGGGTAACATTTTAGGATCTGTAATCATTTAGTCTCAAACATGAATCAAAAATATCAAGAGGAGCCCTAGATGTCTGTCATTCAATTGCAGCACTGCTGAATGCAAAGTGATTATTTGAATCTTCTCAGTGATGGCAGCCTTCAATGCAGCAATGATTTGAACGTTGCCCTGGTAGATGTTTACCTTGAGGAACCCCCACAGGCAGAAATCTGGTGGGGTTCAGGTCCGGAGAGTGAGGTGCCTATTCTAATTCAGCTTTGCAGCTGATGAGACACTCCCCAAACTTTTCACAGAGCCATGTTAACATTAGCAGTGTAAGGAGGAGCAGCATCCTGCTGGAACCACTGTCCCGCCACATCAATGTCCTCACACTCCTTGAATTCTCCCCCAATCTGAGAGGCCACTGCTTTGTTTCAATAACTGTGAAAATGATGCTTTCTTTACAATAATGATTCACATGCTTAATATCCCTTGCTCTGATTCGCCATTGTACATATTCCAAACAGTTATCATTAACAATGACTATTGACCTTCAATATCCACTTGTGGCTCGAGAGTAATTTACAAGTTTCTAGACACACTTTCTGGTAAAATGTTTTCATAAGTGCTTCCATTACAGGCTCATTGCTGAACACAAACCCTTCTAATTCATTCATATATACATTTATCTAGACACGGAGACATACAGGGTAATTGAAAAGTAACTCCCTATTTTTTTGTATAATGAACTCTCCTGTTTTGTAAAGATTAAATATTCACTAAATTAACAATTTTTGGGGTTCTTTTTCTCAATTTTTGAAACAAAATGATCTGGCAAATATGGGGAGCCACGAATGATAGAGTAATGAAAATTGCATTTATTGAAAGTTAAAAGGGTAACATTTTAGGATCTGCAACCATTTTGTCTCAAACATGAACCAAAAATGCCAAGAGGAGCAGGAGACTAAATGCTCCAGATGTCCACTGTTCAGTTGAAGGTACTGTTTAATGCAAAGTGATTACTTGAATCTTCTCAGTGATGGCGGCCTTCAATGCAGCAATGGCGTGAACGTTGCCCTGGCAGATGTTTATCTTGAGGAACCCTCAGGGGAAGAAATCTGGTGGGCTTCAGGTCAGGCGAGTGAGGTGCCCATTCTACTTCAGCTTTGAAGCTGCTGTGACACTCCCCAAAATTTTCACAGAGCCATGTTAACATTAGCAATGAACCCTCCATTCCACCACATCAATGTCCTCTCCTCAAGCTCTCCACATCTGAGAGGCCACTTTTTTGGTTCAATAATTGTGAATCTAACGCTTTCTTTACAATAACGATTAACATGATTAATATCCTTTGCTCCGATTCGCCATTTCACATATTTGAAACAGTTATCATTAACGATGACTATTGATCTTCAATATCCACTTGCGGCTTGAGAGCAATTTACAAGTTTCTAGACACACTTTCTAATAAAATGTCTTCACAGGTGCTTCCATTACAGGCTCATTGCCGAACACAAACCCATCTAATTCATTCATATATATATCTATCTAGACACAGGGATATACAGGGTAATTGAAAAGTAACTCCCTATTTTATGTATGATGAACTCTCCCGTTTTATAAAAATTAAATATTTTTATTCTTTTTCTCTAGGGTGTTTCACAATTTTTGAAACAAAATAATCAGGCAAATATGGGAACCCACAAATGATAGAATAATGAAAATTCCATTTATTGAAAGGTAAAAGGATAACATTTTAGTATCTGGAATAATTTAGTCTCAAACATGAACCAAAAATGCCAATAGGAGCTCGAAATTACACGCTCCAGATGACTGCCGTTCAGTTGGTGGCACTTTTGAATGCAAAGATGTTGATAACCCGTGAAAATTCCTCCTGGGTGGTCGCTTGAAACTTGTCAGTAATGGCTGCCTTCAATGTAGCGATGGTGCGAGGGTTACCGTGGTAGATGTTGTCCTTGAGGAACCCCCAGAGGATGAAATCTGGAAGTTCCCGTAGAAGTTACAAATTTTCCAGTGCAGATATTGGCCCACTCTGTCATGCCGGGTTTTATATTCGGTGGGTGGCAATATCGTGCAACCTGATATAAGATGATTATTATTATTATCTCCTTTGATTTATGTTGTATACACATTTCCTTCAGGGTCCTAACCAGAGACCGAAGGTCAGAAATGACCTCATCTGATTTTCAACAGTTCATTTTTTATAAAAAAAAAAAAAAAAAAAAAAAAAATGATGTGTGTGGAATATTCATACCAGTTTCTTGCAACTTCCTTCCCGTAAAATTGCATATTTTCCAGTGCAGATATAGAGCTACCTTATCATGCCGTTTTTGATATTCGTTGGGTGCTAACACCGTACAACCTGATAGAAAATGGTCAATTGTGTCTGGATATTTATAGCAGAATATTAATTTGTTTTTTTTGTTTTTTTTTAAGGCAATTCACCCCAAGCAAGGCGGGAGTGTCACTAGCACGCAAGGGGTTACAGAGGATTGGGAACAAGAGTAAAGAGGCGTGTTTGAGGAAAGGATCCAGAGAAGGACGGGGAACAAGCTCAGGGTGTCAGATATCGATTGACATTACACTTGAATATTTGAAGATTATAGTCATCGGGGAAGCAAGTAAGGGGAAGGGAGTTCCACAGATGGGAAGTGCAGGAGAAGAAGCTGTTGGAGTAGAAGAGACGGTTACATTTAACCATTTCGACAGTGAAAGGGTTAATAATTTTTTAGTATGTTGCTTGGCAATTTCTTGTAATTAAGCATTGGTCCCGTGTAGCAAGAATAAAACCTTCTGTTTCAGCTTTTAACTCTGCACTATGCAAAAAAAACTGATGCGTACGAGGTTTTGTCTATATCTGGTTTGTTGGGCACGGGCAGATTAACTTGCCATATATTCTACATTTGGTATATAGGATTTGTTTTCATTTTAAAATTATTTGCCGCTGCGGCAGTTGTATTATGACTTATTTGCACTTTTTCACTCACTTAAAACTCCATTTTAAATTTTCCTTAAAAGCTTCTTATTTCTTTTATGTTCTTTCATACAAATCATTAGTATTGTTTTTTCTTTTTTATTTCTTCCTTTGATTTCCATTGTATAAACGTTTCGTTCCGTGTCACAAACAGATACCTAATGTCACAAATAGCTTCATGAAATTTTCTACTGATCTTTTTTTGTGCGTTGGTGACAGATGATAGAGCCAAAAGGTGGGTAGCTTGTCATTTCCTGGGGATTTCCATTTTTGTTTTTTTTTTTGGGTTAGACAGTGTTCTTGGTTATATTTTTCCTATTCTTGCTCAAGTTTATCCTGATCCACCCTGCATTGGGATTAGATTTCTTTGGGTTGCTCCAAATATTCTCCCCAAATCCTTGCACTTCTTCAATAGATGGTGGTTTTGTCACGTCTATAACAGCTTTTCCAATTTCCCCGCGTCTTGGGTTTGACGATAAACTACATCCGCGTCCTGGGTAAGACGATAAACTACGTCCAACAGCAAGGCTTCTGATAATACGTTTTTGAAATCATAATGTTGCCAGCTGTACGTTTTTGAAAAAAAAAAAAAATATTACCAGCTAAATGTTTTTGAAAAAAAAAAATAATATTACCAGCTCTACGTTTTTGAAAAAAAAAAAAAATTTACAAGCTATACGTTTTTGCAAAAAAAAATATTACAAGCTATACGTTTTGGAAAAAATAATTTTACCAGCTATACTTTTTGAAAAAATATTACCAGCTATACGTTTTTGAAAAAAAATATTACCAGCTATACGTTTTTGAAAAAATGATTTTACCAGCTATACGTTTTTGAGAAAAAAATATTACCAGATATACATTTTTGAAAAAATAATATTAACAGAAATGGATTTTTGAAAAACAAAAATATTACCAGGAAAAAAAAAGAAGTTGTCGACATTAAATGACCCATTGAGGTTGATATACCGTAAAACAAAACAAAACAAACCAAACCAATTTCCCTGGAAAACTTCTTGAGGTCCGTTTGGAATATTTTATTTTGTTGACAGAACATACAACGTTTTTCATATCGACTTCTCCTATGTGCCTTTAATTGCAGCTTCCGTTTAAGTATTTCCTTGATTGATGGGATTTCACTTATTGCTTTAATTTTATATTTCTGCTTGATCTTCTTGCTTTTCCGCATTGAAACATTTGAATTTCTTGAAATCTCATCTAATATCACTAAGTCACATGTGATTTCCTTAATTTTCCGCTTTAATTTTGCTTTCCAGGTGGACTGTTTTTATCTGGAGCTTAATCTTTTTACTATGGCTTAATCTTTTTATTATGGTTTAATCTTTTTTTTTTATTATGGTTTAATCTATTATTACAGTTTATTTGCACTTCTTCACCCACTTGAAATTCCCTTTTGAATTCGTTGGCTTCCATTATTAATGAATAAAGTTTCTTATTTCTTTCATCTTCGTTGACAGAGATTATTATTATTATTATTATTATTATTATTATTATTATTATTATTCCCAGATGCTAAAGCTGACATGGCTCTCACGGTTCCAGATCTTAATTGATTGGAGATGTTAGCATGAGCCTTATTCCTAGGACGTGGTGGTAAGGTCTATTCGTTCGCCAGTTTCTGTATCTCGAAATACCAGCGACCTCTGGAAACCACTTGAGATGATATAAAGCAACTATCCTACGACTTTTGGTACGTCAGTATATATCAAAATCAAGATAAACAGGAAACAGCAAAATAATAAATGTTGATTATGTGAAGATAGACATAAGACTGTTGATAATAATAATAATAATAATAATAATAATATTGATTGTAAAAGGTTCCATTAGACTTATTGATGGGATTCCTGGTAGCAAAAGCCTTAAAGAAATAGAAAACATTGAAATCACAAGTACAGTCCACACCTTTGCAAATGGCTGTATCTATGTAAAATATGTGTGATCTTAGTTCTCCAAAAATGCTCAGTGGAAAATGCCATGATGCCATAAAAATATAATAATAATAATAATAATAATAATAATAATAATAATAATAATAATAATAATAAGTGAATGTATTAAATTAGGCTGGGAATACACAATCTATACGACTGGGTAGGAAAGGTGATTTACTGAGAAGTGTGCAAACGCCATGTTCCATGAAAACAATGGTATACTCGCGAAAACAGGTGTATTCTAGAAAATAAAAAAATATTTTATGGGATTTTGAAATCCAAACGGTTCATTCAATCCGAGCCAATAGACCGGAAAATATGAATGTCGAAAAAGAATTGACAAAAAGAGGAACATGCAGATGACAGTAAGACGAATAATAATTGGAGCACATTGATTAGTCGCAAAATGGTTTCTTACTTTCGACTTTTTTTCTATTGTTTTTCTTTCTTTTTTATTCTGTTCTTCTCATGTTTTACTTTTTGATTTTCTTCTTTCCTTTTTTACCTTGATCAATTTTTCTTTTCTTTTCTTTCTTTCTTTCTTTCTTTCTTTCTTTCTTTCTTTCTTTCTTTCTTTCTGTTGTGGATTCCGGGTTGAAATCCGGTACCAATAAATAACAAACGCCAGGAACGAATATATGAAAATAATGTATTAACGTAATAATACAAACTGGTAAAGCAGGTTAGTAGTTCCAGGAATACGGGTTAGTAGCAAAATATATATACAGTCTTTGGTATTGACGTATCGCTGTATGACTTCTTACTGAGTCTACGTGCTCGCTCACTGTGACTCCTACAACGCTGTTACCTCACCCTCACTCTTCCGGTTACCTACAACCTTTTACTCTGTCACTCTGGACTCGACTCGACTCTTCGTTCTTGCTCTCTCGGGTCTTCACGTAGACGTAGTATATGTATATACTGGGTGAGTCTATCTGTGTATAAAGGGGAGAACCCCTCAACACTTTCTTTCTCAATCTTTCTTTCTTTCTTTCTCAATCTTTCTTTCATTCTTTCTTTCTTGCTTGTTTTCTTCTTCTTTTTTTTTTAGTATTTCTCTTCCTTCTTTGTTTCGCCATCTTTTTTTCTCTTATTTAATTCTTTCTTTTTAGGTCATTCTCGTTTTTTTCTCTTATCTGTCTCGATCTAACTTTGCTTTCTTCTCGGTTTTCTTGTTTCTTTCTTTTCTTCTGTGTCGATCTATCTGACTCTCCTTTCTTTCTTTCTTTCTTTCTTTCTTTCTTTCTCAATCTTTCTTTCATTCTTTCTTTCTTGCTTGTTTTCTTTCTTCTTTTAGTATTTCTCTTCCTTCTTTGTTCCGCCATCTTTCTTTCTCGTCTTTAATTCTTTCTTTCTTTTTAGATCATTCTCGTTTTTTTCTCTTATCTTTCTCGATCTAACTTTGTCTACTTTCTTCTCGGTCTTCTTGTTTCTTTTCTTCTGTGTCGATCTCTCTGACTCTCCTTTCTTTCTTTCTTTCTTTCTTTCTTTCTTTCTTTCTTGTTTCTGTTCTTTTTTATTGTCTTGCCTTTCCTTTTTTTATATTTTTCTTTCAACCTTGATTTTCTACACCATTCATTCTGTGTTGCTTTACGGCCATATCATCTTGAATCCCGCCCATCAACGCACCAACATAAAGTCTGGTCCCTACCTAGATGCGTGACTGTTTGGGAATACCAAGTGCTGTAAGCTTGGATGAGAAATTGGCGTAGTGAAATTCCAATTCCAATCGCATTTGTTAATTCTCTTTTAAGCAAATGTCTTTGAGGAAAGGTATCAATTTCTCCACAACTTCACTTATGTACTAAATAGTAGGAACTGTATCAGTAAAATCACTATTATCTCCAAAAAATTCTTACGATTTATATCCTCTTTCTTCAGCTCAGAAAATGTGACACCGAAATCCGAAGACGAATTGGAATAGCGAAAGTTGCCTTCCAAAAGCTAAGCAATGCATTAAGAAACAATTTTTTTTATAAAAACCAAAGAAAATAACGCCAAACTGTTATGAAATATCAGTCATTCTATATTGGCGATCTATTCAAAGATGGAGAAGAGACTCGAAGCAACAGAAATGTGGTTCTATAGAAAGATTCTGAGAATACCTTAGATGTGAGCAATGATTAGGTTTTAGAGAAAATTGAAACAAAAAGGGCACTTCTACTTAACATCAGAAAGACGACTTAAGAAATTTTTCACTCACAGAACATACTCGAAGCAAGATGGACAGAGGAAAACAGTGCAATTACCCAACTCGCTTGGGTAAATGAATGGCTGAACAAGGTTCAGTTTGGTTTAATTTGTTTTACGGCATATCAACACATCAATGGGTTATTTATTGCCGACATTTTTTTAGGATAGGTTTGTATGAATAGAATATATATTTTTTTGTGTAGTTTGGTTGAGTTTATATTGTTTTATGGCATATTAACATCTCAATGGGTTATTTAATCCCAACAAAATTTTTAAGATAGGTTCGTATGAATAGAATATGTATTCTTTGGTTTAGTTTGGTTTGGTTTATTTTGCTTTACGGCATATCAACCTCAATGGGTTATTTAATGCCGACAAGATTTTTAGGATAGGTTCGTATGAATAGAATATGTATTCTTTGGTTTAGTTTGGCTTGGTTTATTTTGTTCTACGGCATATAAACACCTTAATGCGTTATTTAATGCCGACAAGATTTTTAGGATAAGTTCGTATGAATAGAAAATATATTCTTTGTAATTAATCTGTATATCAGGTTTAAATATCATATTTTTTTAAAGAAGGTTTTTGTCGAGAGTAAAATGTATGGCTGGTATTTATTTTAAAATGTATTGCTGGTATTTTTATTATAAATATCTATTCTTATAATTTCATAATGTTTTGACCCCAGTTTATGGGTTAAATATTTGTTCATAGCTGTGACCCTAACAGGTGCTACCACCCCGTGTCAGGATGGACCTGGAAACAACATCAGTTAGGTGGTTTTACACTCCTCAAAACTCCTCGATCAGAGACCTTGCTACCGGATGTAGTTTATCGTCATACCAGGACACCAGGTTTTGGTAGAGATGACAAAATACAAAACTGACTGACAGTATCAAAGCACAGGAAATTGTGGAGAGTCATGATCGCTGACGTCTTGAACGGGTACAGCACACAGAGGAAGATATAAGAAGAATCCAGTTTTTTTCCCTGTTCTCTTGTTCAGCTTCTTTCTTTTCCTTCTTCAATCTTCACACGTCTGGTCTGTCACTAAAACAACAACTGATACTCTCACACTAACAGGATAACTAGAGACAAAGAAAGAGAAGACAAAATGACCCAAGTGTCTATCATTTCAATATCATTTAATTCTTTATCTCACGCCCACAAAATCGAGTGGGGTTAGGGACAGGAGCCCCGAATAAAAACAAGCCTAACCTTATATCTTTATCTTATACGTCTATCTTAGTTTTGTGTTGATTAACGCCATCAGCTCCAACCAACCCTAGGCATAATCTTTCGTTTGCTACGAAGATTCTATCGTGACGTGTCGGTGAAATTAGGAAAAAAAGTCATTTGAATCAATTTGACTTTATGAAAAAAAAAAAAAAATGGAGAAATAATGGAAGAGATGGCCGGCGTATTTCGTGTCTGTCAATCATTGATCAAAAACAATTGTCGTGTTTCAATCAAAAGGAAGGACGAATCACAAAAACTAAGACAAGATTATTAGCGCCATTCGCGTTGACCGTGAGACACGTGACAGTTTTAATTTCACTCTTATTTCGCTTGTCATATTAAAGAGAAAACAAATTTCAGATTTGTGGTTTTTCTTTTTTTTTCCATTTTTGCAATTTCCTCTTTGAATCAATTTCACTTGATTTTCCATTCCATTCTTTCTTTCGTTCTTCCTTTTCCTTTCTGTCTTTTTCTTCTTTCTTTACCTTACTGTCTTTCTTTTATTCTTTCTTTTCCTTTCTGACTTTCTTTTGTTCTCTGTTTTCCTTTCTGTCTTTATTTCGTTCTTTCTTTTCCTTTCTGTCATTATTTTCTTCTTTCTTTTCCTTTCTGTCATTCTTTTGTTCTCTGTTTTCCTTTCTGTCTTTATTTCGTTCTTTCTTTTCCTTTCTGTCATTATTTTCTTCTTTCTTTTCCTTTCTGTCTTTCTTTTCTTCTTTCTTTTCCTTTCTGTCATTCTTTTGTTCTCTCTTTTCCTTTCTGTCCTTCTTTTCTTCTTTCTTTTCCTTTCTGACTTTCTTTTGTTCTCTCTTTTCCTTTCTGTCTTTATTTCGTTCTTTCTTTTCCTTTCTGTCATTATTTTCTTCTTTCTTTTCCTTTCTTTATTTCTTTCGTTCTTTCTTTTCCTTTCTGTCTTTTTCTTCTTTCTTTACCTTTCAGTCTTTCTTTCGTTCTTTCTTTTCCTTTCTGTCTTTCTTTCCTTCTTTTGTTCTTTCTTTTACTTTCTGTCTTTCTTTTCCTTTCAGTCTTTCTTTCTTTCTTTTCTTTTCTTTTCTGTCTTTCTTTTGTTCTTTCTTTTCTTTTCTGTCATTCTTTTGTTCTCTCTTTTCCTTTCTGTCTTTCTTTTCTTCTTTCTTTTCCTTTCTGTCTTTCTTTTCTTTCTTTTCCTTTCTGTCTTTCTTTGTTGTTTCTTTTCCTTTCTGTCTTTCTTTCGTCCTTTCTTTTTTTCTGTCTTTCTTTTCTTCATTCTTTTCCTTTCTGTCTTTCTTTTCTTCTTTCTTTTCCTTTCTGTCTTTCTTTTTTCCATTTATGCTTCTTAACTTTTCTCTCCATATTTCTTACTTTATTTTTCTTTCTTTTCCATTTAAGCTACATTTTTTCTTTTTTATCAGTTCCACTTACTTTCCTTTTCCATTTCTTTCTTTCTTTTTCCATTTCTTTCGTTTTTTTTTCTTTTTTCTTTTTTTTCTTTTTTAATCCAACAGGTTTCAGTTTTCTCTTTCTTTCTTTAAATCAAATATTGTCAAATGTTCCTTGTTTCTTTCTTTCGTTTAGTTTTTGTGTTTCTCTTTTTTTTATGCTTTCTTCTTTTTCTTTTCCCCTCTTTTAAAGAACTTTATTTTGTTTCTTTCTCTATCCTATTTTAATGTATTCCTTACACTTCGACTTCCATTTCTCCTCGGGCAGGTACAATTCTCTTTCTTTCTTTCTTTCTTTCTTTCTTTCTTTCTTTCTTTCTTTCTTTCTTAGTCCAAATGCTCTTTCTTTTCTTTTTTGAGTTTCACTTTTTTCATTTTCTTTTCCACACATTTAAAAGGCTTTATTTTGTTTCTTCCTTTCTTTTTTCCTATTTCAATGTATTTCCCACTTTTCGACTTCCATTTCTCCTCGCACAAGTACAATAAATTTCTCTTGCGTAAGCAATCACCATCATTGACTACACGCGCGCATGCGCTCTGTAAAAGCAAACGAGAGTACGGTCAATTCAGAAACCATTTGCGGGTGAAATGTATCAGGATCTTGCTCCGTGTCATCAGAATTCTTAAATATCTATTCGGCTTTCCATCATCCGAAATTCAATGCTAATTTAAAATCCCTACAGGGTTATCTCTCCCTTTTTCTCTTGATCTCTCTCTCCCCACCCTTGATTCCTTCGTAGATGTAGCTCCGTATGAGTGTTTACACATTTACAAATAAATGGTTTCTGAATTTACCGTACTCTCGTCTGCTTATACAGAGCGCATGCGCGCGTGCAGTCAATGATGGTGATGACTTACACAAACCTAATTATTGTCCATTAACAAAAACAAGATTAAGGAAATGTAAGTAAAAAAAAAAAAAAATCCAAGAGAATATGTCGGTGTACGTTTCTTCTTGGAAAAATGCAACAGGATACTATTTGTTTTATTGTGGGCTTCAACACTTTCGATGAGATTTTATAAGATCCTGACACATTTCACCCGCAAAGAGCTTTAGGTGGAATCGTGCAAGTCCAAAGGAAAAGTAAGACTATTTGACAAAATATTAACAAATATGTTGATAGGACATTTTTCAAACGGAAAATGAAATGTGAAAAGTTCAAAGCAACTTTTAGTGTCTGTAGTTAAGTACTCACATGTTGCGGGAGCGAAAACAATACGTCTTTTCGCTATGACAAATCACCGAGAAAGAGATTGGTACTTTCAAATCTCGCGCCGCCTTTAATTATCGTCAGGGGGCGGTAATTCAAAATCTCCCCGCCTGTAATTTTCGTCAAGAGATATGGTAATCCAACAGCCTCGATTGATATCAAGACGAACAAATACTCGCTTGTCTGTTGCAGGGGTTTTCTGAAAACTGAATGCGATACACCTAATTTCCTGAATCATTTTGAAATATTAAAATATCAGATAGAAAATATTTATCATTCGTTTCATTCAGAACCTAATTCTCTCATCATCATCCGTTTGCTTAAAAGCATTTAGCATTTGTAGCTTTCAATCTGTACAGTAAGAAAAGAAAAACGTAAAAAATACTTTTAAATTCTATTTACATTATTCGGACCATCGTCCTCATCTTCGTCGCCATATATATTACAACGTTTCGGCCGTAGTACGCTCCGGCCTTCTTCAGGTGGTTGGAATGTCGAACTGAACCCTTTATTTCGCCCACTGGAGTAGACTGTTCTAGTTCCACGTGCCATGGATGTCAGTTATCCATTATCTCCTGTTAATTTCCCTCACCAAGTTCTCCACTGCCTTAACCAGGTATTGAACTTTAGGTCCTGTCACTGGATCTAATTAACGTCTTTATCCACTGTGCCATGTATCCTTGTGGACATCTGTGTATGAATTTCTGGGTACTATAAGCCTAATGTCTTCAGCAACATTTTTTTACCAGTTCTCATTTTGCAATTTTGCTGTTATCATTTAATGTTTTTACCAGAACTCATATTGCAATTTTTGTTATTATTATCGCTTTTCTCTGGCACTTCTTATTACTGGTTCTATATTATATTCATTTCTATGCTTGGTTGGCTCAGGAGATTATTGTGGCTTAGCATATGTGCTGATTTCTTAAGCTTACGAATTTTCCAATGATGTTCTTTGTCTATGATCTCAACCTGATGCCCTTTTCTCTCCATATGTGGTCAGCCACGCCTGATTTTTCAACTTACCCTCGTGTTACAGATTTTTGGTGTTCTTGAAGCCTTACCTTAGGGTGGCGATCTGTCTCCCCTTTATATTTCTTCCCGCAGCTGCACAGGATAGCGTACACACAGTCTTTATATGGCGACGAAGATGAGGACGGTGGACCGAATAATGTAAATAGTGTACATAATACCTCATCTCAGAAATATGATAGTTAAGCAGAAGATCATTCCGAGCCCGCTTCAACATAGGTCGAACGCTTACGGCTATATCTCGATGAAAAACCGGTTCTCGTATAATCACCGAAGTTAAGCAACGTCTTACCATATCAGTACCTAGATGGGTGACCGCTTGAGAATAACAGCTGCTGTAAGCTTGAATATGCGAGTGGTAAAGCTTACGGCCATATCACATTGAAACAGCGGTTCTCGTACGATCACCGAAGTTAAGCAACGTCTTACCATATCAGTACCTTTATGTGTGACCGCTTGGGAATAACAGCTGCTGTAAGCTTGAATATGCGAGTAGTAAAGCTTACGGCCATATCACATTGAAACAGCGGTTCTCGTACGATCACCGAAGTTAAGCAACGTCTTACCATATCAGTACCTTTATGGGTGACCGCTTGGGAATAACAGCTGCTGTAAGCTTGAATATGCGAGTGGTAAAGCTTACGGTCATATCACGTTAAAACAGCGGTTTTCGTACGATCACCGAAGTTAAGCAACGCCGAGCCTTGTCAGAATCTAAATGGGTAGCCACTTGACAATACCACGTGCTGTAAGCTTGGATGTGCTCTCTTTTCTACAAATAGTAGTTATATTCAACTATGCGCAAATATCCTTGAGAAAGGTATAAATCCATCTCTTCTCCTCCAGCTATGGGTTCATTAGTAAGACTTGTATCGCTAAACCTTTATTAACTAAAAAATCGAAACATACTTTCTGGATTAAATAACCTGCAATGGGTCGATTTGCTAAACCGTAGAACACGAATCACTCAATCAATCAATCAATCCTGGTATCAATTAACAATTATTATATTTGATAAAAAAAGCCAAATATAATCAATCAATCAAGAAATTCAATTCGTAATTATTTCTGTATAATGCGAAAAGGAAGGTTGATCATATTTCATTGAATTTAAAAAAGTAAATGATGCGATAAATTTAAACAAATGCAGTTGAACCGCATTTCACGAATTTAATTCGTTCCTGAAGTCCGTTCGTAACCCGAAATGTTCGTAAACCGAAACTATTTTTCCAATAGGAATCAAAGTAAAATTGTTTAATCCGTTACTGGTCTGAAGATGATTGCTTATTTAAACTTTAAAAAACAGTACTTTGGGCACAAGTTTATACAAAAAAACTAATGAAAATCATTGAATATAAGAAAAAATAAATAAACCCAAACAGATAAAATATAGACGAACATTTCAATTTTACCGTACTTGTATGTAGGAAAGTTGATGGCGTAAGTGGAAGGGGAAGGTAAGAGATGTTATTGCTTGGAAAAGGGGAAGGAAAGACATGATCGTCTCTTTATTTATAAGAATAGTATAGATCGTTGATTTTGCTATATGAAAATGAATAGGAAGAGACAATATCATCAACAATTGTTTTTCTCTTAACTTTTCATTTTCCTTTACCAATATCACTGCTAGATTTCTTTGGAGCCATGACTGAGGACTAATGAAGAGAAAAAAATGGCACAATAAAATTGGAAAAGAAAAGCACAGCACAACACACGAATAACACATAACACGTGTAAAGAACAAACATGGCTAAAAAGAAGGGAGATAGATACAAGAATACCTCGATTAGTGCAGCTAATATGTATACCGCTAACTATAAAAAATCAATTTTCAAATACTATGCTTAAACTGAAGAATGTTTTACGTCACTAATCGAGTATTATGCACGCACTAATCGAATTTTGGTATATAAAAACTTTAGCGCACTAACCGAAAACGCATTAATCGAATCCGCATTAATCGAATCCGCATTAATCGAGGGATGTCTTTATATGTGTACAAAGATACGAAGAGCTCACGAAAAAGAAAAACATTTATGAGAGGAACTGTAGTGTGTGTGCATGTGTGTGTGTATGTGTGTGCGCGCGCGCGCGTGCGTGTGTGTGTGTGTGCGTGCGTGTGCGTGTGTGTGTGTGTGTGTGTGTGTGCGTGTGTGCGGTTGTGTGATGCGTGTGTGTGTGCGGTTGTGTGATACGTCCTATGTTTTGCTTTGAAGTAAATAGTATCTTTGCCGGCAGCTGCCTCTCAGAAGGAAGAAACAGGACAACCTCTTGTACCTACCACATCTTTTAAGAGTAAAACAGAGAATAAGGGTTTATGCCTCTTATTCATATAATATTGAATACAACGCCACCTATCGAAGATTATAGCAACCAAGGTGGCATAATCCACCCCCCACCCAAAAAAAAAAAAAAAAAACATAAACCGTCTAATTACTGGCTTTAAAATTTTACAACACCATTGGACTCTACATTGAGCAATAAGATATATAAGATGTATAATTACTCTCCAAGCTTAACAGAAGAATCGTGATGAAATCCACCATAAACGAATATGACATGTTCATCATTAATCATAGCTAAGGATCGGAAGCTCATGAAGGATTGAAATAAAGTTAAAATATATATACATATATATATAATTCCATGATCATTTTCCAACTTATTCAAGATGATCTTCATCCTCTCTAACTTCCTAATTTTCTGTCCTGGAACAACAAAGTGTCTCACAGATTTCATGTACGATTTTATTTTCAAGTCTTTTTTCACTGCTCTTTGGACAGGCATAGCTGAAAATCTTATCTCGCGTGCCAAACGTCTTATGGATTGAGTTGGATCTTTTCTAACTGATCTCTTTAGCTCTAAGTTGAAATGATGATCCCTATTCCTGTTGTGACATGTTCGTCCCGTTTTCCTCTCTACTGTTCGTTCTTTTTTAAACTTATTCACCGTTCTCTTGATGGTTCTTGAATGGACTTTAAATATGGAAGCCAAAGTATGAATATTTGTACCATTACTGAAAGCATGAATGATCATTTTCCTTTCGCCATTGCTCAGTTGGGAAGACAGTGGGGTTGACACAAAACGATTTTAACCTCTTCTCTTCCTAGCTGAATAATTCAAAGGACTTTTCAGTGTTTCTTAGAACAATGGTGTCAATATGGCTAAGCGACTTTTCTGAAAACCTGG
>CAHIKZ030000424.1:1057500-1105000 GCA_903632075.3 Acanthosepion pharaonis | reverse complement strand
TGAAACAAAAATATAGCATTAAAAAAATAATCATGAAAGTCATTTTATTTTACTTTATTAATTTTATTTTTTAGAAATTAAGTAATTATGCTGGCTTAGTTTGTAATAAATATACTCTTTTGCTTATAGAAGCATTTTGAAAAAATTGATTCTTAAAATTTCGGGGTTCAGCCGAAGTGTTAGGATTAGCGTTTCGTAAACTTTGTTTACGATATCTAAAAATATCGAATTACATTTTTTGAATTTTATAATATGACATTAACTTTACATAATAATATTCTTAATAAATAACGTTTTTCGTCAGTTTGCAGCATAAAAATATTACATTTGCTCCCATTTTATATTTTTAACAGTAAACTAAACTAAAATTCAACATATATATGTTGCGGATTTGAATCAATCCACAACAAACAAAAAGGCGAAAAAGGTGTTTATATATAAAAATATAAAATATTTTCGTTACGTGTTTATTTTTACAACTAAATGTTTCTTAGTGTGTATCAGTGTTAAAGTTCTTACAGTCATTGTAATTCTTTGTTAAGATGAAAAGAAATTTCTACGCGTGTATGCGTGACAAAAAAAAAAGAGGCAAGGAAGAAAGTGGGGAGGAAAGTGTAAGTGTAACGTAGCTTGTTGAAAAAATGGATGCAGGAGTAAGGGAATTTTCTTTTAATCCGATGCGTCGTGAAACTGTTGCCGTCTGCTACCGTTCCTTCTCTCCTTACTGATTTGTCTGGTCTAGAAACTTTGCTTAAATACCTTTCAAAGGGATCACGAAGCATGTTTTGTTTATTGTTGGCGGGAACGTGGCCCGTTGGTTAAAAAATGTTAAATGTTTATTTTCAGAGCATTAATTTATTAATTGGAAGCATGGCCGAATCCTATGACTCAGTAACTATTTTTTATTTTTTTTGTCATTTGGTGTTTGACTGTCTTGGTGCTTATTTCCGTCTTCACTGCCCATATATTTAAATAGCTCTTAAAAGAAAAGTACAAATTACTCATAAAAATTAAATTTCATCATCAATATATTTGTTGCCATGAATAATGATATCATAAAGAGAAATATTAAATGCACTTCGCCCTTGTGCAAATTAATTGTAAGAAAACGAATAATTCCGTTATTGTTTACTTTTCGTCGTATTTTTCCGATGAAACATGCCCCGGTGCACATGTTAGTACTTCGTAGGTCCATTGCACAGAGTTGTTACTTGCAGATTGTTTACAGATTTTCGGTTGGATTTATATCAGAAGAGCTTCCAGGCCAGTCTATAGTACCTTGATTTGCTTACTGGTAAGGTTTGCTAGTGTGTTCATGCAGCGTTACAATTTTCGTACGCTTCCTTGGAGTAACATCCATCGCAGACAATGGTCGCAGGACAACTAATCGACAGTCGAGACAATAGTGTTTGCGCGTGATAAAAATCAATTCATATTACTGCACATCACTGCAAATGACCTAATCCGAAGAAAATTAGAAATTGATTAAACCCCGTCATTCCAGTGGGTCTAAAACTGGCCGCATGGTGAAAGAAATGAAACTAAAGCGGTTGTTTCAATTAATTTGCATAAGGGTATTTATTTGATAAAATCGTATTTTTAAACAAATGAATTTTAAAATAAATTTCACAGTGTGAAATAGACTCGAAGAAGTACTATTTCCATGTCAAATGTTCGGACGACCTTCTTTCGTTAGTTTTACCGGTACAGTCTTTCATAGCTAGGACCCACCATGCCACGTACACAGACTCAAAGCATCCTTATTTCCTTCGTATTCCTTTAGTAGAAAAAAAAAGGTTATTCCTCGATCATTACAATCTTAACCTCTTTAATCTTAGGTCAACTGTTACCTACCCTTCATATCATCCTTCACCTCCTCATCTCTTTACGTCCCATACAACAATCTCATTTAGTATCACTCTACCTTGAGTGGCTCTTGTATTGGGTAAACAATAGTATTAAAAAAGTGGAGTTCCCGTTGTCTTCTCTGTGATTTTGAATTCTCTTTATCCTAACAAACTTAATTTCAGACATTCCACCAGTTCAACACCTTTACAGCCATGGACACAGAGTCAACTCACATTCATCCTCTTCATAGTCTATTCTTAAAGAGGTAAGTTCCATTCAGACAGCTTCTTCCTTCAGAATTGTTACTTTGTGGAACAGAATCCCGAAAGGTTGCTTCCCCGATAACTATAATCTTAACCTCTTTAAGTCTAGGATTAATTGTTATCTGTTCTACATACCTTCATAATAGACACTTCTTACTACCTCTCTTTATGCCCTGACAATAAATTTATTCAGTAAACCACTATCTTTACTTGCTCTTGTATTAGATGAACAATGGTATTAAGAAAGATATTGGAGTTGTTTCCCGTTACATTCTCTACGATTTTGAGTAGTTGATCTTCTCGACTGGCTACCATCCAAGACTAGAGAGCTCAGTCCACCTTTTTATTTTTCCATTAGCTGACCTTCTCATTTTCTAGCTATGGGTTAAATAGTAAGAGAATCTGGGATCTTCAGCCTTGGTTGGGAACCAGTCTAGGGGAAGGAGAATTTTGAATTCAAAATCGGTTGGCATGGGGCTAGCAATCCCATCCAGTAAGAGACAAAAAAACCTACATGATACGAAAACCATAGTAAAAACCCGTGCCTGTTAAGAGCTGTGGCCTCGTCGTTGTCAGTGGGGTCTACAAAATTTGGAGGAGAGGCATGCAACAAGAAATAGATTAATCCTTTTTCCAAGGTCATTTCTGCAAAGTTAAATATTTAAATATGAAGTGAAATGATAAATGCTGTCGAGATAAAACGAGAAATGTAATTGTAACGAGAAATTTAAAAACTGATAATAATTTTATCTACATCAAAAGAAGCGAGCGATAGATAGGTGGTGTACAGGTATTAGAAAAAAACACTTTTTCTTTATCGTTTCAACCCAAACAAATCAACAATGCTACTAATGTTACAGGGAATGAAAGTGAAAGTGAAAGTGAAAGTAAAGCCTGAGAATTAGGAAGGATTGATGAAAGGACAAAAATGAAAAGAAACTGGGTTCAAGAAGAGAGAAGATGTCGATTGGCCTTGCATTTAAATTCTTGAAGATTGTACTTATCAGGGAAGCAAGAAGTTTGGAAGGAGTTCCACAGGTGGGAAGTGTGAGAAAATAAATTTTGGGGGTAGGAGTTGACGGTTGCGTTTAGCTATTTTAACAGTAAAAGAGTGGGACCTAATGGCCAAACTAGTAGCATGCTTAAATTCATGTAGTAGGTGCACGATGGAAAAAAAGCTCATCAGAGCTTTTGTCGAAAAAAATGTTGTCGAAAAGACAGATGGAAGTCACAGCACGTCGATGAGAAAGTAACTGAAGTCGGGATACCTGGTCAAGAGGAACACCGGAACGGATATGGCAACAATGCACGGACCAATGGGAAATTTATCAATGGGAAGTTGATTATACAGAGTAACCCGGATATAAGAGAGTTGTCGGGACCGGAGAAGAAGTCTCTTATATCCGGGTTCATCTTATATCCGGGTTTGGTCTATTTTGTTTAGGTAAGTATGGCTCTAATTTGGGATCAGAGAAAATCTCTCTTATATCCGGGTTTCTCTTATATCCGGGTCTCTTATATCCGAGTTACACTGTAGTTGTCAGCCTTCTCGTTATTTGGTATGTTAGGCGCAGAACGGAATGAGAAAGAAAATCCGCCTTTTTTTTTTTTTTTTCGCGTTTCGAACCGTCCGATCTGGAAACGAAACCCCATTTAACATTTTAAATCATCTGATCGCCTCCAACTGCACGGGAAATAAAGAGAAATCAAAGCCATACCAGTCTGTGAATGCCACCGCGAAAGTTTAGTGTTTGTTTCCGATATCCATTATCAAATCAGCTTCACATCTGCATCACGTGTTGGTCAAGCGATAACACGACACGTACACTGACATGTCGTCAACCCTCGCTTAGTTGCCCAAATATCTTAAGTTAATCAGTTAAGTGCCATACGTGATACACGCTTGTGTGAGAATGTCCCTTTCGATTCATGACTGTCTAGGCGGAAGATTTTTCTGCTGTAGCTTAACGTTTCAAACTGAGTGTTTATCAACCAAGGCTGCAAGACCGAGTCTAAGTGAACCCAACTGGAATTCGAACTCCGCTCTCTGATTTCTCGTGATCATAACCATAATCACGTCATTCAGTCAGTGTGCCATGCGTATCTTTCGATACATGACTGACGAGACAGATTTTTTCCCGCAGTAGGTTGCCGTTTCTTTCTGCGGTATAACGCTGTCCTGTCATTTACCCATAGCTTGGGGGAGAAGAAGAGAATCCATAACCTTTCCCAAGGGCAGTCAGCCAGTTACGTACCATGCATGATACACGCTTAGGCGATCATGACTTTTTCGATGCATGACTGACGAGAGAGATTTTTTCCCCGCAGTAGGTTGCCATTTGTTTCTGCGGTATAACGCTGTCCTGTTATTTACCCATAGCTTCGGGGAGAAGAAGAGAATTCATACTTTCCCAAGGGCAGTTAGCCAGTTATGTGCCATGCATGATACACGCTTAGGCGATCATAAATATTTCGAAACATGACTGACGAGGCAGATTTTTTCCATTTTTTTGCCATTTCTTTCTTTATACCATCCCAGGCTATAGAACCCGGTCTGTCCTGCTATTTACCCATAGCTGGAAGGAGAAGAAGAGGATTCTTACCTTTCCCAAGAGTATTAGCACGTAAGTGAATGTAATGGATTCGACTGGAATTTGAACTCGGCTCCGCGATTCCTTAATCCGAGTCGCTATACTGTCACCAAATATGAGGGACGCGTGCTTTGATCGCGCCACCCGTAACCCTCTTTAGTCAAGCTACGATGTTGAATAGTACACTTACCAAACCTTTGACGTAAGCAGATGTTGAGTTATATTAAAAGGCAATCTATTCTCGTTACAAACTCATGATAAATACATTAACTAGAATCTGACATTTAAATCCAACATGACAAGTTGTTTTTATTTTTGTTTTATTTTATGCTCTTGTTTTTTGTTAACGTTGACCTTAGAACCAAGAATCCTACAATGCGGCCGAAAATCTTACATGTTATTGTAACGAAAAGCTTCTACGCTAAATCTGAGATTTTAAATTATTCTCAATAATATATTCGTTCTTAATAATCATAATTAGTGTAATTAATATTTCTATATTCAACTTCGCAATAAATTACCAAATATTTAGAAACTCGTGTCTACGTAATACTAGTATTAAAAATAAATCCTATGAAAATTTTTGTTACTTTCTTTGATTCTAATGATTGGAGAGAGAGAGAGAGGGAGAGAGAGAGAGGGGGAGAGAGTAGAGATAGAGGGAAGAGAGATTCGTATCGACAAGATTCTTGTATTAAAAATAACTTGTATATACAACGTTGTTGTTACTTTCTTTGATTCTCATGATGGGAGATGGGGAAAGAAAGAAAGAAAGAAAGAAAGAAAGAAAGAAAGAAAGAAAGAAAGAAAGAGAGGAGAATAGAGAGATAGAGAGGAGAAAGATTCGTATCTACGAGGTGCTTGTATTAAAAATGACTTCATATGCAACGTTTTGGTTACTTTCGTTGATTCTGATGATTGAATAAAGAGAGAAGAGAGAGAGAGAAAAGAGAAGAGAGAGAGAGAGAAAAGAGAAGAGAGAGAGGAGAGGGAGAAAAAAGAAGAGACAGAGACAAAAGAGAAGAGAGAGAGAAAAGAGAGAAGAGAGAGAGAAGAGGGAAGCGAGACAAAAAAGAAAGAAAAGAGAAGAGAGAGAGAAAAGAGAAGAGAGAGGAGAGGTAGAAAAGAGAGGAGAGGTAGAAAAGAGAGAGAGAAACGAGAAGAGAGAGAGAGGAGAAGAAGAAAAGAGAAGAGAGGGAGACAAAAGAGAAGGGAGAGAGAAAAGAGAGAAGAGAGAGAGGAGAGACAAAAGAGAGAGAGAGAAAAGAGAAGAGAGAAAGGAGAGAGAGAAAAGAGAGAAGAGAGAGAGGAAAGGGAGAAAAGAGAAAAGAGAAAAGAGAAGAGAGGGGGACAAAACAGAAGAGAGAGAGAAAAGAGAGAAGAGAGAGAGAGAAAAGAGAGGAGGGACAAAAGAGAGAGAGAAAAGAGAAGAGAGAAAAGAGAGAGAGAAAAGAGAGAAAAGAGAAGACAGAGAGAGAGAGGAAAGGGAGAAAATAAGAGAGAGGGGGACAAAAGAGAAGAGAGAGAAAAGAGAGAAAAGAGAGGAGAGACAAAAAAGAGAGAGAGAAAAGAGAAGAGAGAAAGAAGAGAGTGAAAAGAGAAGAGAGTGAAGAAAGGGAGAAAAGTGAAGAGAGAGAGGAGAGGGAGAAAAGAGAAGAGAGGGGGACAAATGAGAAGAGAGAGAGAAAAGAGAGAAGAGTGAGAGAAGAGAGACAAAAAGAGAGAGAGAAAAGAGAGGAGAGAGAGAAAAGAGAGGAGAGAGAGAAAAGAGAAGAGAGAGAGAAAATGCAAGAGAAGAGGGAGAGGGAGAAAGAGAGAGAGAAAAGAGAAGAGAGAGAGGAGAGTGAGAAAAGAGAGAAAAGTGAAGAGAGAGGGGAGAAAGAGTAGAGGGAGAAAAGAGAAGAGAGAGAAAAGAAAAGAGAAGAGAGAGAAGAGAGAGAGAGAGAAAAGAAAAGAGAGAGAAAAAAGAGAAGAGAGAAGATAAAGAGAAGAGAGAAAGAGAGGAGAGACTCGCATCTATAAGGTACTTGTATTAAAAATATCTTCCTATGGAAGTTTTTTGTTACTTATGTTGATTCTAAGGATTGGACAGAGAGAGAGAGAGAGAGAGAGAGAGAGAGAGAGATTATAACAAAGGGAAGGAAGGGGGAAACAGTTTTTTTTTCGGAAATTAGTTTACTATAAAAATGAATTGCAAATGATTTTACTGCATGACATTTATGATATCATTAAAATGGTTATGTCATTTATTATACAGTTATAAATATCGCTACTTCATCCTGGTTAAGACGATAAACTGAACCCGGCAACAAGGGAGGTTTAACGAGTGGGGAATCAACTCATAATTGCTATTGTGTCCTGACCCGGGGTGGTAGCACCTATTAGGGTCCCAGCTAATAGTTAACCCTCAAATTGGGGTCAAAACAACACACAGAATTTAAGGTTTCTTTTTATTTAGAATTGTAGTATAAGATGACCCCCAATTTTTAAAGGATTTAAAGGTCGTCTTATACACAGAACTATATGGTAATTACAATAGTAACCAAAGTTTTCCTGTAAGGATAGGCGCTATTTGGCTCAACATCATTCTTCTTCAAATTGGACCAAGCATATTCTCTGTTGCACGGAGAATAATACGGTAGTTATTTGATTATCCAGAACCGTTGGATGTTATTCTTCAAATTGGACCAAGCATATTCTCTGTTGCACGGAGAATAATACGGTAGTTATTTGATTATCCAGAACCGTTGGATGTTATTCTTCAAATTGGACCAAGCATATTCTCTGTTGCACGGAGAATAATACAGTAGTTCTTTGATTATGGATGTTATTCTTCTATGTGTTGTGTCCCTCTCAAAAGCTAAGCAAAGTGTTTAGAAACAGAAAAAATATTGTTAGAAACAAAGAAAACAGTACTGAACTCTTATGTAGTAACAGTCCTCCTGTATTCCAATGAATGCTTGACAATCTCATAGATGAAGAAGAGACAAGAATCAACAGAAATGTGGTTCTACAGAAGGATGCTGAGAATATCATGGACCGAACATTTTCTAGAGTCAGTGGCAACAAGAAGGACAGTTATACTTAAGAGAGACTGTTGAAGTTTCTAGGGCGCACAACGAGGATGGACGGCTTGGAAAATTTGATACACACAAGACGGATTAAAGTTAAAAACGAACGTGGAAAGCAATGCACGCCCTCCCTAGTCAGTTTGAGTTAATGGATAGCAGAGAAGGATTTGAGAGAGATGTCGTAAAGGTAAAAAATTATTAGGAACAACAAAACACTTTTCATAGTAAAGAAAATCAAGCCATCTTTTTTTGGAAAAGAAATTAATAATGCTACCAAGAAAAATAAATTTCGACATTAAATGACCCATAAGGTGTTGATATGCCACAAAACAAACAAACAATTGCTATGATGATCACTATTACGATGCTTCTATGATTCTACTAGGATTATAACGACGATGAAAATACATCGCTTATTCTTTGCCCATGACGATGATGATACTCTTATGATTATACTATGATGATGAAAATTATTATGATAGTACTTTTATAATTCTATCATGCTGATACACCTATCATTATTCTATGATGATGATAATGATGATGGCCCTCTGATCATTATATTTTTACAGTACAGGGCCCTGTTATATAATGATAGCGATAGTGATACTACTATGTTTATTGTAGTGTGATGGAGATGACGATATTCATATGATTATTATATGATAATGTCTATGATGATACTCCTCTGATTATTGTATGATGATTGCGATGATGATACTCCTATGATTATTATATAACGATAGCGATGGTGATACTGCTATGATTATTATATAAAGATAACGATGGTGATACTCCTATGATTATTATATAAAGATAACGATGGTGATACTCCTATGATTATTATATAAAGATAACGATGATGATACTCCTATGATTATTCTATGATGATAATGATGGTGATAGTCCTATGATTATTATATAATAATAACGATGGTGATACTCCTATGATTATTATATAATGATAACGATGGTGATACTCTTATGATTATTATATAATGACAACGATGATAATACTCCTATGATTATTCTATGATGATAACGATGGGGATACTCCTATGCATATTGTATTTTGATACAGATGGTGATATTCCTATGATTATTATATGATGATTGCGATGGTGATACTCCTATGATTATTGCATGATGATGGAGATGATGATACTCCTTTGAATATTATATAATGATAGCGATGGTGATACTCCTAGGATTATTGCATTGTGATGGAGATGATGTCATTCCTATGATTATTATATGATAATGGTGATAATGATACTCTTCTGATTATTACATAGTGATGGTGATGATACGTCTATGATCATTCTTTCCCAAAGACGGTGACGCTATAAGTTCTATGATTATTCTTATGATGGCGCAGTCAACTGGCAATGTTTTAGAAAGTAGGGCGAATTTTTTATAAAATAGAACCTTGGGCTTTTACCAAAATCTCTGGACAAATGCCTGTGTACCAGTTCTGTCAAGAGACAACTCCAAATTTGGGTACGTGTCTTTCCACAGACTGCAACAAGAGCTGGAGACACCCAGGCAAATATAAATAGCTGTCACTTGTAAGTACGTTGTCGTTTTTCTTAAAGGCAACTTGTCATCGTTAGAATGTGTGCAATAGAGGCCCAGGTCACCAAGTGCAACATGATGTAAACAAAGAAGAAAAAAAAAACGATAAAGAAAGCTCAAAGCGGAGATAGAACATTTTGTTGACAAGGAAGATTACATTAAATTGATGCCAAATGGGGAAGCCAGGAAGATGTTAAGGAAGTGGTCCATTACATAACTCGACGCTGAGGCGCGAACAAATGGAAACACACTGCCACCAGTATCATCACTATGTGTAACGTCGACCGCCATTATCTTACCACAATGATATCACTACGATCGTTATGCTTATAATGGTACTATTAAGATATTAACTCTAGAACACTAACCATGGGTATATAGTACCCAGCGCAAATTTTCCTATTTTTAATTACAATTTTCAGTACCTGATTTTTTTACCTAAATAATGTTTTTTTAAGTTCCTATTAATGTTAACAAGGTTTGAAGTGCCTGCATGTAAAATATTTCAAAAAAAGATTTATATTTAATATTTTTCTTTATATTTTCAAAATATGGTATGATATACCCATGGTTAGTTGTGGTGTAACTTTAATTGATGGTTAGTATTCTAAGGTTAAATAACTGCATTGTTTATTTCCAGATAAACTAACATTTGACTTTTCATAAGACTAGGATAGTTAATGAAGACCAGCCTCAACCCATTTCCTTTTAGGCCTTTTATATTTTTTAAGAAATAAATAATCTCACCTAAATAAAATTTATTTGTCAATCATCCTGTGTTTGTTGTAAAACTTGCTTTGCTTTAAAATACGATAAATAACAACACTTGTCACACGTATATTAATCACTTCATAATAGTAGTAATTGACTAAGTTTGGTCTACGAGGCCAGGCTGACAAATTTCATAGGTCGACTATAAAGGATTCACACTAAAGCTGCGAAATATTGCATGCATTAATTTCAACACTTCTTTTTAACCCCAGAACACTATCCATGGGTATATAGTACCCAGTGCAAATTTTCCTATTTTTAATTACAATTTTCAGTACCTGATCTTCTTACCTAAATAATGTCTTTCAGTTCCTATTAATGTTAACTCAAAGTACAAATTTTGAAATGCCTGCATGTAAAATATTTCAAATAAAGATTTATATTTAATATTTTTTTTTTGATATTTTCAAAATCAGGCATGATATACCCATGGTTAGTAGTGGTGTAACTTTAATTGATGGTTAGTGTTCTAGGGTTAATATGAAAATCGTGAATTGGATGATATTATTCCAAGGATTCTATTGCTATTATAACGATGATGGGCGCATAGCTGGGTGGTTAGAACGTTCTCTTTCGGACCATAAGACTCTGGTTCGAATCTCACCATGGTCAAATTGAAGCTATTCATCGGAAAGTGCCTAAAAACCATATCACGGATTGAGTTAAGCCTTATGAGTGAAATTAAGTAAACAAAACAAGACGACGTCAATCGTTATGCTAGCAAGAAGTCACAAGTCATCTTGATCGAGGGTTTTTTAAAAAAATGTTACGCGTTCTCTCTCAAAGGCTATGACTTCGATATAGTTCTATACAGTTGCAGTATAAACCACTGTCGATGACTGTAGACAGGGACTAAACCCCTATGTGCCTGAGCAACGGAGATTTGTTAAATCTCCCTAGCAGACGGACCTGCTCGAAAAATGATCTGATGTAGATGCTTTTACTGTGATGGCGCTGATGATAAAATTGCCATATGTCTCTCATGAGGATGCTGATATCCCAATGCTATTCCTATTAGGATATTGATTGGTTCGATTTTTACGGTTTATCACCACCCAGCTATGCGCCCATCATCGTTATAATAGCAATAGAATCCTTGGAATAATATCATCCAATTCACGATTCTCATATTAACCCTAGAACACAAACCATCAATTAAAGTTACACCACATTTATGCGATGACAATGATGATGATGGTACTACGAATATGCGACGACGATGATGATGATGATTTTGATGTTGATGTCCCAATGGTATGAAAATAATTCTTTCAAAAAATATTCATCGAAATTTTTTTTCTTAAGACAATAGTGTCCATAATATATATTATTCATGAAAGTAATTAAATTCATTTTGTAATTAAATAATGTCTTATTTTTATTGCATTTTTTATTTTACGATTCAGAGCAAATCTTTGGTAAATGAGTGTCCTGTTTCACAAAAAAAAAAAAAAAAAAATGATGATTTAAATTCTCCAAGGTTATTTGAAGCCAGAAAATATTTTTTAGATTGTAAGAATTTTTTTTTTTTTACAGATAATACTGATTTAGTATTACTAATTAACCCATAGCTGGAAAACCAGTGGATTCAGGCATTTCCCCAAATGGTATTTGCGCGTACGTGATTATAACGAACCCAGCTGAAATTGAAACTCGAACTTACAATTCCAATTCATTATCCATTACACCACCCGCACACCCAACCTTACAGCACCTGGTATTGCCACCTAGAAGGATGATAGTGATTCTACAGCTCATATAATTGTTCAACGGTTATGTCTATTTTGATATTGTTTCATTATGCTACACTGATGAAGATGATGATGATGCTCCATTCCGAAATAGTGATAGCGATGATGATACTATTCTGGTTATTCTATGCTGGTGATGATATTCTTTTGATTATGCTATGATAATGGCAATGATGATACTCCCATATTGTTATATAGGAATAAAATGTCGCTGCCGACACTTCAGTTTGAACATAGATCGCCAGTGAGCAAAGACAGACGATCCAATTATTGAATTAAGTGGATCACATGACCATGGGAGAAATGCATAAGTAGGTAGTATCTATTTCTAGTCTACCATCTATACTATACGGATCGCCATTTCTAGTCTATCCTCTATTACTATTCGGATCGGTATTTCTATTTTATTCTCTATTACTATACGGACCACTATTCTCTACTATATTCACTGTACTATTTCTCTCTTCGGATCACTATTCGGTAGATACTATTAGAGCGAGTATTATCGAGCAAGTACTATTAGAGCGAATGATATTCGAAGGCGTCTGACACCAGTATTGCTCAACGGCGTATTATAGTTGCATCTGCGATTACAAAGTCTCTACTACAACGAGCATTACGAAAGTGACAACGAGTATTCGTTGTCATCACAAAAGTGGCAACGAGTGTCCGTTGACATCATAAAACATTTATGCGATGACAATGATGATGATGGTACTACGAATATGCGACGACGACGATGATGATGATTTTGATGTTGATGACCCAATGGTATATTAAGACGATGGTGATACTCCTATGGTTATTCTATGACGATGGAGGTAATGATATTCCTATGTTTATGCGACAATGATAGTGACGATCATATAATTAATTATACGATATGAATCATGATACTCTTATGGAGGTATCGCCATAAAAATGCGATATCTAACGTTTTAAATGAATTTTAAAAATGAAAAATCTTTCACTTTTGTTTTAATTTCAATCTAATAAAATAATTTTAATATTTCCAATAAGCAAAATACTTTGCTACATTTCAAAACTAATTTAAATTGATTGGAAAAAGTTTTCGTTTTGAAATAGCTAAGCATCGCTGATTTTAGCGCCATTATTTAATTATCTTTCATCACAATATAATTCTCTTTATTAAAAAATCTTTCAAAAATAAAATATACTTTTCTGAAACTTTATTTGAGGAATATTAGCTGATTTAAAGTTTAATTAATCTGATTTAAAAATAAATATTACTAATTTAAAATTAATTTTAAAATATCGCAGAAAGGTATTTACTAACACAGTGTTAACTGTTTAAGGTATTAAAGGTTGACACCTTGAATGAAAGACGGAAGTTTATCTAATTTTTTCTACGGGGAACATATCTGTAAAATTCACTTGAGGAATATAGCGTGAGTGCCTTTTATATATAATTTTTACCTACCCGGTAATCTTAAAATTTCAAGAAAATATTATCCATAATCTAATGTTTTATCGGATTTTAGGCACTTTTAGTATAAATTTATTATAGTCGTATTTTTCTTAATGTCGTATTCCGTATTTACAGAAATCTGCCCGTTTATACGCACATAAAAAATTCTTTTTAAAAATATTGGGGATCGATGAATTGTACTAAGCCTTTTTCATTTATGATTAGTAAATACAGTGTTTACTTAATAATAATATCACCTAACCAGTACAAAGTAATACAGAAATTTAAAACATTTAAACTTTATCAATTATTCTAATTAACATTAAAAAATGAAAATAATTCTTTCAAAAATTATTCATCGAAATTTTTTTTCTTAAGACAATAGTGTCCATAATATATATTATTCATAAAAGTAATTAAATTCATTTTGTAATTAAATAATGTCTTATTTTTTGTTGCATTTTTTATTTTACGATTCAGAGCAAATCTTTGGTAAATGAGTATCCTGTTTCACAAAAAAAAAAAAAAAATTGATGATTTAAATTCTCCAAGGCTGTTTGCTTTTAACTAATATAAAAATTAAGAGTGCCAAAATTTAATTTTTTGAAATTTCATAAAATTAAATAAGTGGGGGTAATTGATGTAAAAACAAAAAATATTTTTACCAAGATTTTCTAAAAAATTAACTTAAGTCCAGAAAGTTTCCTTAAAATCCGACAATTATTTGATTTTTGCAAGAATTTCCAAATCAATGTTTTTTCACCGCAAAAAAGACACTAAAATTCCCTATATCAATATTTAGCAATGCTGAATTTCACCAAAATATTGATCGTTTTGAAAAGAATAAAAGACATATACAGGGTGTCCATAAAGTTCGTGTGCACTTAAAAAAATTCATAACTTTATTAGTAGTTGCGATAAAAATAATCTGTAAAAAATGTTATAAAGTTTAATGTACCTAGTTTTAGGTTTCAGTGTATAGTGTTTCATCTCTATGATTAATAATGAACACTGAATAAGGCGCATTTTAGAGAAAAGGTAACATATCGAAAAATCAATATTTGTTTTATCATAGAGATTGTTGATTTAAATGAAATATTGATTGATTCTCAATATTTGCAGTACAACGCCATAACCACACAGCCTCTTTTTTTAATCATTTCAGCCCAAGTAATTTCAGAATGCCACTAGTACGCAGGGAGTGAAAGTGAGAGAAAAGACTAGGCATAGGGGGAGATTGAGGAAAGGATGAAAGATGAACGGTATTCAAGAAGATAGAAGATGGCGATTGACGTTGCATTTAAATTTTTGAAAATTATCGTTATCAGGGAAGCATGTAAACGGAGCGGAGTTCCAGAGGCGAGAAAATAAACAGTTGGAGTAGAAGTGACCGTTACATTTAACGATTTCAATAATAAAAGGGTGGGACCTAGAAGCCAATCTAGTAGCATACTTCAATTCATGTAGTCGGGGCAACAAAAAAAAAAAAAAAGAATAAAGCTTATCAGAGCAGTTACCATGGAAATATTTTTAGAAAAGACAGAGAGAAGCCACTTCATGTCGGTGAGAAAGAACCTGAAGCCGAGATGCCAAGTCAGGATTGATTATATTGCAGATCGTTCTAGGATTTTGTCAAGAACCTGAAGATGAATAACAGGAGCACCAGACCAGATATGGCAACAGTATTCAATGCACGAACGAATAGTAGATTTGTAAGTGTGCAAAATGGAATCTGACGAGAAAAAAAAAAATTTCTGATACGACACAGCTCCCCCACGTGTCTTCAAATTCTGCCGTATCGTCAAATTCTCCCTATTTTTTTTTTTTTTTTTTTTTTACCCTAGAACGACGTAGGCCATAGGCTGTTCGTTGTAAAACAAGCACTGTTGCAATTTTCTCGCCGGCGTCGACATTGGAGCAATAATGAATATAAATTCTGTTTTAGCCTTTCTATCATCTTCCTCTTTTACTAACTGTTTACAGCAATGGTATCGGGTCAACACAAAGGTCACTGAGGTTAGTTTGCATGGTGACCTGGTGCATTGACAAAAGCGGTCGCATATACAAATGTCAACAACTTTTTTTTTTTTTCAATGGAAGGTACAGATGTTACTCGATTTGCAAACCTAATTACTTGGTTCCTAGGCTTCATTTTGCATTGTCTTTTTTTGTGCGTTTTTATTCTTAATTTCTGTTTATTTACGAGTTTACCCGTACTCTCGAAAAATGACGGAAATATATGAGTAATTTTGGAACTGCGTTGTACTTATAAAATGTCAAAAAGAAAAAAAAATACATTTTTAATTGCTTATGTTCCGTACTTACAGAAGATTAAATCAAACAACACGTGTCTCGCCCAGATAATGCCAGAATAGACGTCCGCACTCAGTGTCCTGCAGAGAAGCCAGACGCAGGGTCAACCTGAGAGGTATCCACTTGGCTGGCGGGTGCAGATCCGCGCAACATGTGAACAAGTGGTCGACAATGCTGCACCTGGGTTGCAAGCGTGGGAGAGAAGCTTATTGCAGGGAGTTATATGATAGCCAAAGGAGAATATTCTCTTGTATTGACGTGGCAGTTCCTGAAAACTGTAATCTATCTCTGAAGATTTTCAAAAAGCTATCAAGACATCAATAATTCTAGTTGGATTCGGAACCTTCGGATTAACTGGAAAATATTTCGATAGACACATTGAAGGGATTCCTGGTAGCCCATGTCTTAAATAAATACAAAAAATTATACTCATAATTATAGCTTACACGTTACGGGTGGGGATTTATATATGTAAAGTGTGTGTGCTTTTTGATTGCTTTTTAAAAAATTTTTTTTACAAAAACGTTGAGTGAAAATGTCATGATGCCATTTCTGACCTTAGGTTTCTTGTTGGGACCCAAAAGGAAATGCCTTCGGACTAATTGGAAAAGGTTCTGATAGATTCATTGAAGAGATCTTTGATAGCAATACCCAATTTCTGACCTTAGATCTCTGGTCGGAACCCGGAAAGAAATGAGTACACACAAGAAATCAAAGGAAATAATAATAATAATAATAATAATAATAATAATAATAATAATGATGATGATGATAATCATGATGATGATGATGATAATAATGATGATAATAATAATGATAATGATGGTGATGATGATAATAATAATGATGATGATGATGACAATAATAATGATGATAATAATGATGATAATAATAATGATAATGATGGTGATGATAATAATAATAATGATGATGACGATGATAATAATAATGATGATGATAATAATGAAGATAATGATGATGATGATAATAATGATGATAATAATAATAATAATAATGATGATGATGATAATCATGATGATAATAATAATGATAATGATGGTGATAATGATAATAATAATGATGATGACGATGACAATAATAATGATGATGATAATAATGATGATGATTATGATGACAATAATAATGATGATGATAATAATAATGATAATGATGGTGATGATAATAATAATAATGATGATGACGATGACAATGATAATGATGATGATAATAATGATGATGATTATGATGACAATAATAATGATGATGATAATAATAATGATAATGATGGTGATAATGATAATAATGATGATGACGATGACAATAATAATGATGATGATAATAATGATGATGATGATGATAATAATGATGATAATAATAATAATGATAATAAAAATAATAATAATAATAATAATCCCCTACCCATCTGTGGTTACGTAGTGTATGGTTAAAAACTGACACGGGGAGGTTTTATTCTTGCTGCCCAGGACCAATGCTTGCTAACTAGAAATTAACAAAGACACATACTGAAAAATTGTGTTGACCCTAAATGCAGATTTTGTGATAAATACCCCGAAACAATTCACCATCCTGTATCAAGTTGCACGGTGTTAGCACCAACTGAATATAAAACTCGGCATGATGGAGTGATGGGCCGATATATGCACTGGAAAACATGCCCCTGTTACGGCAAGGAAACTGCAAGAAACTGGTATGAGCACCATCAAAACCCAATTAGAGTTAGACCCTTTAAAAATATTATGGGACTTTACACACGGACAGAACAATCAAAGCTAATCGCCCAGATATCATGATCTATGACCACAAAAACAGAATATGCTTTCTTATTGAGATGGCAGTCCCGGCAGATTGTGATGTGTCTTTGAGGATCTTTTTAAAAAAAAACTATCAAAATACAAGACTCTTGAAATGGAAATCTCAAAAATGTGATGCATGAGGACATCAATAATTCTAGTTGGATTTCCGATTAACTGGAAAAGATTCCGATAGACTCATTGAAAGAATTCCTGATAGCCCATGCCTTAAAGAAATACAAAAAATTGTACTGACAATTATACCTCACACATTACGAGGGGATTTATATATGTAAACTAGCAGCATGGCCCGGTGTTGCCCGTGCTTGATTCAAAGACTCATACAGTAATCGCTATTACTTGACTTAAAATATTTTTGTCCTACCTTGCCTTTAAAGGAGTGCCCTTTGCCGTGCTGATGTTGCTACATGCCTTACATCTTGCCTATCTCACACTGCGAATTTTTTCTAAACTCTATACTAAACATTAAATCTGTTACTAAAAAAGAACTAAACAAAATGAACACAAAACGATCAGCTTTAAAAAAGGACTCGTAACTGGAAAAACCGAATGAGAAAAAGAATGTTAACAACAAATACTTTTTTCACACCGAACCCAGTTCTGCGGAATCAGAATCAACGTTGAGTTTAAGCAAGCGAATGAGCCAATTGGAGTAAAGTGCCATGCAGATTTAAATTTTTCCCACTTGTGACAAATGCAGCTATCGATTTTTTTTTGCATGCTAGCATGCTAGTTAACATTCGTGTCAGTCAGCTGTTGGCTCTCACGCTGGCCAATAGAATCTTCCTGCCTATTCGTGGCAGCCAGCTATAGGCTCTCACTCTGGCCAGTAGAAAATGACCGCAAACTACATGAAGCATGAAAAAATCGATTATTTCCCCTGTTGTTGGGAAATGCAAAGTAGGTCTTGGCCTTCCCGCTAACTTGGAGTATGTGCATGTAAATTTTGGTGCAAATCAGTCGAAAATTGGGGCCGTGCATTCGTTACACACACACATACATCCTGCCTTTTATAGATAGAGATTGTGTGTGCTATTTGGTTGCTTTATTTCTATTTTTTTAAAATTTTCAGTGAAAATATCATGATGTCATGTCTGACCTTAGGTCTCCGGTTGCGAGCCGGGAGGAAATGCGTATACACAAGAAATCAAATGTAGTAATAATAATAATAAGCAGAAATGTCTGATTATCGATATGTCTTTCTCCTCGGAAGAAAGACGCCCCTATTGAAAATTCGCCAAATATAAAAACCTAGAAAAAATAAATTGGGCGAATGTGGGGAATGAAGACCACAGCCGTCGCAGAAGTGATAGGTACCCTGGTGCTGGTAAAGAACACGAAGGAAAAATACACAAACTAAATCACTGTCAATATCAAAAGTTGAGAAGATCGTCCTCATTGGCACAGCTCCCATGTAAAGGAGGATTCTATACATCAAATAAATCCCCCACGCTGTAACTGTAGCACTAAATTCAAAAGCAGAATATCAAGGACAGTCTCTGAATAATAATAATAATAATAAGAAGAAGAAGAAGAATAATAAGAAGAGTACACTAAACCTAAACCATACAAACGGGTCATTAATATCGAGACCAATCAAGATCAAAAGCGGGATCTTCCAAGGAGGTTCACTACTCTTCTGCTTTGCATTAGCGCTGCTCAGCTTCCTATTTGATGTAATAGAATAACCTGTCACCCCTTTGAGTGACTATACTATACGTAGTAACTACATATAAGTATCTGTAAGTCAACGGACTACAGAGTCTAACTGAGATCTGTTATTCAGCTCTTAGTTGTTGTCGAACTCTCTGCTTTCGGACAGACAGGAACCTGGACGAGGCTATGCCGAAGGGCAGAGTCTCGTCCGGGGAGGTAGACAGACCCGAACCCATTTATGAGGGGTTACGGGGAATTTTAGGTCGAGCCTACGGGCTCAGATTTCCATTCATTAAATCCGGCCTAGTGCCACATCCTACTTCATGGGGAGACTGGTAAATATTTCTAGCTGGGATCTGTTGAGTACAACTCAGACTTACGCGAGAACTACTGACCTTCCAATAGTAGCACTCACTACTGGCTTGACTTGCGAAGACCTTGTGCATAACTGTTACTTTTATTCTTATTGTATTGGTTTTATACAATAAATCTCCATTATTTTATCTACCTTGTTTTTTCAAGTATATATTCCTATTAGTACGGAATATAACACTATTGAACAACAGTAGCTACAGCTACAAGTCATAGAATGCCAAACTGAATCACTTATTCTATATTGATCTTAAAACGTTTGCCAACCGGCAAAAAAACCTACTCACCATTGTCAAAACCTTCAGCGAATAGATTAAGATGGAGGTCAGAATCGACAAATATGCCAAAGCCAGCTTCAAACGCAGAAAACTAACGAAAATTTAGACCTTGATACCAACAAGAAGATTTAGGAACTAGACCAAGACGATACATACAAATACTTAGGAATTAATGAAGGAGACAGAATACAACATTCAATTATGAAGAAAAAGATCCGAAAAGAATATTATAGGAGAGTGCGTTTGATACTAGAAAGCGAAAATAATGGGGTCAATAAAATGAAAGCTATCAAACCCTTAGCTATACCCGTAGGAACATACAGCTCCAATATTATTAAATGGAAGTTGAATGACATTAAAAGATTGGAAGCCAAGACCAGAAAAATGTTTACCCAAATGAGGATGCACCACTCGAAATCGGTTGTTAATAAGCTTTATGTACCAAGAACTTTAGGAGGATGAGTTCTGATCCAACTTGAAGTACTCTAAAAACTACAGCAATCGGATTGGAAGCATACCTCACAAAAAAAACCTAATGACTCTCTCCTACAAATAGTTAAACACTAAATCCACTCAATCAATAAAGAAGCTGCACTTTTCAAGAAACAGCTTAATATGTCTGAAACCCCGCCAACAAAAAACGAAGCGAATAATATCTACACCAAACGAATAAAACAGAAAGGAAAACAACTGGGTTAAAAGAAATTATATATATATATATATATAAATAAAAACTCTGGGAAGACAAGGCGTTGCATGGCAAATACGTAAAAAGAACGAAAGAAGCAGATGGGGACCAACTGAAAACACAACAGTGGCTGCAGAGCACCGGATTGAAAGCTGAGAGAGAAGGCCTAATTATTGTACCTGAGGACTAAAGCTATCACTACCATTGTCAGGTAATCAAGGATGGAAATAACCCAAAAAGCAGGATCTGAGGAAAATATGATGAAACTGTCGACCATGTCCGGAACTAGCAGAAAATGAATATACCCACAGACATAACAAGGTAGCGTCATATGCGCACTGGAAGATCTGCAAGAAGCACAAAATCGAAACCACTGAGAGATGGTATGAGCACCAACCAGACACAGTTACCCAAAATAATGATGTAACTATCCTCTGGGTCATGCCAATTCAAACTGACAGGGAAATAAAAGCCAATTGACCTGATATTATCACAAAAGACAAGAAGTTTAGAAAGTGTATGTTTATTGACATAGCAGTACCATCTGAGAGAAACACCTCTATAAAAATTATCGAGAAATTGTCCATATACAAGAACCTGGAGATCGAGATTAACAGGATGTGGGGAATGAAGGCTAAGACTGTACCAATAATAGTTGGAGCTCTGGGTCTCGTGAGAAAAGTAATAGACATTTTTAATAACAGTGTCCCAGGTAACGTCAATAGACAAGTTACCCAGAAGATCGCTCTATTAGGAACATCCCATATACTAAGAAAAATGCTATCAATTAAATGACAATGCTCCTATAGGGCCTAAGGACCATAGTTTGGAACCAGCTGTACAGGATGCAAAGCAGGAAACCTAACATACACAAATAATAATAATAATAATAATAATAATACCATACTGTTATTGTGCCATAAAAAAAAATAGTCCAGAATTGTTTGAGTGCTTGGAACAATCCCAATAATTTAACAAAATAATTATGAGAAGAGAAAAATTGATGGGTAACGTTGCTTCCTCGTGCCTTTTCTATAAATACTTTCATGGTAATTGTTCGGATTAACTCTTCATTATGGTAACTAGACTTTATGAATTTGAGCGAAGTAATAGACATGGTTACATCAATTTACAGTTGAAATTGCTAGATCTAACCGTAGGTTCTATGCAGACAGTTTCTCCTCTCGCACTTCTTTCTTGTGGAACTTTCTTCCAGCTTCTTGCTTTCCAGTTAAATTTGACCTTCAAAAATTTAAATGCAATGCCAATCGTTATCTACTGTCTTCCTGATTACTCTTCTATTGTTCTCACTCCTTAATAATGTTTCTCTCTTTTCTTATTTCTTCACACTCAGTAACCTATTTTGTCTTAGTAGCCTTACTACCTTGATTGGGGTGAAATGATTAAAAAATTTTTATCCGGTTAATAAATATACATTTGTTGGCAAAAAATCTATATTTATAAATTTTAGATAAAATCACTTACATCTGAAATAATATTAAGTAAATTCTAACTGAGGGAAAAGAGAATTTTATTATTGTATTTAAGTGCAGTACTAGATTAGCTACAAGATCTCATCAATTTACAGTTGAATTGCCTAGAAGTAATTAAGTTGTATGCTAATATTTTTTTTTTTTATTGCACTTCTCATTTGTGGAACTCTCTTCCGGCTTCTTGCTTACCTGTCAACTTTGATCTTCAAAACTTTAAATGCATAAATGCAATGTTAATTGTTATCTCCAGTCTTCCTGATTACTATTGTTCTTGTTCCATAATAATGTTTCTGTTTTCTAATTCTTTCACACTCAGTAACCCCTTGTGTCTTAGTGGCTTTATTACCTTGCAAAATTATAAATATATATATAACATTATTTTCAATATTCTATAATAGTGGAAAATGCAATTTCAAGAACATGCAGAAGAGTGTAGAGATGCACATACAAAGAATGAGTGATTTATTTCCCATGAAATTTATTAAAATTTAAAGTGTGTCTCAGTAAAAAAAAAAAAAAAAAAAAAGAGAAGGTTTTTGCCAAGATATCTGGTGATGGTGAGACAGTGTGCAGGAAGAAGTCGATTCATGCCTTTTTCATAAAAGTATGACTAAATGAATACAAATATTCCATCACCTTTGTTTTATATGGTTTTGCCATGGAAGCTAAGTAGTGATTCATTTTAGATAAAATCATTTACATCTGAAATAATATTAGGTAAATTCTAACTGTGAAAGGAGAATTTTATTGTAACTTTTCCATAAAAAAAGAATCCTCTGTGAGAAAATTTTTTAAAGGGCTGTTTGTTCTCAAAAAGTAAATAGAAAATGAATTGTATTATTATAATTATCTCTGTATTTAAGTGAAGTACTAGATTAGCTACAAGATCTCATCAATTTACAGTTGAATTGCCTAGAAGTAACTAAGTTGTATGCTAATATTTTCTTTTTTTTATTGCACTTCTCATTTGTGGAACTCTCTTCCGGCTTCTTGCTTACCTGTCAACTTTGATCTTCAAAACTTAAAAAAAAAATCTTCTGAACAGCCACACGCTAGAACCCAGCATTTCTCATTAATGCACCTTGAGAGGTAGCCAGGTGTGCCCAAAGTTAACAGAAGGTTAATTTATGAATTATTTATTTTTTATTCTTAGTATAATTATAAGTTTATGATCTCAAAGTTAGAGACTAAATCTTATAAGATCTGAACTTTGAAATTTGATTGAAACATATATATTCTTTTTTAAGTAACTGAAACATCTAATGTTTTTTAAGTAAATAGGCATTTATCTATTCCCTCGTTTCTTCACAAATTTGCAAAATTATAAATATATATAACATTATTTTCAATATTTTAAGAACATGCAGAAGAGTTTAGATATGCACATACAAAGAATGAGTGATTTATTTCCTATGAAATCTATTAAAATTTAAAGTGTGCCGCAGTAAAAAAAAAAGGTTTTTGTCAAGATATCTGGTGATGATGAGTGTGCAGGGGGAAGTAGATTCATGCCTTTTTCCTAAAATTATGAGTAAATGAATACAAGTATTCCATCATCTTTGTTTTATATGGTTTGCCATGGAAGCTAAGTAGTGATTCGTTTTTAGATAAAATCATTTAAATCTGAAATAATATTCGGTAAATTCTAACTGGCAAAGAAGAATTTTATTATAACTTTTCCAGGAAAAGAATCCTTCATCAGAAAATTTTTAAAGGGATAGTTCTTATCAAAAGTAAATAGAAAAATTAATTGGATTATGATTATCTAGTTATTTAAGCGTATTACTTGATTAGCTACAAGGTTCCATAATGTACATTTAAAGTGGCTCAATCGAACTGTGTCATCACCTAGACTCAATTGCAGACATAGGACCTATAACAATTTTATGGGACTTTGCAATACTCACAGAGAGAATAATCAAAACTAATTGGCCAGGCATCATGACCAAAGACTACAAGAACAGAATGAACTTTCTTATTGATTTGGCAGTCGTTGTAGATTGTAATGTATCTTTGAAGATCTTCAAAAATCTATCAAAATATAATGATAATAAGTGGAAATCTAAAATCAAGGCATATGAAGACATCAGTAATTCCATTAGTAGTTGGATCACTCGGATTGATTGGAAAAGGTTCATATAGACATATTGAAGGGATTCTTGGTAGTCCATGCCTTAAAGAAATACAAAAAAAAATTTACTCACATGTACAGCCCAAAGATTACGATGGGGTTTATAAAAAAATGCGTGTGTGATCTTAGTATTTTTAGGGGGGGGTAGGGTTTTTTTTTAGGGTTTTTTTTTTTTTAAGGTTTTTTTTTTTTAGGGTTTTTTTTGTTTTTTTAGTTTTTTTAGTTTTTTTTAGTTTTTTAGGTTTTTTTAGTTTTTTTGGGTTTTTTTTTTTTTACAAAAATGATCAACGGAAGATGTCATGATGCCATTTCTGACCTTAGGTTTCTGATTGGGACCCGTAAGAAAATGTGTATATAACTGAAATCAATGGAAATAATAATAATAATAATAATAATAATAATAATAATAATAATAATGATAATAATAATAATAATAATAATTTTATGTCCTTAGTAAAATGAATTATTGTACGCGAAGGCGACCGTTGAGTTCATCATTGTTGGAGTGCCTTGAAAAGTTAGGAAGAGCTGAACGATATAACTATGCGAACAGGAAACTTGGGAGAAAAACAGCGGCCATTCAGGCGACAACATTACAAAAAGTAAGTAAGAATAACGTTCAAGTACTGAGAGCACTTCATGTCACTTAGTCTTTTGTGTCAGACACCAGATAATACTAATGTCGAACTTTCAATTAGTGCAGTACTATTACTACTACTACTACTACTACTACTACTACTACTACTAATAATAATAATAATAATAATATATTGAAGTCCTTTAAAAAAAAAAAAAGTACTTAGATGTCGAAATGTTTGGCCCACTACGCTCCCATGTAGAAAGACTTCAAAAGACCCAGAGACGAATCTAAAAGTTCAACATTTTATTTTAATATTTTGTCAGCAATAAAATGTCAATAAGACACACACACACACACACACACACACACACACACACACACACACATATATATATATATATACACACACACACACATATATATATATATATATATATATATATATATATATATATATATATATATGTATATATATATATATAATATATATATGTAAAATAAAGAGAAAAGTAGTCATTCTCTTTGCCACTTATTTAAATGGGCGCATGTGCGTTCCTTCTCAATTGGAAAAATATTAATGGCCTTAGGAGTTGGGGGTCAAGTCTTTAAATTCTCATAAAAGTAAGTTGTGTTTGATCAAGAAATATCGCATGACTTTAGAGCTGTGGGTTTCTTGGTTAAAGTTCTGGAAAAATTATGAGCAGGGATTTCAGTACACTTGATAGATATTTATTACCCTCTTTGCCAAGCGGAAAAGAGGATATTTGTAATTGGCTCAACTTGGACAACTTGGTAAGATCAATCAAAATCATTTTGGTAAAAGTGTTCCGATTGGTAAAAAGAACTGTGAAGATACGTCTTAACGTGATTATAATGGATTTCTTTTCATTCCTTCTTTATTTATTAGGATATTATTTTATATAAATCTTTTTTCTTGTCCTTTGTAGAGGTTCTATTTTTTTGGTTTCTTCGTATTTATTTTTTTTATTTTCCGTCTGTCATTTCGTGATTTCCTTTCTTTATTTATTTTTATTCTTACATTGTTTTCTTTATTTCGCGGTTCTGTCTGTCTTCATTCAGGCTTTCTTTTGTACATTTTTTTGATATTTTTTATGCTTTCATTTTTGGTCTGTGTTCTTCTTTATTTTCTCGCTCTTAGCTTCCCTTATATTTGCTTCTGCCTTTATTTCTTATGAAACCATTCCTACTTGACTGTTCATACTTTCTTTCTTTCTTTCTTTCTTTCGTCTTCTTTAATTTCATCATCGTGTATTAGGCTTTCTTCATTTTACAGAATCTTTCGATTAATTTAGCTTTCCTTTACCTCCTTTTCCTTTTCTTTCTTTCTTTCTTTCTTTCGTCTTCTTTAATTTCATCATCGTGTATTAGGCTTTCTTCATTTTACAGAATTTTTCGATTAATTTAGCTTTCCTTTACCTCCTTTTCCTTTTCTTTCTTTCTTTCCTTCTTTCTTTCTTTTTTTCTTTCTTTCGTCCTCTTTAATTTCATCATCGTGTATTAGGCTTTCTTCATTTTACAGAATCTTTCGATTAATTTAGCTTTCCTTTACCTCCTTTTCCTTTTCTTTCTTTCTTTCTTTCTTTCTTTCTTTTTTTCTTTCTTTCGTCCTCTTTAATTTCATCATCGTGTATTAGGCTTTCTTCATTTTACAGAATCTTTCGATTAACTTAGCTTTCCTTTACGTCCTTTTCCTTTTCTTTCTTTCTTTCTTTCTTTCGTCTTCTTTAATTTCATCATCGTGTATTAGGCTTTCTTCATTTTACAGAATCTTTCGATTAATTTAGCTTTCCTTTACCTCCTTTTCCTTTTCTTTCTTTCTTTTCTTTCTTTCTTTCTTTCTTTCGTCTTCTTTAATTTCATCATCGTGTATTAGGCTTTCTTCATTTTACAGAATCTTTCGATTAATTTAGCTTTCCTTTACCTCCTTTTCCTTTTCTTTCTTTCTTTCTTTCTTTCTTTCTTTCTTTCTTTCTTTCTTTCGTCTTCTTTAATTTCATCATCGTGTATTAGGCTTTCTTCATTTTACAGAATCTTTCGATTAATTTAGTCCCTTTACCTCGTTTTCCCTTTTTTCTTTCTTTCTTTCCTTTTCTTTCTTTTCTTTCGTCTTTTTTAATTTCATCATCGTGTACTAGGCTTTCTTTTTTTTACAGAATCTTTCGATTAATTTATTTCTTTACCTCCTTTTCCTTTTCTTTCTTTCTTTCTTTTCTTCTTTTCGTTTCAATTTCATCATGTATTAGGCTTTCTTCATTTTACAGAATCTTTCGATTAATTTAGCTTTCCTTTACGTCCTTTTTTTCTTTTTTCTTTTCTTTCTTTTCTTTCTTTCGTCTTCTTTAATTTCATCATCGTTCTTTTTTACAGAATCTTTCTGATTAATTTAGCTTTCCTTTACCTCCTTTTTCCTTTTCTTTTTTCTTTCTTTCTTTCTTTCTTTCTTTCTTTCGTCTTCTTTAATTTCATCATCGTATTAGGCTTTCTTCATTTTACAGAATCTTTCGATTAATTTAGCTTTCCTTTTCCTCCTTTTCCTTTTTTCTTTCTTTCTTTTCTTTCGTCTTCTTTCATCATCGTGTATTAGGCTTTCTTTTTACTTTTTTCGATTAATTTAGCTTTCCTTTTACCTCCTTTTCCTTTTCTTTTCTTTCTTTCCTTCTTTCTTTCATTCTTTCGTCCTCTTTAATTTCATCATCGTGTATTAGGCTTTCTTCATTTTACAGAATCTTTTCGATTAATTTAGCTTTCCTTTACCTCCTTTTCCTTTTCTTTTTCTTCTTTCTTTCTTTCTTTCTTTTCTTTCTTTCTTTCGTCCTCTTTAATTTCATCATCGTGTATTAGGCTTTCTTTTACAGAATTTTCGATTAATTTAGAATTCCTTTACGTCCTTTTAATTTAGTCTTCTTTTAATTTCATCATCGTATTAGGCTTTCTTCATTTTACAGAATCTTTCGATTAATTTAGCTTTCCTTTACCTCCTTTTCTTTTTCTTTCTTTTCTTTCTTTCTTTCTTTCTTTCTTTTTAATTTCATCATCGTGTATTAGGCTTTCTTCATTTTACAGAATCTTTCGATTAATTTAGCTTTCCTTTACCTCCTTTTTTTCTTTCTTTCTTTCTTTCTTTCTTTCTTTCTTTCTTTCTTTAATTTCATCATCGTATTAGGCTTTCTTCATTTTACAGAATCTTTCGATTAATTTAGCTTTCCTTTACCTCCTTTTCCTTTTCTTTCTTTCTTTTCTTTCTTTTCTTTCTTTCTTTTCTTTCTTTTCGTCTTCTTTTAATTTCATCATCGTGTATTAGGCTTTCTTCATTTTTTCGTCTTCTTTCGATTAATTTAGCTTTCCTTTACCTCCTTTTCCTTTTCTTTCTTTTTTTTTCTTTTCTTTCTTTCTTTCTTTCTTTAATTTCATCATCGTGTATTAGGCTTTCTTCATTTTACAGAATCTTTCGATTAATTTAGCTTTCCTTTACCTCCTTTTCCTTTTCTTTCTTTCTTTCTTTCTTTCTTTCTTTCGTCTTCTTTAATTTCATCATCGTGTATTAGGCTTTCTTCATTTTACAGAATCTTTCGATTAATTTAGCTTTCCTTTACCTCCTTTTCCTTTTCTTCTTTCTTTCTTTCGTCTTCTTTAATTTCATCATCGTGTATTAGGCTTTCTTCATTTTACAGAATCTTTCGATTAATTTAGCTTTCCTTTACCTCCTTTTCCTTTTCTTTTCTTTCTTTCTTTTCTTTCTTTCTTTCTTTCGTCTTCTTTAATTTCATCATCGTGTATTAGGCTTTCTTCATTTTACAGAATCTTTTAATTTAGCTTTCCTTTTTTTCCTTTTCCTTTTCTTTCTTTCTTTTCTTTTCGTCTTCTTTATTTCAATTTATTAGGCTTTCCTTTTACCTCCTTTTCTTTCCTTTTCTTTTTCTTTTCTTTCTTTCTTTCTTTCTTTCTTTCTTTCTTTCGTCTTCTTTAATTTCATCATCGTGTATTTCATCATTTTAGGCTTTCATTTTACAGAATCTTTCGATTAATTTAGCTTTCCTTTTACCTCTTTTCCTTTTCCTTTTTTCTTTTCTTTTTCTTTCTTTTTCTTTCTTTCGTCTTCTTTAATTTCATCATCGTGTATTAGGCTTTCTTCATTTTACAGAATCTTTCGATTAACTTAGCTTTCCTTTACCTCCTTTTCCTTTTCTTTCTTTCTTTCTTTCTTTCTTTCTTTCTTTCTTTTCGTCTTCTTTAATTTCATCATCGTGTATTAGGCTTTCTTCATTTTACAGAATCTTTCGATTAATTTAGCTTTCCTTTACCTCCTTTTTTTCTTTTTCTTTCTTTCTTTCTTTCTTTTTTTTTTCTTTCTTCTTTTAATTTCATCATCGTGTATTAGGCTTTCTTCATTTTACAGAATCTTTCGATTAATTTAGCTTTCCTTTACGTCCTTTTCCTTTTCTTTCTTTCTTTTTTTCTTTCGTTCTTCTTCTTTAATTTCATCATCGTATTAGGCTTTCTTCATTTTACAGAATCTTTCGATTAATTTAGCTTTCTTTTTTACCTCCTTTTCCTTTTTTCTTTCTTTTTTTCTTTTCTTTCTTTCTTTCTTTTTTTTTCTTTCGTCTTCTTTAATTTCATCATCGTGTATTAGGCTTTCTTCATTTTACAGAATCTTTCGATTAATTTAGCTTTCCTTTACCTCCTTTTCCTTTTTTTTTTCTTTCTTTTTTCTTCTTTCTTTCTTTTCGTCTTCTTTAATTTCATCATCGTGTATTAGGCTTTTCATTTTACAGAATCTTTCGATTAATTTAGCTTTCCCTTTACCTCCTTTTCCTTTCTTTCTTTCTTTCTTTCTTTCTTTTCTTTCTTTCTTTCTTTCTTTCGTCTTCTTTAATTTCATCATCGTGTATTAGGCTTTCTTCATTTTACAGAATCTTTCGATTAATTTAGCTTTCCTTTTTCCTTTTCCTTTTTTTCTTTCCTTTTCTTTCTTTTCTTTTTTCTTTCTTTCGTCTTCTTTTAATTTCATCATCGTGTATTAGGCTTTCTTCATTTTACAGAATCTTTCGATTAATTTAGCTTCCTTTACCTCCTTTTCCTTTTTCCTTTTTTTTTTCTTTCTTTCTTTCGTCTTCTTTAATTTCATCATCGTGTATTAGGCTTTCTTCATTTTACAGAATCTTTCGATTAATTTAGCTTTCCTTTACCTCCTTTTCCTTTTCTTTCTTTCTTTCTTTCTTTCTTTCTTTCGTCTTCTTTAATTTCATCATCGTGTATTAGGCTTTCTTCATTTTACAGAATCTTTCGATTAATTTAGCTTTCCTTTACCTCCTTTTCCTTTTTTTCTTTCTTTCTTTCTTTCTTTCTTTCTTTCTTTCTTTCTTTCTTTCGTCTTCTTTAATTTCATCATCGTGTATTAGGCTTTCTTCATTTTACAGAATCTTTCGATTAATTTAGCTTTCCTTTACCTCCTTTTCCTTTTCTTTCTTTCTTTCTTTCTTTCTTTCTTTCTTTCTTTCGTCTTCTTTAATTTCATCATCGTGTACTAGGCTTTCTTCATTTTACAGAATCTTTCGATTAATTTAGCTTTCCTTTCTTTTTCTTTTCTTTTTTCTTTCTTTCTTTCTTTCTTTCTTTCGTCTTCTTTAATTTCATCATCGTGTATTAGGCTTTCTTCATTTTACAGAATCTTTCGATTAATTTAGCTTTCCTTTACCTTTTTTCCTTTTCTTTTTTCTTTCTTTCTTTCTTTCTTTCTTTCTTTCGTCTTCTTTAATTTCATCATCGTGTATTAGGCTTTCTTCATTTTTTACAGAATCTTTCGATTAATTTAGCTTTCCTTTACCTCCTTTTTCTTTTTTTTTCTTTCTTTCTTTCTTTCTTTCGTCTTCTTTAATTTCATCATCGTGTATTAGGCTTTCTTCATTTTACAGAATCTTTTTAATTTAGCTTTCCTTTTTTTTCCTTTTTCTTTCTTTCTTTTTTCTTTCTTTCTTTCTTTCTTTCTTCTTTTTTAATTTCATCATCGTGTATTAGGCTTTCTTCATTTTACAGAATCTTTCGATTAATTTAGCTTTCCTTTACCTCCTTTTCCTTTTCTTTCTTTCTTTCTTTCTTTCTTTCGTCTTCTTTAATTTCATCATCGTGTATTAGGCTTTCTTCATTTTACAGAATCTTTCGATTAATTTAGCTTTCCTTTACCTCCTTTTTCTTTCTTTCTTTTTCTTTCTTTCTTTCTTTCTTTAATTTCATCATTTTAGGCTTTCTTCATTTTACAGAATTTTTTTAGCTTTCCTTTTCTTTTTTAATCATCGTGTACTAGGCTTTCATTTTACAGAATTTCTTCCTTTCTTTCTTTCTTTCTTCTTTCTTTTTACTTCTTTAATTTCATCATCGTGTATTTAGGCTTTCTTCATTTTACAGAATCTTTCGATTAATTTAGCTTTCCTTTTCCTCCTTTTCCTTTTCTTTCTTTTTCTTTCTTTCTTTCTTTTTTTTTTTTTCTTTTCTCTCTTTAATTTCATCATCGTGTATTAGGCTTTCTTCATTTTACAGAATCTTTCGATTAATTTAGCTTTCCTTTACCTCCTTTTCCTTTTCTTTCTTTCTTTCTTTCTTTTTCTTTCTTTTTTTTTCTTTTCGTCTTCTTTAATTTCATCATCGTGTATTAGGCTTTCTTCATTTTACAGAATCTTTCGATTAATTTAGCTTTCCTTTACCTCCTTTTCCTTTTCTTTCTTTTTTCTTTCTTTCTTTCTTTCTTTCTTTCGTCTTCTTTAATTTCATCATCGTGTATTAGGCTTTCTTCATTTTACAGAATCTTTCGATTAATTTAGCTTTCCTTTACCTCCTTTTCCTTTTTTTCTTTCTTTCCTTTCTTTCTTTTTTTTTCTTTCGTCCTCTTTAATTTCATCATCGTGTATTAGGCTTTCTTCATTTTTACAGAAACTTTCGATTAATTTAGCTTTCCTTTACGTCCTTTTCCTTTTCTTTCTTTCTTTCTTTCTTTCTTTCTTTTTTTCTTTCTTTCGTCCTCTTTAATTTCATCATCGTGTATTAGGCTTTCTTCATTTTACAGAATCTTTTTACGATTAATTTAGCTTTCCTTTACCTCCTTTTCCTTTTCTTTCTTTCTTTCCTTCTTTCTTTTTTTTTTTTTCTTTCGTCCTCTTTAATTTCATCATCGTTTTATTTTCTTTCTTTCTTCATTTTCGTGTACAGAATCTTTCGATTAATTTAGCTTTCCTTTACCTCCTTTTCCTTTTCTTTTCTTTCTTTCTTTCTTTCTTTTTTTCTTTCTTTCGTCCTCTTTAATTTCATCATCGTGTATTAGGCTTTCTTCATTTTACAGAATCTTTCGATTAATTTAGCTTTCCTTTACGTCCTTTTCCTTTTCTTTCTTTCTTTCTTTCTTTCTTTTTTCTTTCTTTAATTTTAATTTCATCATCGTGTATTAGGCTTTCTTCATTTTACAGAATCTTTCGATTAATTTAGCTTTCCTTTTCCCTTTTTTTTCCTTTTTTTCTTTCTTTTCTTTCTTTCTTTAATTTCTTTCTTTTAGTCTTCATTTTAATTTCATCATTAATTTAGCTTTCGTTTATCCTTTTCCTTTTCTTTCTTTTTTCTTTCTTTTCTTTCGTCTTCTTTAATTTCATCATTTACTAGGCTTTCCTTTTCAGTTAATTTAGCCTTTTCCTTTTTTCTTTTCTTTCTTTCTTTCTTTCTTTCTTTCTTTCTTTCTTTCTTTCGTCTTCTTTAATTTCGTCATCGTGTATTAGGCTTTCTTCATTTTACAGAATCTTTCGATTAATTTAGCGTCCCTTTACCTCCTTTTCTTTTCTTTTTCTTTCTTTCTTTCTTTCTTTCTTTCTTTCGTCTTTCTTTAATTTTTCATCATCGTGTACTAGGCTTTCTTCATTTTACAGAATCTTTCGATTAATTAAGCTTTCCTTTACCTCCTTTTCCTTTTCTTTCTTTCTTTCTTTCTTTCTTTCTTTCTTTCGTCTTCTTTAATTTCATCATCGTGTATTAGGCTTTCTTCATTTTACAGAATCTTTCGATTAATTTAGCTTTCCTTTACCTCCTTTTCCTTTTCTTTTTCTTTCTTTTTTCTTTCTTTCTTTCTTCTTCTTTTTAATTTCATCATCGTGTATTAGGCTTTCTTCATTTTACAGAATCTTTCGATTAATTTAGCTTTCCTTTTTTCTTTCCTCCTTTTCCTTTTCTTACTTTCTTTCTTTCTTTCTTTCTTTCTTTCTTTCTTTCTTTCTTTCTTTCGTCTTCTTTAATTTCATCATCGTGTATTAGGCTTTCTTCATTTTACAGAATCTTTCGATTAATTTAGCTTTCCTTTACCTCCTTTTCCTTTTCTTTCTTTCTTTCTTTCTTTCTTTCTTTCGTCTTCTTTAATTTCATCATCGTGTATTAGGCTTTCTTCATTTTACAGAATCTTTCGATTAATTTAGCTTTCCTTTTTACCTCCCTTTTCCTTTTCTTTTTTTTCTTTCTTTTTCTTTCTTTCTTTCGTCTTCTTTAATTTCATCATCGTGTATTAGGCTTTCTTCATTTTACAGAATCTTTCGATTAATTAAGCTTTCCTTTACCTCCTTTTCCTTTTCTTTTTTCTTTCTTTCTTTCTTTCTTTCTTTCTTTCGTCTTCTTTAATTTCATCATCGTGTATTAGGCTTTCTTCATTTTACAGAATCTTTCGATTAATTTAGCTTTCCTTTTTACTTTTTCCTCCTTTTCTTTTTTTTTTTTTTTTTCTTTCTTTCTTTCTTTCTTTCTTTCCTTTTCCTCTTCTTTAATTTCATCATCGTGTATTAGTCTTTCTTCATTTTACAGAATCTTTCAATTAATTTAGCTTTCCCTTACCTCCTTTTCTTTCTTTCTTTCTTTCTTTCTTTCTTTCTTTTTCTCATTTGTTCATTTCTTTTCCGTCTTTCATTTCATCTTCATGTTTTAGACTTTCCTCATCTTACAGAAGTTTTCTATTTCTTTTCCTTTTTTTTCATTGCCTTTCTTTTTTCCTTTTTCTTTCTTTCTTTTTTCATTTTCTCACTTGTCTCTTTCTTTTTCGTCTTCTTTCCTTTCATATTCATGTTTCAAGCTTTCCATAATATAAAGGGGTTTTTGTATTTTTTTTTTCTTTTTATTTCTTTCTTTTCTTTTTCTTTCTTTTCTCAATTTTTTATTTCCTTCTCTTCGGTTTTCATTTAAAAGGAGAAAAAAATGAGATCGTAATTCATTTTCTTCTGTTTGTTTCTTCATTTTTGTTTTTTCATCGATCCTTTTGCCTTGTTTTTTCTTCCATTTGTGTCAGACTGTTTTATTTTACTGTTTTTTCTTTTTGTTTTTTTCTTTTTCTTCATTTTGTTCTTTCTTCTATTTCATTCTTTAATTTTTACTTATTTTTTTAAATCGTTTTGTATTCCGTTTTTCTTTTTTCATTCATTTTTTCTTTATTTTCTGGTTTTTGATTTCCTTATTTTTATTTATTCATGTCTCCAAAAACCTTTTCCCTTCTTTCTTTTTTTCTTTTATCCTTTCTTTCTTTTGTTTCTGTCTTTTCGTATTCATTTAAATTTATACTCCGGTATTCCTGATTTTTTTTTTATTTATTTCTTTATCATTCCTATTTCTTATATTCCCTTTCTTTCTTTCTTTATTTATTTATTTAGTTAGTTAGTTAGTTAGTTCTATCTTTTTTTCTCACTTTCTTTCTCTTTCCTTTTGTCTCTGTATTTTCGTATGCATTTTCATTCATTCATCATTATTCCTGATTTTTGTATTCCTTCACTTTCCAATTTCTTATTTTCTCTGTCTTTTTTCTTTCTCTCTTTTTTATTTTTCTTTCTCTATTTCTTTTTTCTTTTTCAAATTCTTTCTCTTTCTTTTTGTTCCTGTCTTTTCGTATGCATTTTCATTCATTCTTCATTATTCCTGATTTTTAGATTTCTTCATCTTTCCAATTTCTTATTTTCTCTTTCCTTCTTTCTTTTTTCTTTCTTTCTTTATTTATTTATCATCTTCTTCTCAAATTCTTTCTCTTTCCTTTTTTTCTTGTCTTTTCGCATGCGTTTTCATTCTTCATTAATCCTGATTTTTTTTATTTCGCTATCTATCCAATTTCTTATTTTCTCTGTCATTCTTTCTTTCTTTCTTTCTTTCTTTCTTTCTTTCTTTCTTTCTTCTCTTTCTTTCTTTTTCGTTCTTTCTCTATTTCCCTTTTCTTTTTTCAAATTCTTTCTATTTCCTTTTGTTCCTGACGTTTCGTATGCATTTTCATTCATTCTTCATTATTCCTGATTTTTGTATTTCTTCATCTTTCCAAATTCTTATTTTCTCTTTCTTTCTTTCTTTTTTCTTTCCTTATTTTCCTACTCACTTTTTTTTTTATCTTATTTCTTTTTGGTATAATGAATAGAGAGTAGGGAATAACGGTCCGTACAGTAATGGAGGGTAGTGTAGAAATAGAGATCCGAATGGTAATAGAGGATAGACTAAAAATACAGATCATTAAGACGGCATGCGTCTTCCTCTTTGGTCACGTGGTCTACTTAATGCAATAATGGGATCGCCTGTGTTTGCTCACTGGCGATCTGTGTTCAAACTCAAGTGTCGGCAGCGACAATTTATTCTTGTATAACAGGCGTATAGATAACGGTTGGCCCTAGACTTGCAGAGATTAAGATCATAGTAATCTGGGAAGCATGATTTTGGGAGTTTGTTCCACAAAGTAACTGTTCTGGGGAAGAAGCTGTTAGAGTGGTACCTCCTCCTTACCAATGAAATACGAAGGGAATGAAGATGAGTCGACTATGCATGGCGTGTCCTAGATTTGAAGGCATGAACTCGTGGAATTAAGAAATTTATCCAGTCTAAACATTTGCCATGAGAATAGAGATAGAGTTAAAAGAGGGTTAGTCGTAAAGGCCTGAACTGGTGTAACTAAATAATATAGCACATCTGTACATTTTCCATGGAAATAGCGATAGAGAGAGGTTTAGCTGTAAATGTGTGAGCTGGTGGAACTAAAGAATGTATCTCATCTGAACATTTGCCATGGAAATAGCGATCGAGGAGCTAGAAGGTTAATTTTAAATGTATGATGAAAGTTAAAACCTACCATTTTGGGCCAAAGATGGAATGTTATATGCCTATCGCTAGTCTCTTGCTATTTACATAGTAATGGTTGTGAACAGTTCCGCTTTTTAATCCCACTAGTTCAGACCTTTACTGCTCGGATGTGCCATGCTATTTCTACGGAGTTGACTCATCCGCATTTCCCCAATGTTTCAAATGTAAAAATGAAGTTTCACACTGACAGTAATATCAATATTGCCTGTAAAAGTCGTTAGCATAAATGTGTGATATCGCAAGAAGTCTAGTTTGAAGAGGACTAAGGCGCCATCACTAGATTTTTTCCCGTTAATATTAAAACGGCTGAGTCATATAGGTACAAACATTTTTACACAAACTGGAAAAAATGAAAAAAAAAAAAAAAAAGAACTTGTGTTATGTTTAAACGTAACAACACAAAATTGTCGCTCGGGCTTTAACTTCATATCTTTTATTAAAATTTTAAAAAAAATATACAACTATATCAATTATTATAGTACATAGAATTGATTGATTAGTTTGTTTTTTACGGTTTAACAACCTTTTGCAGTTTATTTAAAGCCAGCAGTTTTTTTTAGATTGTAAAAACTTTTTGGAGATAATAATGATTTTCTGATATGCGTCCTACTATTTAACCCATAGCTGGGGGGATAGAAGAGATGGATTCATAACTTTCTCAAAGATATTTGCGTGAAAGTGAATATAATGAACCTGACGGGAATTGGAACTCGGCTATCTGATTGCAGCTGTTATCCGTTATACTAACCACTCACCCAAGCTTACAGCAGCCGGTATTCCCAAGAGGTCACCCATCTATCTACTGACCAGGCTTGACGTTGCTTAACTTCGGTGATATGGCCGTAAACGTGGCACAGATTAAGCAGGTGATACATAATTCATATAAATAATAATTTCTTATTAGTAAATGTTAATTCAAATGTGTTTTTTTGATTATTTACCGATATTTTTAAGAACGTTTCAAATTCCGAAAATCTGTTGTTTATTTTGCCTTCCTTGTCAGATTCTTTTATACTCAACTTTATGTGTCGTTTCCTCTTAGGACGTGGGCGATCATGGCGCTTCACGACTTCTTGTTTTATGTTATTTCGCCTAAGCGTTGTTCTCCAATCTATTTAGTCAATGCTCACGTGTATTATGCGTTGTTTTCCTCTGTCCCTCTTGCCCTCAATCCGTCCTGTGAGTATCAGATTTTCCCAGCCCTCCTTCCTCAATAAGTGCCTTCGAAACTTCAACCATCACTTCCTCCTGTATTAGTTTCCTTTTTGTTTCCACTTTCTCCAATACCTCGTCGTTGCTCACCAGTTCGGTCCAGCTCTCCTCAGCATCCGTTTTCTAGAACCACATCGCTGTTGCTTCAGGTCTCCTTTTCATCTTTTAGGGGATCGTCGAGCACTCACTGCCATACCTGAGGACAGATATCACGTAGCGGTTCAGCATTCTTTTCCTTGCTTCTAGCGAATTTTTTCTATTTCATGGTACATTGTTTAGCTTTTATCCTCTAGGCCATGTGTCCATGGCCTAGTGGATAAAGACGTTGGAGTGTTGAGTTAAAGAGACACCCGGAAGAGGCATATCACGTGGAACTAGAACAAGCTACCCTTGGGGGCCAAATAAAGGGTTCGCTTCGAAATTACAATCACCTGATGAAGGCCGGAGCGTACAACGGCCGAAACGTTGTGAATATGCCAATGAAGATGATGATAACAGTCTGAATAATGTAAATAATCATAGTACCTCATCTCAGAGATATAGATAGATATTTTCAGTTATTTTCACGTTTTCTCTTTTCGTTTACACCATTCGTTTATAAGTATTCATCACCTATACTTTTCGTTTACACTTAATATATTCATCTGCTTCGCTTCCTGGGGCTGTTTATTTATCCTTATTCAACATATTCCAAACATCGGAAGACCTGCCATAAGCATTCCTGTTTATATATATATATATATATATATATATATATATATATATATATATGTCAGCCGTCTCTTCCACTTCTCATCTACTGGGTATCACTCATCAAAATGTTCCAAACCTCGTCAGACCTGCACGCGTCGCTCGTTTCTTCTCTGACGGGTTATTGAGGATGAAAGCCAGTAGAATGTAGCAAACTGGGAAAATGTTACCGAGGAAAGATGACAATAAAAAAGCAGCCATCAAGGAGCTCAGAACCTGACGATTGACATTGCATCAAAGTTTTTTTTTTCCTCCTCTTCTCCTCCGTCTATTATTTGTCACCCCTGAAAATGTTCCAGATGTCGTAGGATTTCCTCTCCCCACTCGTTCCATTTCTCCCCTTATTTCTTTCATCTATATAACTTTCTATGAAGTCTTTTCAAACGACGTCATACCTTCATTCTTTTTCAGCATCTTCCTAATTCTTTTATTTACCTTTGCGCAAAATGCTTTAAATCTCGTACGACCACCACGTTCACACCGCCGCCACCACTAGATATTTCTCTTCATATTTATATATCTACTAGATTACCTGTGACCCGTTGGGCCGCTGACGGTTCAAGTTAGAAAACACTGGAGATGATTTCAACATTCCACTGAAATGGAATTTAGTTTTGTTATGATTCAGTTAAATATTTCAATTCATTTCTGTCATCATTGGTCTGGTTTACAAGTTCATGTTTATCGTTATACTGATTGTTTACAGCATTTAATAGGAATAGAACTTCCGGGATAAACTTGAGCTTTAAATCAAATTAACTTAAAAATATTTTAGCATATTAAAAAACTATTTTTTTTACATAATCTGAATCAAATACACTTGAAAATATTTTTAAATATGCCAAAAAATATTTTTAAATATTTAAAATATTGTTTGTTTAAAGAAAGCTGAAATATAAATAAATATCTATTAATTAATTCTTTCGCGACGTTGGCGGCTGCCATTACTGGTTTTGTTTGCATACATTTGCTGCGGAATAGCTATCGAGTGTAATATTTACTTGCGTTGATTATTACGCATGCACCGCACAACTGACTATGTGTACGGAAATAGTTCTCTGGCGCAGTAATTGAAGTAAAAAAAAGCTATTAACTACATTCTTCCGCGTTGAGCTTTCCGCAGCGAATGTATGCAAACAAAGCCAGTAATGTCTGCCGCCAACGACGCGAATGAATCCAAACTTTTACTTTCGATAACTTCAAAACGGTAGATTTTATCAAATTTATCAAGCCAGATTCGAATGAAGCATGTAGAATTAAACATAATTGTAACTATTTTGGAAATTTTTATGTCGAACTGAGTGCGTGTACTAAACTGCAAATTAACTGAATTCACAATTCTTCCAAATATTGCACTTCCGCAGCGCCCCCCCCCCAATGATTTTTTCATATTTATATTATTTTGTTTAGTAATTCTATTGAGGGTTACTTTTAGGATAGAAAAAGTTGGGGTGCTATTCTCTGGGGAAAAATTGCAATATTCTGAAACTGTTCTCTATTACTCACCAGAGAGAACCATCCCTGCTCCCCATAAGAATGTTTGAAGCTCAACTCCACGAGAGAGTCTCTTTGTGACTGCTAGGACTCACATTGTCCGCTGACCTAAGATGGAACAAATACATTGAGTCAATAGCTTCGTCCACCGCAAGGAAAGTTGGCTTCCTATGCCGCGCCAGGAAATTTTTCTCGCCGGAGTCGATCCTTCAAATCTACAAATCAACCATTCGCCCTGGCATGGAGTATTGCTGCCATATATGGTCTGGAGCCCCTTCTGTTTGTCTCAAGGTCCTTGATAAAATCCAAAGACGGATATGCAATGTAATTGTCCCTGATCTGGCATCTCGTCTGCAGTCGCTCTCTCACAGACGTGCCGTTGCCTCCCTCTGTCTTTTTTACAAATACTTTCACGGTAACTGCTCCGGTGAGCTTCTTTCGCTGGTTCCCAGACTTCATGAATTTAAGCGGTCAACTAGGCTGGCATCTCGCACCCAACCTTTCACTGTCGAAACTGTTAAATGTAGCCGTCTTTTCTACTCCAATAGCTTCATGTCCCGCACTTCTCGCCTGTGGAAGTCCCTCCCCATTTCTTGTTTTCCTGATAACTATAATCTCCAACTATTCAAATGTAACGTCAATCGACGTCTCCAGATGTCCTGATCTATCCCCTAACTGTCTCTTCATCCTTTCCTCTATCACTCCTCTTTGTTCTCGCTCCTACTCTGAAACCCTTTGCGTGCTAGTGGTTCCCCGCCTTGCTTGGGGTTGAAGTGTTTATTCATCCAAACACATTGCTGCAATATTCTAAACGTGACCTCCCTTGTCAGTGCTCGTGATCAGTTAAAAATCTTGTATGACAAATTCTAATTGTTCATGTAAGCTTTGGTTGATGATGGACATGTGGGTGTCGTAACGGTAACTGGCACGGATTAATTCTAATCAAAGTGCACAGATACTAGGCTGATCCTAATCGCAACTTTCGAGAAACGACACTTTGATCCTTGGTAAAGTGCACCTATACTGTGCGAATCGGAAGCATAGTGACACTATCCGTTATAGTCAATGCTCACAGATACTTCACTGAGCCTCAGCGAAACTTTAATACACTACAGAGTACACAGTTACTAGACCGATCCTAGGCAGAACAAATAGAAAATGACAATTTTATTTTAGGTGTAGTTTCGCACATTAACGCAAATTTCTACAAAACCAAAAGATTAATTTGAAAACTCGAGTCGATGTTCTTAAATAGCCTCGTCAAATGGAAACTTTGATATGGATGTCATGCGTGGTACCCAAGCCGTTCAGAAATTGCTAAACTGTATACAGAGGGCTGGATTAGCCATTAAGAAAATTAAGCACCTGCTTAGAACATCAAGGGAAGGGGATACCACAGAAATTGTTAAATGACGTTGTTGTACACGTCTAAATAAATAAGTCGAACACGATTAACATTTGAATATGCCGGGTGGCATTACGAACGAGGAGACGACTGACCCGCTGAGAATCTTTATTGCGATTCTGATTGGTTAATAAGGGAATGAGCTAAGGGAGATAATGAAGTTTGTATTTACTCAGTACATCACATCTTGTCTCTTGAATAAGTTAGCGTTACTAAATAATTTTATAGGATTTAATTTTTGTGAACAATCACAGTGGTAGACTCCTCTCATGTTTGTTTCCCAGTTCTGTTAGAATCTGGTCATGGTTCATTTGACAGTGACTGTTCAACTGCGGTTGGTTCTTTACGATTGGGTTCCCGGGCCGTAGGAGTTGTTCTGAGTTGAAAGTGCCGAACCTATACGTACAGCAATCTTTGTGGTTTGGCGCTACAGAATCACAAACAAACAAATAACAGAAACCGTATCACTTGAGTAGTTTCAACTGCAGTAATAAATAAAATGGATTGTACATGCAACCCGAAGAGAAAATTTTAAAAAATAATCAAGATATTTACGTTCCACACTATCACAAACAAAAGGCTAGGAAGGAAAGCCCGTATCAATACTGGGAAGAGAAATAACAATTACTCGACTGAAGAAACCTATTTTTCCTAAAAAAACGTTTTAATAGAAACAGTTTTAAAATTTCGACTGACTACAACACTGGTTGCTCGGTCAATGAATGCCGAATGTTTCCTTATAGGGAAAAGGCTAATAATAACACCATGTTCCTTATAACCATCACAGTTATTATTATTATTATTATTTTAAAACTTTCTTTGCCATTGGTCTTATCATATCAACAGTAGCAATAGCACTTACAGCCGCAGCAACACTAGAAGTAGGAGTAAAATTTGTGTTGAAAGCTTATGTCTTTCATCAAGATTCCTTTTCTTAAAGAAGAAAAAAATCCAATAAAAATGAATGATCAAGAATTGTGAATGACCCACTGGATGAAAGCCGAACGATACGAAAAATTTAGAGAAGAAGAAGAAGAAGAAGAAGAAGAAGAAGAAGAAGAAGAAGAAGAAGAAGAAAATAAAGAAACAGTTAGGTTCGAAAGCAATCAAATGCAACATCACCTTTTTCTTTTCTCCCGCCTTTATACCTCCTTTCCACATCCGGGTATGTGCGTGCACTGAAAGGCAATAATGTGAAAAACTCGTGCGTAACCATGGCAACATAGTGCATTTATTACGATTGCGAATTGTGCCAGCCTACGAGGTTACAGGCGTCAGCCGAGGTTACGGATCGGTTTTGACAACGTCTCATCGACCTCGCTAATCCGAGGTGACAGGCTTTTTTCGGCACATCACAAGACAATCGCATGCTCTGGGCTCCTTGATTATGCGAGAGAGTCAGGGCCAGCCAGGGCAGCACACAACAGGAGAGTCTCGGTATATGAACACGCTACGAACTTTTCTGAGATGCCAACTCTTTGACACAATCAGGGAAAAGAAAATTTCACATCATTCCACTCAGATTCCCATCGGTATGAGAATATTCGAGTTACGAACATATTAGAGATATGAACAAGGTTCTTTACGCAATCAGTGGAAGAGATTCAGTTTATTTTCATAGGATTGCCATCGGTAAACGAATGTTCGAGTTACGAATATTTTAGAGATATGATCGAGGTTCCTTTAAGCAATTTTCAGTACTTTTCATAGGATTACCATCGGTCTTACAATATTCGAGTTACGAACATATTAGAGATAAGAACAAGGTTTCTTTATACAATCAGTGAAAAGATATCAGTGCATTGTTATAGAATTGCCATTGGTCAGAGAATATTCGAGTTACGAACATATTAGAGATATAAGCGCGGTTCCTTTATGCAATCAGGGATGAGATATCAACGCATTGTCATAGAATTGTTATTGGTTTGAGAATATTCCAATTACGAACATGGAAAGATGAACGATGTTTCTTTGTGCAATCAGTAATGAAATATCAGTTTATTGTCATAGAATTATGTTATGATAATTCACCCACTCACGCATTGACTCTCCCATCTATAAATAGGAGCAGGTACTGCCTTTTGGAGAGGGAAGTTTCCAGCAGTCAGCTCTAACAGTTGAACCGAATATTCTTGCTGTAACACTCTCGTTTGTGTTACTGTTTCTGTTAATATATTTGTTTAACTCAATTCCTCTCTTGTGTCTTTATTTCTGGCCCTAACAAAGTCACAGCAATATTTTTAATAACTAGTTATTCACGCTCGAGATAAAGTAACAGCAAGTTTCTTGACGCTCCAGCCAGCGCACTTTTTAATATTCCCACTGTTTATTATTATTATTATTTTTATTTTCTTTGATTTCTGGCGTTTACACATTTCTTTCCGGGTCCCGCCCAGGGGCCTAAGGTTAGAAATGGTGTCATGACACTTTCCACTGACAAAAAAAAAAAAATATTATTATTATTATTATTATTATTATTATCATACACTCATCGCATCGTTATATGTTTTATAGTAATTTACTCACGCACGCATGGACTCTCCCAGCTATAAATAGGAGCAGGTACTGCCTTTTGGAGAGGAAAGTTTCCAGCAGTCAGCTCTGACATTCGAACCGAACATTTTTGCTGTAACACCCTCGTTTGTATTGCTGTTTCTGTTAATATATTTGTTTAACACAATTCTTCTCTTTGTGTCATTATTTCTGGCCACAACAAATTCCCATCAATATGTTCAAGTTACAAACATGTTAGTGATATGAACGAAGGGATAATTCAGTTCATTTTAATAAGATTGCTCACCAAACGCACCTTCCTATTAATCGATTCAAAACAAAAGGTATATTAATTTATTTTTAATGTGTTTATTATTACCTATATTATTTATGGCTATATTCCTTATTATCATTATTATGTTTTTTTTTCTTTCTCGCAGTGTATGTTTTTAATATATTGGGTACATTAAATTATCTATCAAGACACAACAAAGACTTCAGACAGACAACACTGACTTTTCCTTGATCCCAGCTGCGTCAACGAAGTCACACATTTTTAATGTAATTGATTCCAGTGTGCTAATCACTACTGGAATCACCTTGGCATAACCTTCCTTCGTTCCGAACAACATCTCAACTTTCAAATCAGAGTAGTTTGTAATTTTTCTCAACATCAATAATATGACAGTTTTTGGCGCATTTATCTAGTACAATAATATCCGGAGGGGGGGTAGTTTATAACTCTGTCTATCTGAAAATCGAATATTGTGGGCTTTCCAACTTCAGCTATTCTGCAAGACACATGCTCGTACTAATTCTTTCAAACTAGGTATCCATACTCTCGACTCCTTATTCAATGTACATAAAAACGTACCTTATCATGGCGCCTCTTATAGTCTTTTTGGGCTAACGTTTTACATCTACTGAACAAGTGAGTCACATTCTTGAATAATTAATAATTTTTTAATAATTTTTAATAGTTTTTAATGATTTTTTAATAATTTTTTAATAACTTTTAATACGTTTAATAATTTTTTAATAATTTTTAATACTTCTTAATAACTTTTTAATAATTTGTAATACCTTTTAATAATTTTTAATACATTTTTTAATAATTTTTAATACTTTTAATAACTATCAAGGTTTCAGTTGCACGTTCCAAACCTCCACGTCTAAACCATAGCGATGCTGCTGCTTTGTCCAGAGCATCTTGTGTAACTCTCTGAAACTGGTCATGCAATATCCTTCATCTTCACATTCATCATTATCCTTATTATCTTCTTTGATTTCTGTTGTATACACATTTCCTTCCGGATCCCAACCAGAGACCTAAGGTCAGAAATTGTTCATGACATTTTCCCCTAATCATTTTTGTAAAAAAAGAAACCAAAAAGAAAAACCTAAGATCACGCCTATTTTACATAAATAAAGCCCTTCGTAAAGTGGGGGCTGTACTTGTATCTTTTTTTTTTATTTCTGTAAGGCATTGGCTACCAGGAATTCCTTCAATGAATCTATCGGCGCCTTTTCTAATCAATCCCAGTGCTCCAACTACAACAGGGATTGTTGATGTTCTCATGTGCTACACTTTTGAGACTTCCATTTCAAGCTCCTTGTATTTTTCTAGTTTTTGAAGATCTCCAAAGATAGATTACAATCTGCAGCGACTGGCAGATCAATAAGAAAGCACATTTTGTTCTTGTGGTCTCTGATCACGATGTCTGGGTGATTAGCTTTGATTGTTCTGCCTGTGTGTATTGTATCGTCCCATAAAATTGTTACAGGTTCTATCTCTGTAACCGGATCTGCGTGGAATATATATCAGATTCTTGCAGTTTCCTTAACGTAAAAGTGGCATATTTTCCAGTGCAGATATTGGCCCACTCTCTATCATGCTGAGTTTTATAATCAATGGGGGCTAACCTTGTGCAACCTGATACAAGATGGTCAGTCGTTTCTTGATATTTATCACAGAATCTGCATTTGGGGTCAACATAATTTTTCAGTATGATTGCTTGGTAATTTTCTAGTTAGCAAGCACTGGTCCTGTGCAGGAAAAATAAAAACTTCAGTTTCAGCTTTTATCCTACACTAAATAACCACGGTGTTTGTCTACATCAGCTTCTTTGATACGGACAGAGTTTTGGCAATTCTACTTAATCTTCACCATAATTATTATTATTATTATTATTATTAGAACAACAACAGCAACTCCCAACGTAGAAAGAGAAATATAAATTTAAATAGGAAAAAAAAAATGTAAATTTAAAATCAATTTTATCGAGGAACAATAACGCTATGAAACGGGCAAAATAAAATAAATTAAAATAAAATTTATTAGTGATATTATCTGTACTTATCCGCGGTTTGATGAGGGATCAAGGATTCTATAAAGAAAGATAATTTTCTAAAACATTTGGGGACCCCTGGGTTATACTGACCAAATCAATATTAAGGAGTCGGCCCATGGGAATTAACAACGCCTTAACGTTCTGCCTAGTGTGAAGCGGGAAAATAACATATCGATTAGGCCAGCATTCTACAATACGGATATGTGTTGATATTATCTTAGATATACTAACTTCAGATATTGTTATTTTCAAACATATATATATATATATATATATATATATATATATATATATATATATATATGTATGTATGTATATTATGAAATGGACAAAGTCCGACAATTATTTTATGACATTTTTAAAAGAACGTATGAACATAAAAAATGTCTATATTATATATATATATATATAAACAGCAGATATTTTTATATATAGTTTGCAATATTAAAATGATTAAAATAATATTTAAATTAGAGCGTTAATAATAAGCCTCTGAGTGTTGACTTCAATGTTCACTTTTATATTTACACACGCTCTATCTCTGATATTGAGCACTTTACCCCATAAATATACCATATCTTAAAACTATATTTATTAATATATATATATATATATATATAGTAACTTGTCAGCAGTCAATATACCACATAACACCCTTGAGCGCTTAGCCTTGAAGCGGAGAGAATGGAGATCAACGTGTTTTAGTCGACTCAGCAGTTTTCAATCTGCTTGTCTGAATCATCTTCAAGAAGCGAGAGCAAGATCTAAAAGGTCAACCAATCTAACCGTGATCTCATCTCACAATCCTCACTCTTGCTCTATATGTTGCATCCTTTGTAAATCACTACCGGGTCTTAAATTCCACTTAAGACTATCGCACAAAATTTCATAACTGAATAAATTAAGCTGCCAAATCTTCATACGTCAGAAACCAACAGAAGAGTCCATTATATATATATATATATATATATATATATATATATATATATATATATATATATATATATATGAATAAAAAAAGAAAATCTAGAGGCGTTAAGTGAATAAGAAAGCTGAGGTAAATCCTCCCAATTTGACGGTTTGACCTTCTGAGGTTATTTTATTGAGTGTTGGCATGCATTGTCCTTATTAGGAATGAGATGAAAATCATTCTGGAAGTCTACGTCCGGCAACAAGGCCTCTGATCGGGAGATTGGAACTTTTGAGGTGCTATCTCGTAATTGCTGTTGTTCCCAGTCCCCCCTGATCCAAAGTGGTAGCACCTGTTAAGGGTCCCAGCTATGGGTAAATAGTGAATCCCCAAAGGAAAACAAAACACTACGAAATTATAAAAATACATTTTTATAGTAAAAATTCCAGCAATACGTTTTTATAGGAAAATGCCAGCAATACTTTTTTACAGGAAAATACCAGCAATACGTTTTTATAGGAAAATACCAGCAATACAATACGCTTGCTGAATTCAGTTCTTGCCCTTTTTTTTTAAAGAGTTTACCATTAATCTAAAGAAAAGAAAATGCCGAGGCGTTAAGTCAAGTGAATAAGAATACTGAGGTAGATCCTTCTAATTTAATGGTTTCAGCTTCTGAGGTTATTGTACTGAGGTTTGGCTTGCATTGTCTTGATTAGGAATGAGAGGAAAATCAGTGTGAAAGTCTACATCCGACAGCATAGGAGATTGGAACTTTTGAGGCGCACGGAACCAGCTCGTAATTGGAGTAGTTCCCAGGCTCATCTTGACGCTGGGTGGTAGCACCTGTTAGGGGTCCCAGCAATGGGCAAATAGTGAACACTCAAAGAAAAATAAATCACTATCAAAGTACAAAAACACATTTTTATAGTAAAAGTACTATCAATGCATTTTATATATATATATATTATATTATATTATATCAGATACCTGTATATATTTTTATATATCAAGAACAATATTGGGGAAATTTTGCGCCGTCGTTCTCATGTCTAGTACAAACTACATAACAAAATTTAGTCTGATAAAATCCTGAATGAC
>CAHIKZ030000424.1:1047500-1055000 GCA_903632075.3 Acanthosepion pharaonis | reverse complement strand
CAACGATGAGGTCTTAGAGAGCATGCAAACAAGGAGGAGGCTTATACTTAACTTCAGGAAGAGGCAGCTGAAGTTTCTGGGACACGTAATGAAGAAGGAAGGCCTGGAGAATCTGATACTCACGGGTCGAATAGAGGGAAAGAGAGACAAGAGAAAACAACGCATGACATACCTAGCGTCTTAAGCAAGTGGATGACAGAACGTGGTCTAGGGGAGGAAGCAGAGGGAAGGAACTTGTTGAGAGCATCAAGGGATAGAAGGAGGTGGAGAGCCATGATCACCTACATCCTGAAAGGACATAGCATATAAAAAGAAAAATAATTTTCATCGGAGCTTACTGCCATATTACATTGAAAAAAGCTTGATCAGTGAAGTTAACAACGTCGAGCCTAGTCAGTATCCAGATAGGGGGCAACTTTGGAAGAGCAGGTGCTGTACGATCGGATGTGCGGGTGATATAATAGATAACGGCTCGGAATTAGAAATCAGAGTCGGATTCGATACATTCACTTACGCGCAAATACCTTTGGGACAGTTATGGGTTAAATGGTAGAATTGGTATCTGGAAAAATCATTATTACAAGTTCAAGTTTATTTCCAAAATGCCCAGCACCGGAGAGGAAAACTAGCCAAACCAAATTCTCCTCTCGGTGGAGGGAACTTTCTTTTAGTCCAGATCAACCATTTTTTGCAATTTGTTGACTGGAGTCACCACGTAAAATTCTAGTTAAGAATACTAAATACTAGAATTTTGTACTAATAGTAAAAGGAGGTATCAACTGTTTTAGGGGTTAGGTACATTTAGGGTGACCTGGTTTATACTCCCGGGAACAGATACTTACTGTTTAGTGTTACACGTTCACAGATCCTTTCTTCTGAACTTTCTCCAGCTCTTTTATTAAAATTCATAAGGCCTTAGTTCTGGATGTGTCTCGATTATGGTCATGTGTGAGGTTGACAACTGTTCCCTTGGGTGTGAAATCTACAGATTACAATTTATTGTATCATCAACAGTCGATACCGGATTGCCATTGATCGACTTCCTACCAGTTATCGTTATCAATTTGTGTAATGGAGCCGCCACATAGTATTCTACAGTGTGGTCTGAAAGTCTTGTCACTGCCTACTAAAAAGTAATGAGAATGGAACAATACAGTAATGCAAAACACATTTATTGGATTTAATTTATTCACTTTCATTGATGCAGTCACACATCGAGAAGGTCTGTATGAACACCGTTTTCGTGTCAGCCATCTGAAATAGAAAATTATATTATGTAGAGGTGACAAGACTTTCGGATCACCCTTTATTTAGACTAATTTTGCGTGTAGCTGGAGTGTTCCGAAAGTCTTATCACCCCCTACCAAAAAGTAATGAGAACAAGTAATACAAAGCAATTGTATTGGATTTATCAGGTCATCCCATAAGTTCTGTCTGAATTTTGAATAAAGAAAACAAGTGACCAAATGTTACATTTAATTAAAGATTCAATCAACAATGTATTTTCCCTGATTATCTATGACTTCCTTCCATCTATTAACAAGCTTACTAATTCCATTATTGTAAAATTCTTTTGGCTTTGATTCGAAGAACTCACAAATGTCAGTTTTAACCTCTTCCCGTGTTACAAAAGCTGTTTCTTCCAAATGATTCTGTAAGCTACGAAACAAATGGTAGTCTGAAGGAGCAAGATCGGGAGAATAAGGTGGATGACGAATTTTCTCCCAACCAAGTTCTTCGATCTTTTGTGACGTGATTCTTGCTGTGTGGGGTCGCGCATTGTCCTGATGAAACACCACCTCTTTTCGATTCACTAGAGCAGGTCTTTTTTTCCCTCAAATCTTGGTTCAAACGCTCTAATTGCTGACAGTATATTTGAGCATTAATTGTTGCATTAGGTGGTAAGAATTCAAAGTGGATTATTCCTTTGCGATCCCACCAAATTGAAAGAAGAAACTTTTGCCCATGAAGTTCCCTTCTCGGCTGTGGCTGGGGTCCTTCCCCTTTACCAAGCCACTGTCTACGACACTTAACATTTCGATAAAGATCCATTTTTCGTCGCCAGTCACAAGTCTATCCAAAAAAGGTGAAACTAGTTGGCGAGAATGGAGAGAAGAGCAGATGTCAACTCGGGATTTGAGGTTGTTTTCAGACAATTCATGAAGCACCCATTTTCCAACTTTAGGAACTTTTCCAAGTTGTTGAAGATGACGATGAACAGTTGTATGAACTGAGAACCACTGCCAATTCCTCAACTGATAAAGCAGAATTTTCTTCAAGGACTGCTTCAAGAAGCTTTTCATCAAACTCAACTGGACGTCCGGTTCGATCTTCATCTTCAAGGGTGAAATCTCCACATCTGAATTTTGCAAACCATCTTCTGCAAGTTCTTTCATTCACACATTCCTCTCCATAAACTGAGTGAATGTTTCTATCCGCTTCGGCTGCTGAGTTTCCTTTCTTGAACTCATAAAGCATTATGTGCCTCAAATGATTCTTGGGTACTTCCATGTTAGCAGGGTTTTAATCAAACAAAATTTAATTTTATTGTTTTCTGAAATAAAATTTGATCAGTTTAAATGCATCTAAACATAAAAATAACGTTCAGCTCCATTAGACATTATAAAATAGTCTTTAAATTTCGTTCATTTTAACAAAAGATAAAATTCGGACAGAACTTATGGGATGACCTGATAGTTTATCCACTTTCATTGACGCTATCACACATCGAGAAGGTCTGTATGAACACCATTTTCGTGTCAGTCGTCGGAAATAGAAAAATTATGTTATACAGGAGTGTCAAGACTTTCGGACCACCCTGAACTTAAGAAAATCAGTTATTGATATTAAAAAAATGTATAAATTAGCCTGGTGTATATAGACTATTTTGTACCCCGATGTATGAAGTAGTCTAGCCTCAGTCACACTCCTGGACTAGACTAAACCATACCCGAGGTAATTTGGGCTGTTGCAATGGGTCTCATGATCGGAATGCGAACGTTTTATTAATTACACGCCCATGTAAGAGAATATTGTTTCAAACGCGGAATCGAAAAATTGCCTCCTCGTTGGGCTGTAGTCATTGAAAAATGAAAGTGATTACCGTAAATACTCGTGTATAAGTCGACTTCACGTATAGTGCAAACCTTGAATTTTTTACATGAATTTTAACCTCTCGAGAAATCAATTACCTGTGTATAATGCAACGCTTTTTCTTTTCTTTTTTTGCACAAAAATCTGAACTTAACACACACTCTCTCTCTCTCTCTTTATATATATATATATATAAATTGGTTTTTATATTATTTCTAGTAAAAAAAATAATTACTGTCCGAACACTTTAATATATACTCATACGCGGGCACTTTCCCGTGGTGTAATGGTTAACAAGCTTGTCTCACTAGATCTGTTATGACTTAGTAGTGAGTTCGATTTCCAATGGGTTCCCCGTACTTGCTAACTTGCGCTACATCTAAGCCAAACTTAGTAAATCACTTAAGCACATACATGCATATGAGTGGTCGATTGTTTTTTTTTTACGGTTTATCAACCTTTTCTTTTTATTATTTAAAGCTGAAACATATTTTCGAATATATAATTCTTCTTTTTTCGCACTAAATGTTTTAGGAGATAACGATAATGGGTCTTTTTTGTTAATTCACCCCAAAGAATGCAAATTTACTCATCACAAATATTAATTCTGTTATATCTCGTACAAGATATAATAAACAAAGTAAACCCGAGTGTGGTTTTCAATAATAATTTTATAATCGGATGTAGGTATGTCAAAATACAGAGACAGAGTCATGAGTAAGCTAACCGCAATGGTGTTAGTAAACGAAAACCTTCTTTTGTCGCTCACTACTGTTTACTGTGGTTGTACTTTATCGGCCACCAGAACGTCCATTACCGTGAATGGGGAAGTTGGGTTATCTCATCACAACAAATCACTCCAAGAAATCAGAAATTTTAAATCAAAGTTTGTTTGTTTTTTTTCTATTAAATTTTTGGCACGTTTTTGAAATTATAAATTTTAAATCAAAATTTGTTTAGCTTGCCATGAAGTCGCTGGAGTTAAACGCCTCCATATTTTTGGTTACAGTCTGAAGCTGTATTTTACCTCGGACTACGATTATGTTGGATTGGTGGAAAGGATATTGATGCAATGGAATAACCCGGCACCCCCATGAATGATTACACTATAGGTAGTAAGTACCTATAAAGACAACTGTCGAAGGAAGGAAGGAAGGAAGGGAGGGAGGGACGAAGGAAGGGAGCAAGGGAGGAAGGGAGGGAGGGAAGGGAAGGAAGGAAGGAAGGAAGGGAGGGAGGGACGAAGGAAGGAAGGAAGGAAGGAAGGAAGGAAGGAAGGAAGGAAGGAAGGAAGGAAGGAAGGAAGGAAGGAAATCTGACCTTCCAGTTAGTGACACTCACTACTAGATTGACCTGTGTGTATATCTGTACCGTATTTCATATTGTACTGGTTGTGTACAATAAACCTTTCTTCTAGTATCAACCTGGTGTTACTTATTTATTCCCTTAGCACGGAATATAACTGTTCCGATGAGGATTGTCGGGACATAACAGATATACACCTTTGAAAGATGATCCCAATTAGATCCATTTGACTGTAAATCACAGTATGCTTTTTGTTAACCCAGAAACAGCATCTCACACGCAAACAATCGAAAGTAACTGGCGGTACTCCAAAATGAAGAATAAACTCCATGTTCGGTTCCCCTTCGCACCATGACAGGCTCTTATTTCGGCCAGTTTCTCTGAAGACAAAAAAAAAAAAAAAATAATAATGAATGTATTTTTTAACAAATTTTAAAGGGAATTTCGGAATTCCGGTATGAATTTTAGTAAATAAAAATTATTTTAATTTTGTGGTGAATTAACTGAAAAGATCCCAATTATTTTCAAAATACAAGTACTACTATTTAACCGATAGTTTAAGGGAGATAGATTCATAACTTTCTCAATGATATTCTCTCGTAAATGTATGTGATAAACTCGACTAGAATTCGAACTCGGCACGAAGATTTCTTATCCCGAGTCGCAATCAATCGCACCAACCACACATCCGTGGATGCTGGACAAGTACGTATGCATCAGTCAGTCAGTTATGTACCATGCGTGATGTAGCTTTCGATTTTTCCCGCAGTAGGTCGCCATTTCTTTCTGCGGCAGACCAATTTCCCTCCAAGGCTCCAGAACCCGGTCTGTCATTTGCGATTGGGGTATAAGAAGAGCATTCATACCTTTCCCAGGGATATTAGCACGTAAGTGGATATGACTAGAATTCGAACTCGGTTCTACCGATTTCTCAATCCGGGACGTTATCCATTACTCCCCTGTGCCTCCTAATGTATACAAATAATAAAAAAAGCAAGAAAGAGTGGCAGAAATGTCGGCAATAATGCGTTCGTCAAGGGGGGGGGAGTAAGGAATTAAGCTAATTTTAAGCAACAAAAACTCGGTGTGAAATAGCAGGCACCCTGAAAACTCCAGCCCCGACCGTCAAAAAAAAATGTAGAAATTAATAAATAATTAAATATATGTTCTTACTGGCCCCTATCTACTCGTTCTTTCCCTCCCCATTCCTAACCACAGCCCTTTCTATAAACGTCTCTCTTCTTCCCCCAGCAAATTCTTTCTAGTAACCACTAAATACTAAATAGGATCAACGCAATCTGCGTCATGTTTTAAATTGGCCAACCACACTCCTACCAATCCGTACTAAAAACAGCGGATAGGCTTTTAATGTCGCGTCCATCTGGCGAACAGTCAAGTCACAATATCTTCGTTAGAAACTAATTTGGCGATTAGGACTGCCCGTGTAATAATTGGGGCGCGCTTGAGGAGGCGAAGTGGCGCGCATACGAAAGACGAGGAAACGATGTAATGGGCGCGCAGAAATGGAAAGAGTAAAAGAACAAAACCAACAAGAAGCTTCAAACCAAACGGACGCCGAGAAAGTTCCCCCGTCTCCCACAGAAACAAAAAAACAAAAAAAAATTGTTATGACATAAAACCAACAAAAGAAAACTTCGTTAATACAAATCATTTTATCGTTAATAATATTGTACGTTTCGAACATTAGACATTATAGACTTCTTTTTTTCTCTCTTCTTCTTCTACCCCTTTTTTTTCTTTTCTTCTTTTTCATCTTTTATTTCTTGTTCTTTTTCCTCTTCTTCTCATTTTGCCTCTTTTTTATTTTTATTTTGGTTCTTCTTTTTCATCTTCTTTTCATTTTGTCTCTTCTTTTTTTTCCTCTTCTTTTTTTCTCTTCTATTCTTCTTCTTTTCCTTCCCCCTCGCCCGACTTTTTCTTTTTCCGGATCTTTTTTTTTTCCTCTTCTTTTTTTTTTTCTTCTCTTCTACTTCTTTTCTTCTTCTTTTTCTTCTTTTTTTAGCTCTTCTTCTTCTTCTCCCCCATTTTGACCTGTTTTTCTTTTTTTTCTCTTCTTTTTTTCGCTTCTATTTTTCTTTTTACTTTTCCTCCTCTTCTCCCCCTTCTATTTTTCTCTGTCTTTTTCTTCTTCTTCTTTTTTTCTCCTCTTTTTTTCTTTTTTTCTCTTTTTTTTTTCTTTTCCTCTTCTTCTTTTTCTTCCTTTTTCTTCTTTACTTCTTCCCTTTTCTTCTCTGTTTTTACTTTTCCTTTTTCTTTCTCCTTTTTTTCTTCCTTCTTTTTTCTCTTCTTCTTCTTCTTTTTTCTTCTTTTCTTCTTTTGCTTTTCCATGTTTATTCTTCTTTCCTTTTCTTCTTCTTTTCTTTTCTTTTTCTTCTTTTACTTCTTCCCTTTTTCTTCTTCTTCTTCTTCTTCTTCTTCTTTTCTTTTTTTTTTACTTCTTCCTTTTCTTCTTCTTCTTTTCTTCTTTTACTTTTCCCTTTTCCTCTTCTTCTTTTCTTTTTCTCCTTTTCCTTCTTCCTTTTTCTTCTTCTTTTACTTCTTTTTTTTCTTCTTTTTTTCTTCTTTTTTTCTTCTTCTTTTTTCTTTTTCTCTTCTTCTTCTTCTTCTTCTTCTTTTCCTTTTTTCTTCTTCTTTTTCTTCTTTTACTTCTTCCTTTTTTTTCTTCTTCTATTTCTTCTTTTTTTCTTTCCTCTTTTTCTTCTTTTACTTCTTCCCTTTTTCCTCTTCTTCTTCTTCTTTTCCTTCTTTTACTTCTTTCCTTTTTCTTCTTCTTCTTTTTCTCCTTTTACTTCTTCCCCTTTTCCTCTTCCTCTCCTTTTTCTTTTTTTACTTCTTCCCTTTTTCTTCTTCTTTTCCTTCTTTTTCTTCTTCTTTTTCTTCTTTACTTCTTTCCCATTTTCCTCTTCTTCTTCTTTTTCTTCTTTTACTTCTTCCCTTTTACTTCTTCTTTTTCTTCTTTTACTTCTTTCCCTTTTTTCCTCTTCCTCTTCTTCTTCTTCTTCTTCTTCTTCTATGTTGCGTCTTCTTTCAGGAAGTTGGTGGACACCGCTCTACACAACTTCCTGTCTGTTGTAGATCTAA
>CAHIKZ030000424.1:1012500-1042500 GCA_903632075.3 Acanthosepion pharaonis | reverse complement strand
TATAATCATATCACTACATATATCAGCCATTTTATTTCAACACTATCACTTGATAAGACACTAGAAGTGTTGAAACAAAATGGCTATTTTTGTAGTGATATGATTATAACATATTTATCTTATAATTTTCGAATAAATTATAAATTATGCATATCCACTACCAAGAATTGAAGCCAAAACTGTTACGATAGGAGGCAAACGTCATACCAACTGTACCAACGGGCCTCGGTGACGAGGAAGTAACGAATTAGACTCAATATAACGCCGCCCCATCAAATATTCCGTGGTGGAACTTCTCCGAGTTTCTCTTTTAACCATAGGACTGTGCCTCCCCGAGCTACGACTACTATCCCCAAGCTGCACAGTCCAGAGCATTAGAAGCCGGTTCAAGCAAGGAGATACAGTTAGAAATAATTAGGACGATTTGAAATTACTTAATTATGATTATTTCAAATCCGCCTAATTATTTCTAAATATATATGTATAGAAAGCTATTGTTTGAAAATGCAAGAGTAAAATGTCTGAAATAAAGTCATGTAAAATCAAAGGAGGAAAATATGAAAATTCTTTGATAAATAACGACCTACGTGTTTATATGTTCGTAAAAAGTAAGAACAAGAAAAATAACCGATGAATTATTTACGTGAACGAAAAAGAAGAAAAAAATAGCAATTTATTTGAATAAGTTTTAAACAATAAATAAAGGTAACAAAAGAAATATAAAATTTGTAAAAGTAAATTGAAGTAACAAATAAATAAAAAAATAATCATAATTTGGTTAAAAAAATCACATTTTAGATTTATTTAAAAATAAATTTAAATGAAAAATCTATATAACTAAATAGGCAATAATAATTGATTTCCTCAAAGTGCAAATGAATAACTCTCCATTGATTTAAAAAAAAAAAAATCTAATGTGAAAACAAGTTTCCAAAAATAATAAACACACTACTGGATGAGAACTGGAAAAAAAACCCCTTTCAGATAACCACTAACACGCATGCGTGCCAAAACCTTATGAAGAAAGACATCCAGTTCCTAAGAAATGAACAATTGTTTCATTCCATCTCTTTCTTCCTTTTGTTGTATTTTCTCTTTGCCTTTACTCGATCTATAAATTCAAGTTGAATAAGACAGACGTCTTTCTTGTGCCGTTTCTGTTCATTCTTCTTAATCTTATTACTGTTGAAATCAGTGCCCTATTTCAACGCTAATAGACAGAGAAAAGAAAATGGTAAAATCAGACGACATGAGGCGTCCATTTTGTGGATATGCAACATGCAATGCTACGCTAGATTTCTGTACGGGACCGCATTTAGGAAGAGGCAGCAAAGCTTCTCCATCAATTTGTTCCTCTTGACGATTCGATAAACAGATTAAGGCAACTAAGAAAGTGTGGCAAATAAAATTATGCTAATGGGCATTTTTCAGTAAATTATAGAACTGAGCTCGACATTTTTTTCTCTTCCATCGTTTGTGTGTATGATAAGCAATGCTAATCCTGATTTGTCGCGCGATGAATAAAGAATTTATTATTTCCAAGTTGAACCAAAATAAATAAACAAATACAATTTTTAAAAAATGGAAACTAAAAAAAATGAATATTTTTACTAAACGAAATTATCATCCACATTTTTTTAAAAGACGGAAAAGACGCATGTGAGTTTGTTAGCAAACAACATCTGGTGACAAAGTAAGATTAATATGTGATTTGTTAATGTCATTTACCTATTCATATCACTCTCAACATTGCACATTTATAAGTCTAGCATTCTTCCGTGCATCAAATATTGCAACTAAAAAAGCCTTCAACGTTATCGTTCTTGGCCTGGCATCTCAGCTTCAGTTATTCTCCTATCGCCGTAACGTAAATTCCCTTTGCCTCTTCCATAAATATATCCACCGTAATGGTTCTGATATGCTTTCCTCTTTGGTATTATTTTCTTTAGTTTCTTGTAAATAGGTTTGCTTTCATATTGTAAATACTCATTGGGGTTAGTTTTTAGAATTGTCGTTTTATTCCCCTCCCCACACAGACAATGAATTGTAAATATGGGGGACTAGTTAGTATTTTCATAGAGACATGAGGTATTATGGTGAATGTAGTAAGATAGGCACGTAAGAATGTGTTGTTTTGGTGTCAGGAATATTGTTTGTATGATTGGGTCAGTGTTCGTGTCTCGACTAGTTATCATTAGGACAGAATAAGACCGTCCTTTCCCCAATCGCCCCTTCCTTCGGCCTTGTGCCACATTTCTGTATATATCAGAATAAATATTGCTTTTCTCTTTGGTCGCTCAACTTCCGAAATTTTAGGGTAGTGCTAGATTGGCTTTTTGATCTCATAATTTCAAAGTTGAAATAGTAAGATATAACCAAAATCTCTATGCCACACTTCTCACTTGTGGAACTCTCTTTCAACTTCCGGTTTTCCTGTCCACTACGATCTTCAAAAATTTAATGCAATTCAATCGTTATCTTCTGTCTTCGTGAATCCTGTCCTTGTATTGTCTTCTCTGTTTCTTTCACTCTTAATAACCACTTGCATCTTAGTGGCATTTAACGCATTGCTTCAGGTGAAATGGTTATATATATATATATATATATATATATATATATATATATAAGTGAACATTGAAGTCGACACTAAGGAAGCGACAGGGTGTTTCATGCTGGACGCAATTGTCAGGCGGCCTGACGATTGTGTCCAGCATGAAACAGCCTGTCGCCTCTAGTGTTGACTTCAATGGTCACTTTTATATTTATATTTACATACACTCTATCTCTGATATTGAGCACTTTATCCCATAAATATAGCGCACCTTAAAACTATCTCTCTCTCTCTCTCTCTATATATATATATATATATATATATATATATATTAGCCAAATTACCCACTCCAAATTTTAGTATTACTCAATGATCTAGCGTTGTGATCTCCATCTTCTGGATTTCTCTTTCTATATTTGGATAGAAGTCATTCCCTTGTTCAAATTTAAATCAAAGAGGAAAAAAAATTCTGTGGGAGTGGTTGTGCAAAAACAGCTTGGTCTGACCCCTTTGATATGTATTTGATGCAATACTTGATTGAATGAATTGATGAGCCGATTTCACTATTGATATAACAAATATATATTGTAAGGCACTCTACCACTGATTGATGATTTCTGGCTCAACTTGACGTCGATATTGTCTCATTTTGATCTTGCCGACGTGACCTCCATCTTCTGACTTTCTGCGTCTATATTTTGGATAGAAGTCGTTCCCTTGTTCAAATTTAAATTCGGTTTCAATCAAAAGGAAAACAATTTTCAGTGTGGGGAAGCCCCCCACACTCTGGCGACTCCTTTTCATCAAAATGAAATATACTTATCCAGGAGTCATTTCCTTATTTAAATTTAAATTATATTAAATGGAAAGAAAATTCAGGGAGAGCGTGTGACCTCTGCTCCCCTTTGATCAAATTGAAATATACTTATCCAAGTACTATGGGTAATGTAATTTCAGAATATGTATTGTTATGTGGGTCTATCTCCAAAACACTAGGAGAAATTAGGAGGCTACAACTTATATATATATATATATATATATATATATATATATATATATATATATATATATAATAAATTACCATAAAAACATTTTACACCGCCAACGGTGTTAAAGAGACGACAGTTTTCCATTTGCTTACATCTTTTTCATGTCCGTCAACAAATCGTAATTCCGACATATATATATATATATATATATATATATATATATATATATATATTATAATAAATTACCATAAAAACATTTTACACCGCTACACAAAAATTTTCATGTTTCAGTACTAAGATTGTACTTCCTCAGGCGATGTTAAATAACTTGTGATAAAAATGGTTTATTAGGGAAATTTAAAAACAAATCTTTCATTTCACAAGGTGAAAATGATCATTTATATAACGGTATCTTAATTCCGATTGTATAAAATATATTGCTCTGTTTATTATTAAAAAAAAACATCGAGGTTTAAGTGTGAATCAGTTTTAATATTTAATATTTTATATTGTGTATTAAGATCTCAGTGTCGTACTTCCCGTCCTCTGTTAGAACACTTCCCAGATATTTAAATATTTGTACTTATTTGATTTTAGTATCCTCGATTTGTAATTTGCATTTTGGCCTCATCCTTTTGCTGATAACTATGCATTCTAACTTCTTGTAGTTTCTTGTAGACTCCCAATTCTCTCAGAATTGCCTCACTGTATAGGTTTAATAAATCCGGCGAGAAGACACATCCTTGTCTTACGCCGATTTCTATTTTTGTATATCTATTGAACTTATTTTCATTAGCTGTAGAAAAAAAACCTTTCAATTCCCGAGTCAATCCACTCAGAAATGTAGAGGGCCGTGCTGACCCTAAAAGGACATAACATTAAACAAATATACGAGACTATAGTTTTCATATAAAAAGGAAAGAGACCTGAATCTGAAATATTATTGGTCCTGACCTGGAATCTCGGCTTTAGTCACTTTCAGTTATATAGGAATAAAGTGTCACTGCCGACACTGGAGTTTGAACACGGGTCGCCAGAGAGCAAACACAGGTGATCCCATTATTGAATAAGTAGATCACGTGATGACAAAGGAAATGTATATATGGGAATTAGAGTGGCGTCTAATGATCACCATTTCTATTCTATCCTCTATTACTATACGGATCGCTATTCTCTACTCTAGCCACTATTTCTATCTCTATACAATTCACTATACTATTCGGATCACTATTCGGAGGGTACTTTGCGAGCGAATATTATCAAGTATTATTAGTGCGAGTGTTATTCGAAAGCGTCTGACACCAGTATTGTTCAACGGCGTTACTATAGTTGTATCTGCGATTACAAAGTCTCTACTACAACGAGCATTACGAAAGTGGAAATGCGTATTCATTAGCCTTACAAAAGTGGCAACTAGTGTTCGTTGTCATCACAAAACCTTCCCACCACCGTAACGTAGCTTCCCTCTGCATTTTCTATAAATATTTTCATGGTAATTGTACCGACAAGAGTTCCACTTTGGTACGTAGAGTTTATGAATTTAACCATACCACTAGATTGGGATAAAGGTTTTATCATCGTGCAGTTGAAATGGTCAGATGTAACCGTAAGTTCTATGCTAACAGTTTCTTCTATCTTCTTGTGGGACACTATTCGGACTTCTTGCTTTCCTGTCAACATTGATCTTCAAAAATTTAAATGCAATATCAATCTTTATCTTCTGTCTTCCTAATTCTTTGTTAATTCTTGTTCTTTTATTGTTTTCTTTCCTTAATAATGATTACTTTTTTCATATTCCCTCACACTTAGCAACACGCTTACCTTTTAGAGGCTTTATTGTCTTGCAGGTAAGAGGATAAAAAACAACTAATCCATAAAAAATCGGGGGCTTCCCAAACAGGAACATCTAACAAAGAGCATGTCATAAAATAAGTCCCGCCCTTTTTAAATTTAAGCTAGTTACAATCGGAATTAAGTTACCGTTATATAAAAGATCATTTTCACCTTGAAAAATTAAAGATTTGTCTTTAAATTTCTCTAATAAACCATTTTTATCACAAGTTATTTAACATCGCCTGAGGAAGTACAATCTTAGTACTGAAACATGAAAGTTTTTGTGTAGCAATGTAAAATGTTTTTTTATGGTAATTTATTATAATATATATATATATATATATATATATATATATATATATATATATATATAAATGTCTGAATTACGATTTGTTGACGGACATGAAAAAGATTTAAGCAAATAGAAAACTGTCGTCTCTTTAACACCGTTGGCAGTGTAAAAAAATTTTTTATATAATATATATTATAATATATATATATATATATATATATATATATATATATATATATATATATATATATATGTCTGAATTACGATTTGTTGACGGACATGAAAAAGATTTAAGCAAATGGAAAACTGTCGTCTCTTTAACAGCGTTGGCAGGTCAGTTGGAATCACAGAGATTTCAAGGATGAAAACGTTTTCGTCACATTCACCTTCAGAAATTATTGACATTCTTCGAACACGAAGCGAGAACTCCGATCGTAATGAGCTAGCAGTTATCGGTGTCCTGTAGCAAAAACATTCACTGGGAACCTTCAACTTGCGATCTTGTGTCATACTATTTATATAGTTACCTATATTATTGGGTATTTACTGGTAGTTACAAAGTTATACTGAGTCTACAACTAACTAAAGCATATATATATATATATATATATATATATATATATATATATATATATATATATATATATATATATACACACACAAAGAAAAACAATACCCTGGCCGCTGACAAAAAAAAAAAGCTGCTGGTGGCGCCAGGGTGTCAGTACCAAATAGCCACCAAACTGTGTTACCTCCCTGATTAGCGGATGATGAGGGCAGACTATCGCACTTGCTTTCACACGTTGGATATATATATATATATATATATATATATATATATATATATATATATATAGGGGAGACTATCACACTTGCTCCCACACGTTGGATATATGAGCATATGTGAGAGCAAGTGCGATAGTCTGACCTGTATATATAGGAGTATAGACAGTTTGCGTCTATTGAATTATTTAATTACACCTCAACAAAGCCATTTTGTTTCAACACTTCTGGTGTCTTATCAAGTGATGGTGTTGAATGTATAATTATATATATAACTGAAGATTATACATTCAACACCATCACTTATTAAGACACCAGGAGTGTTGAAACAAAATGGCTATTTTTGAAGTGATTATATAACATATTTATGTTATAATTTTCGAATAAATAATTATATTTCCTCTACTCTGTATTGTGCACTCTCTTATGAATATTATTTTTTGGTTAGTGGAATTTATTCCGTATACACCAATCCTATACATGGGTGTATATATATATATATATATATATATATATATATATATATATATATATATATATATGAAAAGTGTGTGTATATATATATATATATATATATATATATATATATATATATATATATATATATAACCCGTATATATATAAATAGCCGAGAAAAATATCAGCATATATGGCCTGACGATTGCATATAGCATGAAACAGACTGTCGCCTCTAAGTATTGACTTCTATGTTCACTTTTATATTTACCGCTCTATCTCTTATATTGAGCAATTTTTTCCATAAATATAGCACACCCTTAAGACTATATTTCTTTATATATATATATATATATATATATATATATATATATATATATATATATATATAATTATTTATATATTATATGCGCGGTACTTATTAGAAAAATTAGAAAGCGCTCAGTATCAGAGATAGTGCTAACATATTTGGTTGGATTCATGTGAGTTTGAGACCCTAGGTTTCACGCTTTTGCGATCGTCAGACAAACTCTGACGATCGCAAAAGCGTGAAACCCAGGGTCACAAACTCATATATATATAACTAATATATATATATATATATATATATATATATATATATATATATATATATTTAGAGAGAGAGAGACACTCCTAAATATATATAATTTACATAGAACTGATATCGCCTTTAAAGTATGGCATAGGGCTTTTTTGCAGCCATTGTCATCCCACAATATGGAAATTCTTAGACCCTCTTAAAGGGAACAGGATTTTCAAGTAGTCTTCAGTAGTTGATTATTTGCATGCATTATCGTATAATTTAAGGACTGTTTCTTACAGAATTATTTTCTTAACAATATTTGCATTTCGAATAATTATCATTTAATGTATTTTCTCTTTTAATTTTTCCATGTTTATTGCAATAAAGAATTTTTGCATTTCCAATAATTGTCCTTTCGATTAATTTTCATTCAAACAATTTAAAAATTCGAATAAATGTTTTTCGATTAATTATTTTCGAACAATGTTCACATAATCGAAGATCCAGAAATACACATAAAAATATGATATTTACACCAACACATGTATCCACTAATTATAACGTTTCTAATAATAATAATAATGATAATTTGCTATCACGAATTCAATAATATCTTGTTCCTGGAGATCCGGTTCCCAAGCAACACTTTCCCAATTGCACTGATGGAGTAATGTCAGTGGGTACACTTTAACGACAGCAATGGCAGTGACGACTGAAATGGTCAGTCTTTGCACCTATCGACGTACAAAGAGGTATCACTTCATACATTTAAAAAATGTCTTACACATCATTTAATCTTCGTGGGAAGATGGCTAAATACTCTTTTTCTTTGTCGTTTTCTTCGTTTTTTTTTTTTTTAATTTCTGTCTTCTGTTTAACTTTCTATTTTCTTTTTCATTTCTTTTTTAACTTTTGATCCTTCTTTCTCTTGACCTCCATTTTTATTTTTTTTTTCTATCTGGCATTTTCATTTATTTATTTTTTTCTCTCTCTTTATCCTGTTTTCTATTTTATTTTTGTAATGTTTTTTTCCCCCATTTTGATGGACTTCGTGTTGAAATGGGCAATTGATGCCTACTCCTCCACCCACCCACCAACAAACTCGAACCGCCCGAACGTTTTACATGCTGGCTTGAAGAAGTTGTCTAATTGTTACTGTTGACAACTCAGTCAGACAACATGGCCTCCAATTTTCCTGGTGATAATGGATCGAAAGTTGTGGCGGTTTCTTCACGGTTAGCGCCAAGTGTGGACGCTGGGTGTTGAAAGATTTGTTAGTTTCCCCACAAGGCACACGCATAAAGCCTTTTATGGAAATAAGGCGGAGATAGATAGATAGATAGATAGATAGATAGATAGATAGATAGATAGATAGATAGACGGATAGGATAGAAGCAGACTTAAATAGATAGATCGATAGATAGATAGAGAGATAGATAGATAGATAGATAGATAGATAGATGTTAACAGAGTAAAAATATGAGTGTAAAGAGATTTATTTATTTCAGTGGATTAATATTGATATAGGCAAAATGAGATAGACTGACATTAATTATTTGATAGATAGATAGATAGATAGATAGATAGATAGATAATCAGCTGTCTTATATATATATATATATATATATATATATATATATGTGTATGTGTGTGTGTGTGTGTGTGTGTGTGTGTGTGTGTGTGCGTGTGGTATCAAATGTCAATTGGAAAAAAAAAATCTTACATTTTGCCGACGCGTTTCGTCTTCCGACTTTTTCAAGGCAAAAATGAAATCGAAATGTTTTTGTTGTTATAGTTACAGTAAAAATCCAAATTTAAAAGATACACGCTTCTGTCTAAACCTTTTTTTTTCTGGTTATTGTAAATTACTTTTATAGTAAGGGATTATTATTATTATTTTTTTCCCATGTCGACAATATAGTTAAATTCCCAGATGAATTCTGTGGACAAGACAGATTGGTATCAAATGACAATTGGAAAAACTATATATATATATATATATATATATATATATATATATATATATATATATATATATATATATATATATTTTTAGATAGATTTAGAATGAATGCACTGTGATTAATAGGTTTGGTTCGTTTTGTTTTGTTTTTTACGGCATTTCAATCTCAGTGGATTATTTAATGCCGACAAAATTTTATTGCTGGTAAATCTATTTCTGGGAATCTTTTGCCTTGAAGAAATCGATAACTGGTCATATTTTTTTCAAAGAATGTATAACTGTTTGCATTGCTGTTATTTTTTTTAAAATATTGCTGATAATTTTTACTTCAAAAATTATTGCTAGTAATAATTTTTTTATTCCAAAGTATTTCTGGTATTAAAATCTATTTTTACACAAGTTTGGATGTTAACTATTTGCCCATAGCTGGGACCCTAACAGGTACTACTACCCCGGGTCAGAGTGGACCTGGGAACACCAGCAATTAAGTGGTAGTTCCACGCTTCTCAAAGCCTCCTGATCAGAGGTCTTGCTGTTGGACGTAGTTTATCGTCTTACCCAGGACGCAGATGTAGTTTATCGTCATACACAGGACGAACTGTGATAGATAGATAGATAGATAGATAGATAGATAGATAGATAGATAGATAATGTCCCTGAGATAGATAGATAAAGAATGTCCCGAGATAGATAGATAGATAGATAGATAGATAGATAGATAGAAAAAGAATGCCCCGAGATAGATAGATAGATAGATAGATAGATAGATAGATAGATAGATAGATAGATAGATAGATACTGAGTGTTTGTTTTCTAGGGCTTATCCTCCCGTTGCAGGTTAGTTAAAGTCAGAAAATATTTTTAGATTGTAAGAACTCAGTGGAGGGAGATTATTTTGATTACTAATTAACCCATAGCTGGGGAGAAGAAATGGATTCACACCTTTCCCAAGGGTATTTTCTCTTAAGTGAATATAATGAAGACAATGGTGATTCAAACTTGTATCTCCGATTAACAATTCTCTTCACTGACGCCTTCTCATTTTCTTCTCTCTCAGTTACCTTCACTGTCTTAGTGGCATTATCGCCTTGCTTGGGGTGGAATGATTTAAAAGAATGCTTTTTGGTCAAACGAACACCCTCACTGTAGTCTTTGTAAGATGAATAAAACTGAGGAGCATTAACTGTTGTGAAATATTCCTGTAGCGGAACAAGAAGAACGTCTATTAAATAAAGTGTCAATTCGACATTTTAATAAAGTGAAGAGAGATACCTGAAAATAGCCGAAGGCTATATAACACTCGAAATCTTATGAGAATCGATTAATTAACTGATTTATTTTTACGCCCTATCAACCATTCACGAATTACTAGATTGGCAGTTAGGTCTCATCATTTTACTCTTGAAATTGCTTGTTGTAATCGTAAGTTCTACCCGAATAGTTTCTGGCAATTTTCGCTTGTGAAACTCTCTTCCGGCTTCTCGCTTTGCCGTCAGCTACGATCTTCAAAAAATTTAAATGGACCGCAAACGTTATCGTCTGTTTCCGTGAAACGCGTTCTTTTATTGTCCTTTCTGTTTTTTGTTTTTTTTTTGTTTTTTTTTTCACGCTCAGTAACTTCTTGCATCCTAGTGGCTTTTATTGGTTTGCTTGGGGTGAAATTATTTTTAAAAAAATAATTTAAAATGACTCTATAAAAGAAAAAACAATGGCCCTATAAAAGAAAAACGAAAATAAAATGGCCCTATAAGCCTATATAAAATGGCGCTCCGGTACATTTTGTCCTTGTATTAACCTCAGTCAGTGTTAAATATAAATACAATGATCGTACTACTACTACTGTCACTACTATTACTACTATTACTCCTTCTGCGGCTGCTGCTGCTGTTGCTGATGATGATGCTCTTGTGGCATGACTGATTTAGGGCAAAATATATCGTCTGCTCGTTATAAAAAGCGGTTCCGTCAGTTTCTCGGGAGATGTTAATTAATAAAGCCCTTAATGACAACATGGGGACTAGTAAAGGATAAATATAAAATATAATGGATTAGATACATGTATGGATCAGTAAATGGATCGGAAACTAGTGGTTATTAGTCATTCGCAATCCATTAGAAATTTGCCTCAATATAAAGCAATAAAATGAAAAATAATTCATGGCTGGGGACAAAGATGGACGCGAAAAATTGACCATTAACAAAGAAATGATGCAGCCATCTCTCCCTCCACCTCTCTCTCACACTTCACTCTAGTTGCTTCTTTCTACTTTTTTTATGCTTCTTTCTTATCACTTAACCTCTTCCTCCTCTTTATTGTTCTAGTTCATTTCTTTCTTTTTTCTTTCATTTTTTTTTTCTTTTTTCTCTCTTAACAAAATGTTGAGCCATAATCTCAGTTTATCTCTTTCATTCTACGTTTTGCTTGCTTTTTTGTTTCTACGTTTTGCTTCCTTCTACACTTTGCTTGCTTCTTTCATATTACGTTTTGCTTCCTTCTTATTACGTTTTGCTTGCTTTTTTCTTTCTACGATTTGCTTGCTTCTTTCTTATTACGTTTTGCCTGCTTCTTTCTTTCTGTGGTTTGCTTTTTTCTACGATTTGCTTACTTTTTTCTTATTACATTTTGCTTGCTTCTTTCTTTCTACGTTTTGCTTCCTTCTACGCTTTGCTTTCTCCTTTCTTTCTACGTTTTGCTTCTTTCTTTCCGCATTTTCTTTGCTTCTTTTTTTTTTTAATACTACGTTTTGCTTCTTACTTTCTGTCTACGTTTTGTATATTTCTACGTTTCATTCTTTTCTTCCTTTATTTATTTCTACGTTTAGCATGCTCTTTTATTTCTTCCTGTGTTTTCCTTACTTTTTTCTTTTTCTCTTTCTACGTTCGACTTACTTTTTTCTTCCTTTCTTTCTACACTTTACTTGCTTCTTTCTTTCTTTCTTTCTTTCTTTTTCTTTCTTTCTTTCTTTCTTTCTTTCTTTCTTTCTTTCTCACCCCTGTCTCTCTCTAACACGCATGCACATACGCACAAACGCATTTTCTCCTTTTGCACTAAGTGCCGCATTCTCGATCACAACTTATGGCGATCGATTCTATCTTTTGGGCTTTAAAATTATTACTTAGTATTACTCGGTACCAGATGTCGTTGTTCGAATCCAAATATAAGTAAGAACTTCAAATGCTGATTTTTAAGGCGAGCAAACTAAACCTTCTTTATTTACAAGTTTAGAGAAATACAATATTCCTTCCTCATTTCATTTAATTAGTTTCGTATGACGCTAAGCTTTGGAAATATAATCCAGAGTATTTATTACTTTGACTTCAGTAGTTTTCCATTGTGTTGGACGAAGTAAATATTATATATTTCGAATAATGGCACACGCAGTCTTCCTCCTCTTTTTTTTTTCTCTCTTTGACCTTGTGTGCTGCGTAAATTACTTTTCGTATAGTCTACCAATGTTTTGTGGTTATGTCGAAGGAAGTTACGCAGAGTAAATATTTTATATTTCGAATTATGACGCCATACTCTTCCTATTCTTATTACTTTTAATGGTATTAAATGATTACTTTTACTTTTAATGGTATTAAATGATTACTTTTACTTTTAATGGTATTAAATTATAATTACTTTTATTATTATTACTTTTAATGATATTAACTTATTATTACTTTTATTATTATTACTTTTAATGGTATTAAATTATAATTACTTTTATTATTACTTTTAATGATATTAACTTATTACTTTTATTATTATTACTTTTAATGATATTAACTTATTACTTTTACTCTTATTACTTTTATTTATATTAAACTATTATTACTTTTATTCTTATTACTTCTTATACATTTTACCAACGTTTTCAGGATGTTTTATTTAATCACGTAAACACAATATTTTTTTTAATTTACTTTAATGTAATACAAAGCCTAACGAGGTGAGATATTGGAAAGAAAGAATGTTTAGCGCCAGCTACATAAGCACTGTAAGAGGAGCTTCTTCATGGATAAGTGGTCAATATGTCAACAAATGACTGTTTTAGTGATTACGCGCCCCACTGGGTGCATATTCACATGTGGTCTCTTCCGAAATAAGCAAGGATAAGTGGATGTAAAAGCCTACCTCGTGGATGAAGTAGTTGTGTAATTATCATTGATTGCTGAAATGATTATGATCGAATTCAGATAAAATGATTTTTGAGTTTCGAATACTGATTTTCAAGACATTCAAGTAGGACCTTGCCGCTTTAAAATTGGCAAAATTCGAGTTTATTTAATTCCGTGTTACACTAAGCAAAAAAAGCTGTTTCTCATTAGTAAATGATGAAAGTGAGCTGTTGAAGGGTCTGAAAAGAAAAGAAAGAAAGAAAAGAAAGAAAGAAAAGAAAGAAAGAAAAGAAAAGAAAGAATGAATGAAAGAAAACAGAACAAGGAAAGAAATCGAAAAGACCAAAAAAGAAAAAAAAAGTAATGAAAGAAAGAAAGACAGAAAGAAAAAATAGAAGAAATAAACGAAAGAAAGAAAGAAAGAATACAGGAACAAAACAGAACAAAGAAATAATAAAAAAAAGAGGGAAAGCAAGAACAAAATAAAGAAAGACAAGAAAAAGAAATAAATATTGGAAGAGAAAAATGAAAGAAGAAATGAAAGTAAGCGAAAACACCAAAAAGAAAATACAATGAAAAAAAGAAGAAAGATGAGAAGAAAAGAAAGAAAGAAAGAAAGAACCAGAACAGAACGAACCAAAAAGAAAACCAAAAAGAAAGAAGGGAAGCAAGAGAAGAAAGAAAGAAAAGAAAGAAATATGGGAAGAGAACAAAGAAGAAATAAAAGAAAGCGAAAACAGTAAAAAAGAAAAAGTAATGAAAGAAAGATGAGAAGAAAAGAAAGAAAGCGAAAACAACAATAAACAAAAGGAAGAAGAAAGAAAGATGAGAAAAAAGAAAGAAAGAAAAAGACTAGAATAGAACGAACAAAGAAAGAAAGAAAGAAAGAAAGAAAGAAAAAAAGAAAGAAAAGAAAATAGAAATAAATATTGGAACAGAACAAAGAAAGAAGAAATGAAAGAAACCGAAAAACACGAAAAAAAAAGAAGAAAATGAAAAGAAAGAAAGGAACAAAGATAGAAGATAAGAAAAGAAAAAGAAAGAAGAGAAGCGAGAACAAAAGAAAGAAAATTAAAAAGAAAACAAAAGACGAAAGAGAAGACGACCAAGGAAACAAAGACAAATTTACGAATCAAAGACCATTCCAAAATATTGAGAAAATATATTAGAAAACATTTAATTTGGAAGAACGACAAGGATGAAAACAACAACAAAAAAAAGACAGGAAGAAAAAAAGTTACATTTTTTTTACCTTAACTCAGAAAGAAAAAGGGTGCTGGAAAGAAGAGCAAAATAGAGAATTTAAGTAAAAATGAAGAAAATAAGATAATATTTTAAAGTACAACAGAGAGAAAGGGAGAAAGAAAGAAATAGAGAAACAGATTGAGAAAAAAAAGGGCATGAAAAAGAAAGAAAAAAAACGAATACAAAAAGATGAGAACAAGTAGAAGAGAAACTGGGAATAAGGGTCGAGAAAAGGGGAGCAAGGGGAGATAAAAGGAGAGCAATAGGAGAGAAAAAGAGAGAAAGGGGAAAGAAAAGGAGAGCAAAAGGCGAAAAAAGGAGAGCAAAAGGCGAGAAAAGAAGAGCAGGGGAGATAAAAGGAGAGCAATAAGAGATAAGAGGAGAGCAAGAGATAAAAGGGGAGAAAGGGGAACGAAAAGGAAAGCAAAAGGCGAGAAAAAGGAGAGCAAGGGGAGATAACAGGAGAGAAAAGGAGAGCAAGGGGAATGAAAAGGAGAGCAAAAGGCGAGAAAAGGAGAGCAAGGGGAGATAAAAGGAGAGCAATAAGAGATAAGAGGAGAGCAAGAGATAAAAGGAGAGAAAGGGGAACGAAAAGGAAAGCAAAAGGCGAGAAAAAGGAGAGCAAGGGGAGATAACAGGAGAGCAATAGGAGAAAAAAGGAGAGCAAGGGGATAAAAGGGGAGAGAAAAGGAATGAAAAGGAGAGCAAAAGGCAAGAAAAGGAGAGCAAGGGGAGATAAAAAGGAGAGCAATAGGAGATAAAAGGAGAGCAAGGGATAAAAGGGGAGAAAGGGGAACGAAAAGGAAAGCAAAAGGCGAGAAAAAGGAGAGCAAGGGAAGATAACAGGAGAGCAATAGGAGAGAAAAGGAGAGCAAGGGATAAAAGGGGAGAAAGGGGAATGAAAAGGAGAGCAAAAGGCGAGAAAAGGAGAGCAAGGGGAGATAAAAGGAGAGCAATAGGAGATAAAAGGAGAGCAAGGGATAAAAGGGGAGAAAAGGGAACGAAAAGGAGAGCAAAAGGCGAGAAAAAGAAGAAACAGGGAGAGAAAAGGAGAGCAAGGGAGAGAAAGAGAGTAAGAAAGAAAGAGATCGTGATGGGAAGGGTGTGAGAAGGAAAAGAATAAGAAAAATAAATAAAATATCCACAAAAAGACAAGAAAGAAAGAAGAAGAAAGAGGGTAGTAAGAAAGAAAGAATGAATAAGAAAAGGGCAGAAAGGAAGAAGGAATCGAAACAGGGTAGAAAGAAAGAAAAAAAAGAGTACCCGCCAAATGAAAACAATTTTGAATCTGAAAGAAAGAGAAATGGAAGCGTGAATTTATTACGTATCCATATAATATCTGCTTTGTCCGGCCCTGATTTAACCACCCTGATTTCCAAATCAACCCTTACCCCTAAATGTAATAACACATAATTGACAGGTTACACCTCTGCTATCTCCGCACCGAAAACATCCCAGACACTACCCGCGTTATCCACCCTTACCACCAATAGATAGAGAAACCAATGACATGACCCACGACCCTGTGTTTTGAGCTGACCAATAAACACCCAGCCCAAAGCCGGTACCTCCAATTGATTCTTGAAGTGACGTCATCGTGTCTGTTTGAGCGTGAACGCCGAGTTTCAAAAATTCCCGCTCCTGATTTACGAGAAACTCGAAATAAACGTTAAACTCCACCAGCATCTCTTCACTGTCTTCTCCACTAGTTCATTAATTTAGCCTCAATGGCTATGAGAATTGGACGGTGTTGGGGAAGGGGTCTTCTTAGGAAAAATGGGTGGGGGTTTGAACTGAATGGTGAGGAATTATTTCTTCCAGGGTCAAAGCCCCACTCCTGCACTGCCGAGCCTGCCCACTTCCTATTGGCAATTTCTGAAAAGCGCGGATCGTCTAAAATCTAGATTCATTATTTTTCGGCCATCTTGCCAATAGATTCGACGAAGTGTTTATATCGCCTTGTGTAAATCAGTTAAGATTGTTGCTGGTAAAGGTCCTTTGAGATTTTTCCTGGTGCGTAAGTGTACCTGAGATAAATGTATTCATATCGTTGGCCGGTTGGCTGATATAGATATATTTATCGGAGGATGTGCGGGTAGTGAGAGCAGTTAACGGCACGGAAAGATGAAATCGACAAACCAGGGTCAAATTCCCGCCTTGGCAGTAGCATTCATTTTCGCACATATGCCTTTGAGGAAGGCATGAATCTATTGCTTCTCCTTCAGCGATGTGTTAAATATTGTTCTGAGGAACTTTCTACGATAGTACCTAGAATTTATGAATTTAAGCGCAGTACTAGATTGGCGGCAAGGTCTCATCATTTTACAGTTCAAATGGCTAAATGTAACCGTAAGTTCTATGCTAACAGTTTCTTCTATCGCACTTCTCACTTGTGGGACTCTATTCCTACTTCTTGCTTTCCAGTCTCGTTTTCAAAAATTTAAATGCAAAGTCAGTTCGTATCTTCTGTCTTTTTAATTCTTATTATTTTATTGTCCTTTCTCTTTAATAGTAGTTTTTCTTTTTCTTATATTCTTTCACCCTTAATAAACTCCTTGTATCTTGGCAGTTTAGGTCTCATCATTTTTACAGTTCAAATGGCTAGATGTAACCGTAAGTTCTATGCTAACAGTTTCTTCTGTCGCACTTCTCACTTGCGGAATCCTCTTTCTGTTTCTTGCTTTCCAGTCTGGTCTTCAAAAATTTAAATGCAAAGTCAGTTCGTATCTTCTGTCTTCTTAATTCTTATTATTGTATTGTCCTCTCTCTTTAATAGTAGTTTTTCTTTTTCTTATATTCTTTCACCCTTAATAAACTCCTTGCATCTTGGCAGTTTAGGTCTCATCCTTATTACAGTTCAAATGGCTAGATGTAACCGTAAGTTCTATGCTAACAGTTTCTTCTATCGCACTGATTACTTTTGGAACTCTTGTTCTTTTATAGTGTATTTTTGTCATAACACTCAGTAACCCCCTTGCATCTTAATAACTTGCCTTTCTTTCATTCTTTTTTAAAAATCAATTCACCACAAGCAAGGCGTTAATGTCACTAAGATGCAAAGGGCTACTGTAACTGGAAGAGAAGAAAAAGAAGAAACCGGAAACCTAATCTTAAGTAGTAAACAAGGGATAAATCCCTAATCCTGTTTAAAAGACCGGGGAAGAGTGTGAACCGGACAATAGGCAAACCTATCTACTCCTATTGCTTGGGGTGAAATGATTTGAAAAAGATTTTGACTGGGATCTCTAGTATTTCGTGGCATCCATTTTGGGAGAAGAATTAATCTGAATTAAACAGCGTGGATTCACAAGTATTCTTTTAAAAAAGTAAGTTGTGAAAAATAATGACGTCCTGAAGAGACATGACAAAAAAAAATATTACAGCGGTAAAAAATATCACGGCGGTAAAAAAAATCACAGCGGTAAAAAAAATCACAGCGGTAAAAAATATCACGGCGGTAAAAAATCACAGTGGTAAAAAAAATATCACGGCGGAAAAAATCACAGCGGTAAAAAAATATCACGGCGGTAAAAAAAAATTACAGCGTTAAAAAATATCACGGCGGTAAAAAAAATCACAGCGGTAAAAAATATCACGGCGGCAAGAAAAAAATCACAGCGGTAAAAAATATCACGGCGGTAAAAAAAATCACAGCGGTAAAAAAATATCACGGCGGTAAAAAAAAAATCATAGCGGTAAAAAATATCACGGCGGTAAAAAAATCACAGCGGTAACAAATATCACAGCGGTATCCATTATTAATTTTCAACGCTGGCATCCCTTTTCATACGATTCTCTGGTCTACCCATCTTTCTTGACATTGATGGAAAATAAAAATTCTCAAACTCTATATTATAAAAAAAATACTTTTGCAAACCCTAAAGTGTGATGTCGATTTTGACCTGGGTACAGTATGCAAGTTAGTGAAGGCACTATTCTGGGATACAAAGGGACAAACGTTTCACAGTATAGGAGGTTGTGGAGAGCAATGATCCTTCATGTACTGAAGGGACACGACACACAGGAAAAGTAGATATTCTGATAACATTTTCACAAAAAATGTCAGCCATCTTGTGACTTAGTAACACCCCTACCAATGCACCGTGGTGTCTGAGCTTAACATAGTGACGTGTGCTCCAATAAAGTCCAGTGCAGGCAGATTATTACTATTATTATTATTATGGGTGATTATAAAAAAATACATTTGTATACTTTTATTCCAAGTAGACCATGTTCTGGACGGTCACATAATGCAGCCGAATGCAAATAGTGGCAGGCTGTAACGGTAGCAAGGTCAGACCTTACGGCGTCACAGCATAGATCAGAGCAAATCTGACGCCAGCAAAATGAATGACCCTCTGTGTTGTCCATTGAAGACTTCGATTTTTGCCTTTATTCCAATGATGATCGCTTGCCTATGCAACGTTGAGCTGGGGAGCGAAGTCTTCCAGAGCGCATTCACCGCGATACACGAGCTAATTTTTTATGCAGTTCTTCACCTAACACAAGAGCCAAGATTCACTCAAGCCAAAGGACGAATGTATGAGGTTTTATGGACGTAAGAGGAAAAGTGTATAATCTATACTTATGTTGGGTATATAACAGTTGATCCTGGACTTGATTGAGGTTAAGATTGTAAGGATTAGGAAAGCTTTACATCAGGATTCTGTTCTACAAAACAGCAAGTATTGCAATCTTTACTAATGTCCCATTCGTAAAGATTCCAATAAAATACGAAGGGAAGGTAGATGGTTCGCTTCTGTGTATATAGTAAAGATCTTGACTGGTGGAGCTATGGAATAGAGATCGCCAGAACATTTTCCGTGGAAATAGTAATAGAGCAGCGAAAGGCTGGCGAAATTTCGTCCGCCGGGAAGAGTTTGTATGGTGGGAAATAGTCCATCGTCTATGTAAACACTTTTGAACTCTGTCAAGGTTAAAAAAAGAAGCAGCGATACTCTGTTCTCCGTCTGATGTCGCTCTTGTAAAGAAAGAACATGACAGGTAGAGACAAGGACATTCTGGAGCGATATAAAGAGCCGGTCATTTCTCAACATCTTTAGCGAGAGATTGTATATATGTAAGTGCCTCCAAAGATTCGCTAAAAGATGAGCCTACATAATGGAAAAATCCATCAAATTTAATAAAAAGAAAGTTTTATCGTCAAAATGTTTATGTTATTATTAAGAGGAAAGACCAAAGAGTTTTTGATTATTAAATTATATTTTTTTTACCCTTCTTAGAATCTTCAAAATGTTGGTTAAAATATTTTTTCTTGCGTCGGCGTGTTACCATAAATTAGTATAGGAAATTTAAGCGTCTTTTTGCGGTGGAAAACATTAATTTGGAAATCCTGGCAAAATTCAAATAATAATCGGATTTTAATGAAAATTTGAGGACTTATTCTTATGAATTATTTTTTAAATGTTTTCTTTTCAGAAAATTTTGACAAAAATATATTCTTTTACATCTGTTAACCCACACCCCCCATTTAATTAATTTCATGAAATTTCGAGAAATTATTGTTTACTATTTCCATTATTCGGACGATTGTCTTTGTCGCCATATTTATTAAAACGTTTCGGCTGTTGTACGCCCCGGCCTTCTTCAGGTAGTTGGAATGTCGAACTGAACCCTTTATTTCGCTCACTGGGGTTGACTGTTCTAGTTCTTAACCGGGTATTGAACTCACAACGCCTTTATCCACTGTGCCATGTGTCCTCAAGGACACATGGCACAGTGGATAAAGGCGTTGGTTAGATCCAGTGACAAAACCCAAAGAGTGTGAGTTCAATACCCGGTTAAGGCAGTGGAGAACTTGGAGAGGGGAATTAACAGGAGATAACTGATAACTGACATCCATCAAACATGGCACGTGGAACTAGAACAGTCTACCCCAGTGAGCGAAAGAAAGGGTTAAGTTTGACATTACAACCACCTGAAGAAGGCCGGAGTGTACAACGGCCGAAACTTTCTGATAAATATGGTGACAAAGATGAGGACAATACTCCGAATAATGTAGATAGCGTACATAATACCTCATCTCAGAAATATAGACAGATACTGAAAGGTCGAAACGTTGTAATAAATATGGCGACAAAGATGAGGACAATACTCCGAATAATGTAAATAGCGTACATAATACCTCATCTCAGAAATATAGACAGATACTGAAATTCTTGTTTGTGTTGCTTAATGTTTATATTAGTTCTAACCACAATTTAAATCCTCAAATTCTTTTCGTAAAATATGACTCCCAGTTATCGAAAATCTGCACTGAATCGTAAAATAAAAAAGCACTTATCATAAATGGAAAAGCTTCCAACAATTCAGTGACCCCAGAATTTTAAAAAGAAATATGTGTGTATATAAACGTGTCAATTTTTGTAAATACTGTTGTCTATACACGACATTATCAGAAAATGAAAGTGGTAACTATAGTAAATTTAAAACCAATTTACCTAAAATTCAATAAAACAGATTACGAAAAATATTTTTATAAATTTTTAAGATTACTGGGGAGTTAAAAAAATATATACGGGGTGTTTCAAAAAATTTGATATCCTTTGAGATGTAAATATCACAGAAAGTACATGATTAAGGCAAATGATATTAAAAAGTGTTAATGTTGAAGATCATAAGATTTATTCTTCCAAATCTGAATGAGAAATTCAAAAGCATGTGGATTATGTGAACACACAAAACGCCTTTTTTAACTTCTAGTAAATAGCATTTTTATACCTGTAAAGAAAAAGATTAAAGATTAAAGAACATAAAAATACAAATAAGAAAACACAAAAAACATAAAGACATAAAAACATAAAACAAACATTAAACATAAAGATGCTATTAAAATTTGAAGTCATTTGAAGGAGATCTAACAAAGTTATTAGATTGCGAAATGATATCAAATTTTTTTGAAACACCCTATATATCAAATGACGTTCACGTTATATTCGTCAAGTAATTTTTTTTATAGAAAATTAGTTAAATTTCCGGTTGCCAATAAAGCTGTCAGACTGTCAATAAAGCTTTCAACACCTCACAAAAACGCCTACCACCGTGTTAAAATGCATTTTGTGACATTTTCAAATAAAAGTAATATTTGTTTCAAATTAGATTAAATAAACGTATTATCAAGGAGAGAGTTTCACATGGACGATACCAGAATACCCATCAGTTGAAGAACACCATTCAGAGAGCCTTTGCAACAATCAACAAAGCAGAGATTTGTTAAATTTCACGAAGTATATGGCGCCGAATCATTTTGTGCCAAGAAAATGCCGGTGTTCATACAGACCTTCTCGATGCGTGACAGCGTCAATGAAAGTGAATAAACTGAATCCAGTGCATACACTTTCTATTACTTGCTCTTCTATTGATAAAATTTTTGTTGGGAATGACAAAACTTTCGGATCATCCTGTATATCTTAGCTGCTGACAAGAATGGCTGCAGCGGCATTAGCCGAGGGACTACGGGAGATGGCTGGAGCGACGACGGATGTAAAGCGTCCCGGAAGATCTCTTCCCCTTCCAGGCACTTAACTGCAAGCTGGACGACTTGTCGCGGTTTATCTTGGCCCCTGTCACCTTTTCGTACCGATCAAGCGCCTTCAGTACCGCTGCAGGACGTCGCGAAAGCAGATACATCACCGGCGTACGCGGAAACCCTGGCTCGAGCCCCTCAGGAACGGCGATTCTACGTAGGGCCGGACTGCACGCCCTGTCCTTCAGCCGGTGAAGGAGAGGCCCCAACACCAAAGCATAAAGTAGGAGCGACAGTGGACAATCCTGACGAAAGCGCCCAACAACTTCCCGTTCACCTGTACCACAGCACTGGGGGAGCGATGCAGGAGGCTAATCCAGCGGTAGAAGTCGAGTTCGAATCCGGCGGCATGCAGGACAGCAGCAAGGTAGCTATGGTCAACCCTATCAAATGCCTTGAACTGATCTAAATTGATCAGTGCGGCCTCATCGTCGTCTTTTACACCCTCTATGATCGTGCGGATCAGATGCAGGTTGCTCTGAATTGTTCGGCCCCTCACAGCACAAGTCTAGAAAATCGAAACCGGACTGATTTGAGATCCGTCAGATCTCTTACATCTGGTCTATATTCGCATGGCAGGGAAGGAAGAGAATTTTAACGTTTTTTCTATATGAAATACGCCGGCGGCTCAGAGAACTCAATTCAATTTTACTTGAAGAGTAATGCTTAATAGCAGTAGAAGCCGCTGTTTTCGATAGATAGGTAGATAGATAGATAGATAGATAGATAATATCAGATCCGTAAGTGGAAAGGATAATCCAAGTGGTTCTTTTTAATATAAAATATTAAAAAAGACAGATCCGAAGAGAGCTCAATGTATAGAATAAGGAGCAATGTGATATACATCAAGGAAAAGCTTAACCCATTACGAAAATACGGTAATAATTCATGATTTATTTCGACCAGTTAGTCTCAGATCGAAAATATATATTTAATTTATTTGTTTAAAAGTTATTTTTAGTGGATAGTCCTATTTGAGTAGATGCACTGTTTTTATTTTTAAACTCTAATAATAAAAAAATAACGTTTAAACTAATAAAATAAATATGTCGGATTCAATCCATTTGCCATATATATATATATATATATATATATATATATATATATATATATATATATATATTAACATTTAAGTCAACACTCAGAGGCGAAAGTCAAGAAATGCACTGTATTCAGAAAAATACTGATTGACTAGAAAACTATCCTACACCAAGAAAATAACAAGTTAAACCTACAGATCCTGGAAGCAATCTTCATTAAAAAAAATAAATAAATAAAAATAGAAGCCAACATTCAATACAGTGTATTTCTTGTATTCCTTAATTGAAATATACGGGAAAATATTCGTGAATAAGAAAGGATCATGATAAAAATAAGCAGACATAATGTTTTTAATTTATTCAATCAGTCATGCCTAAAAGAGAATTTGCTGACGAAACGCACACACACACATACACACACAAACACACACATATATGTATATATATATATATATATATATATATATGTGTGTGTGTGTGTGTGTGTGTGTGTATGAGAAAAAAGTCTGGACATTAAAAGGTGATAAGCTAAGGTGATTAATTTGATTTATGAGGCATTTTCCTCACACACAGTTTTGTCTTTCTTTCATTATAACCAGAGGAAGCCAAAGAGAGCATACGCTCTACAGCGAAACGCGTCGACAATCAAAATTTTCCACTTTGTCTCATTAATTGCACTTTTGTTACGGATACTCTAATATATCTTGCAAACAAGCATAGTATCGTATATGGAACTCTCTATGTATCTACGTAGGGGGGTGTTTGTGTGTGTGTGTGTGTGTGTGTGTGTGTGTGTGTGTGCTCATGCCATTACAGTAAACACAATTATCGTCTCTCAACATGATCTGTGTCATGAGAATGAACCTTGAGGCTCGTAAATAATGCCAATAACAAATTTTATTTGACAACAAGGATTGTAAAAAAAAGACATTTCTTAATTACACTTTTCATTTGTGTCGCTTTGGTCGAAGGATATATGCGCAACTACTATTCAGGTGTAAGGGATCGTTTTACGATCATTATAAGCTGCTTCGACGCAGTTCTTGAAATCTTACCCGGCGATAGATGTGTACATCAGCTATTGTTTTTTTTTGTTTTTGTTTTTATTATTATTATTATTTTATGTCTAGATGATATAAACCCAGAAAATAGTGGGAATATACAGGGTGCGATCGGTAAATTGTCGCCATTTTATATTTTTAATTTTAGTGCATACGCGTTGTTTGTTTTTGACTTTGTCGACTGCAGAGTATAGTAGGGTCAGTTGGGCACCGTTTCTGAGAAAAAAGAGAACTATGACGCATTCACTCCGCCATAAATACAAACACACACACACACACACACATATATATATATATATATATATATATATGTGTGTGTGTGTGTGTGTGTGTGTTTATATATATATATATATATATATATATATGAAATGGATTAAGTCCGATAATTACTTAACCTGTTTATACCCTAATTTGATAGATACTATTTAAGTAAATGCACTGTTTTTAATTAAATACTATTAATTATATTTAACGGCCTGAATGTTTGAAAAATTTTGTAGAAACTAGGCTTCATCCGACAGCTATCGAACGTGTATTCCTATACGGAAACTGTTATTTGATCTGACGGGCTATGCTATTTAGCTACAGAGAAAGGTCTGGTTAGCAAAGACTAAATTTCTGTTTATAATATTCGACAATTTTTCTCGATCGATCATATCTGCTCACGAAACATATCTTAGCATTCGGGTCGGTAAATGTAATTAATACTGTTTAATTAAAAACAAAACATTTACTTAAATAAATTGTATCTATAAAAATAACGTATAAACAGAAAATGTATTAAATAATTGACGGACTTAATCCATTTCATAATATGTTGTCATTGTTTACGTTAAGTTACTTTTCGTGAGCAAATATGATTGATCGCGAAAATCGTCGACGATTGTGTGTTTATAAGCAGAAATTTAGATTAAATTGCTGTTGTTACCAGGTTTACAATGACCCGGGGGAGGTGGTACCTGTTACGGTCCCATCTATGGGTAAAGAGTGAACGCCCAAACAGGGGTTAAAACATTATGAAAGTATGAAAACAAATTTTTATAGTAAAAATACAAGCAATACATATTTGAGAAAAACATATTACCAGCAATATATTTTTGAAAAATAAATATGACCATCAATGAATTTGAAAAACCCTCTTTCCAAATATGCGTCAATGAAACTTGATCTCGATACTGATTTCCTACAAAGAATGCATATTCTATTCAGATGGAACTATCCAAAAAATCATGTCGACATTAAACAACCCACTGAGGCTGATATGCCGTAACACAAAATAAATCAAACTAAGCCTAAACCGGAGAATTTCTGAATGATTTTCCAGAAAATGCAACCTACGTTCCTCTGCCATATCGGGTAGACAAAACTTATCACATTAAAAATGGATACAGTAATAGTGAGAATAACTGTTTCTATACAGGAAATATTCGGTATTCATTGACCGAACAGTTAGTGGTATAGTCAGTTTAAATTTATAAAATCTTTAAAAAAAATCTTTTCCTTAAAGTCATTAATTTGATAATTGTGTATCTGGGCAGCAATCCTTCTTTTATACATGTTTCATTAAATACGACTGAAAAGGTATTCGTTTAAATTTTAAATTATTATATATTAAATTATTAAATAACTTCATCCGGCAGGGAAGAAGAAACATAACACTAAAAAAAAAAAAATTTAACCGAAACATCTCGTGAGTCTTTTTCAACGAAATTTTAATAAAAGAAGGATTTCTGCTAAATACACAATATATATATATATATATATATATATATATATATATATATATATACTGCAGAATAAAGAGTCAATGTCCCTCAAACGGTAATTGCTTACAAAACAACATAATATACCAAGCCACGGTTAAATCAACAGATAATAAGTTAAAGTATACATAGGAGTAACTGAAGGACCCTGGAAACAAAGAAACTATGCACACAAAACATTTTTCACAAATAGCAAAATAAGCGAACAGCACAATGCTTTCTAAGTATATCAGGGAAATTAAAAACAAAACCCGAATCACACCAAAAATATCATGGAAAATAAGAAAAAGATCATCAGCCCGCAACAATCAATCCAAAATCTGAAAACTTTGCTTGGAGGAAAAAATAGCTATTATTACCTTCCCAGACTAAAATAAATTACTAAAGAAAAGATCTGAGCTCATCTCAAAATGCAGACATGAAAATCAATTTTTACTACGTTACTTAAAAATCGAAAACTGAAAAGAATAAATAAAAATAAACAAAATAATAATAAAAAAACAGTAAATTAATTTTAACCTAAGCAATTAATAAACAAATTAACAAAAGCCTCCTGTTAGAATAGACGAAATAAAATAAAAAAATATTTAAAGTAAAAATAATCAAACCAAATAAATAAATAAAGTAAATAATAAACAAATTAAGAAACCAATCCCACCAAAATAACCGTTACAATAGACTATAACATCAATCTAAAAATTGGACAAAAAAATATCTATGACTCCGATATAAAAATAAAAAATAATATATCACTATCTTACCTAAAAATCGAAAACCGGAAAGAGTTAATAAGAATATGCAAAACAAAAAAATAAGTATATAAATAAGAAAAAAATAAGTAAAATATATTAAACCAAATAAATAAACAAATTGACAAAACTCTCCATCTAAAATAACTGTTAGAACAAATAAAAATAAAAATAAGTAAGCAAAACATGTAAAAATAATAAATCCAAATAAATAAAATAATAAACAAATTGAAAACTGCCTACTCCCAAAATAACAGAATAGACTACAGCAATGAATCCAAAAATTGGACGATTAGTTTTAATTATCTTCCTACACCAAAAGAAACTATTAAATAAGTGACCTAAGTAAATCCCCCGCCAAATAATTTTTACTCCGTTGAAAAAACAAAAAACCGAAAAGAATAAATGAATATATAAAATAAAAAATGAAAATAATTAAAAAAAAGTAAAATAAATTAAACCAAATAAATAAATAAATGAATAAGCAAGACACTCCCACCAAATAACCGCCAGAATAGATTACACACAATGCACTACTGACCCATATATATAAATAATCGAAACAAATCCAACACGCGGCCTGACGATTGAGTCTAGCATAAAACAGCCTGTCGCCTATGAGTGCTGACTTCAATGTTCACTTTTATATTTATATTTACATAGGCTCTATCTTTGATATTGTGCACTTTATCCCATAAATAAATATAGCACACCATAAAACTATATTTCTTTATATATATATATATATATATATATATATATATATATATATATGCTAGACTCTCCCATGGCTTTTTCGAGGTATGAGGATCAAGCAACTCAGTTCCTAGGAACCGACAGCCAGACACCTGCACATGGTTTGATTATAGTGGTGAAGGCTTTGTGCAGAACCAACCACACTTTTTGAAGTGCCGAATGCAGAGACTTGGTGCACTACGTGCCACAAGGTACCCAAATGACTGTGCGCAGGATTCTAATTCTCCTAGATCAGTTGCCATCCAGAGCTATAGAAGCCAGTCGCTCCCGCTATTATCCATAGCTGGGGAGATAAGAAGAGGATTCATACCTTTCTGACATTAGAACGTAAGTGAATGTAATGGATTCGACTGCAATTCGAACTCAATTTGGATTCCTCAATCCGAGCCGCTATCCACGACTTATATATATATATATATATATATATATATATATATATATATATATATATATATTTTTCGATAAACGTGCAATCAGTTTACAAATTCATGAGTTATTCACACAAAAAACAAATGCAAAGGTTAATGATTTAATTGGCGAGAAATCCATCGTCGCAAACAATTCAAATAATATACAAAAACCTCCGAATCCGTTATGAATGAAAAGATCCTTGTTTCTATAAATTTCTGCCGTATTAGTTCTTATTTTTACTACAAGCTTTCGTCTGTTCCTACAGACATCTTCAGGTATGGAATAGATGTTGTTCTTCTTTTTTTTCTTAGTAATTAGAGGACAACGAAAATATATGTATTGTTGTATCCGAAAATGCTATTGGAAATGAGTTATTGTTTTTGGAGCGTGCAATAGCAATGCTGAGTTTGATTTTAAATTTTTTACAGTTGTGCGTTCATGTACAAATATGGTGATAAACGAATTTTTTACTGGTAAATTTTCTGTCAAAGTGGCATAAACTATATTGTTCAATAGTTACAGTAATGCCGCACTTATTATCCAAAAGTCGCACTTGGATCAGTTATTTTAATTTCGATAAACGTGCAATCAATTTACAAATTCATGAATTATTCACACAAAAACCTTTAACTCATTAACCTTTGCATTTGTTTTTTTGTGAATAATTCAAATATATATATATATATATATATATATATATATATATATATATATATATATATATATATAGTCAAACCTAGTGAGCCAGAGAAACCTACCTAGGTTTCACATAAGCGGATCGTCAGGGAAAGCTGGCTCCAGCTTTCCCAGACGATCCGCTTAGGTGAAACCTGGGTAGGTTTGTCTGGCTCACTAGGTTTATCTAGATCTGCTCTACGGTTGTATTGAGCTCTTTTGTTAGTTAGTTGTTTACTCGTGTCGGGTTTTTTTTTCTTGGGCTTCAAACCTGTATCTGTGCGATTTTTTCGACAGACTTTCATGTTCCTCGCTCTTTCTTTTTTTTAAAACCTTTTTTTCCTTCAAGATTGATTTGATTATTAGCAAATCAAAATTCGAAGTTTTTTCGAGACAGTATAATTCTCTCTCTCTCTCTCTCTCTCTCTCTATATATATATATATATATATATATATATATATATATATATATATATATATATCATTATTTTCTTTTAAAAAATTTGGCTGTTTTGCTACTATGTAAGTAACATAGCGTGTTCTAGCCGTGAAAGTTCGACTTGACGGGACCAGGGAAAGTAGTTCGTCCAAGCACTTTCCGTGAACGTAGCGGAAGAACAGAGAGAGACTTCCTGCATTCAGTCTGTGGGAAAAAATTCAGAGTGTCGAAAATAATTCTTCTCCTACAAGGTCACAGAGACACTTTTGAACTCTATCAAGACAGAAAAGTGAAGTCTGGGCAATTCCGTCACTTCTCCATATATCTATGTATATCTATATATAACAATAACAATATATATATATATATATATATATATATATATATATATATATATATAAACCACAAAAGGCTTAATATCTAAAAATAACTAAACTAATTGATTTTCTTTTTTCCAGCTTTTTCTGATAAGACGTTTAGCCATCATGTCACCGTCGTAAAAAGTATTGAAAAATCCTTTGAGTTATTCAAAGATAAAAGGTTAAAATCGTTGTGTGTCAGACCCACTATGTCCTCCAAACTGAGCAATGGTGAGAGGAAAAAGATCATTCAGGCCTTCAGTAATAGTACCAACATTCATAAACTGTCTTTCATTTTCAAAGTCCGTTCAAGAACCACCAGAAGAATGGTGAATAAGTTTTACAAAGAAGGAACAGAGAGGAAAACCGGACCAGGATGTCACAACAGCAAAGGAATCATCATTTCAACATTGATCTAAATACATTCTTATTGTTCAAAGT
>CAHIKZ030000424.1:962500-1007500 GCA_903632075.3 Acanthosepion pharaonis | reverse complement strand
CTCACGTAGGCATTCGCTACATCACAAGTCGTCGGTAAGCATGCAGAAAAATTAATACGCCATTTCTGTTAGGTGCCTTCTATTTAACACGGCTTGTGGGGAGAGTGCAAAAAGCCGACGCGAATAGCTACGTGCAGACAGGGCTCTATCTTAACTTGTCCGCTTCGCACTCACTACACCCTCGAAAAAGAAAAGAAATTCACGATAAAGTATAAAAGAGAAAAAAATGTAATATTAATATTAAAAACAAACTCATTTTGTTGGCAAGTTTTTGGGGAGATGGGTAAGTTTTTATTGCATGGTCGCTTTTAGATTAATCTCTCCTCAATCTGTCGGCACTCATCTCTCTCTTACTTTGCTTTTTACAGAGAGGATCACTCTGTACAAGGCCCGGGGGCCACTCAAGATAGAGGGTTACAGAGTTAGAGGCAGTTTATGCGGATAAAAGGGGAAGGTGATTAGCTCTAGAACATGTTAACATTGTCGTGATCGGAGAAACATCTACTTGGGAGTCGGATCCACAGAACAGTGGTTCGAGGGGTAGTGATTTGTTACAATGTTCAAAGTTCATTCAAGAACCATCAGGAGAACGGTGAATAAGTTTAAAAAAGAGGGAACAGTAGAGAGGAAAAGTGAATCAGGAGGTCACAACAGGAGGAGAGATCGTCATTTCAACTTAAAGCTAAAGAGATCAGTTAGAAAATGATCCAACGTTTGGCACGTGAGAGAGGAGTTTCAGCTATGACAGTTCAAAGAGCAGTGAAAAAAGACTTTAAAATGAAATCGTGCGTGAAACCTGTGAGACATCTTGTTACTTCAAGACAGAACGTTAGCCATGAAGGTTAGAACTAGAGGAACCATGGAATGCAGTTGGTCCGAGCACTTTCCATGGAAGTAGCCATAGAGAAGGGAGTGGCTTGCTACATCCCTTCTGTGAGAGAGGGGTTGGATGTCGGAAAAAATTTATCACCCACAGGTCTCTTTTTGGACACTACCAAGAATGGAAAGCGAGTACTCGGAATACATAAACAATTAAGTCCAATGTTTCTTGAATGTCGTAACTTTTAGTTTAAGGTAACGTTGTAAGCATTTTAAACCATTGGAAATTGTCACTATGGAAGATCATACGTGTAAAGATCTTTTGCTTCAGAAACAGGAAACGTCAAGGATAATTATTCTTCTTTTACAAATATTTTTTTGTCTAAATCAAATGAATTAATTAGAAACAAATCAGATCCAACAATGTGTGTTAATCACGCTGTCATACAGACTTCATTTTTTTTTTTTTAAATTATTCAAGGAAACTTTTCTCTAAAGAAAAAGCATCAAATTTTCCCCATTTCTAAGACAGATGCTTTTGTTAGGAAAATGATTGTGGTATCTTTACTAAAAAAATAATTTACTTCTTTCAATAGTGCGACCCGCCTTACTATCTACTGTATCTCATTCGGCCCTCTGTTCAAAAAAGGTTGCCCATGCCTGTTTGAAACTGTTACCTATGTGGTGTTTTAGATTTCAAAGTCTTAGATAGATAAATAGATAGATTTGAATGTCATAGATATGATTTCTTTGTAATTAATTCACCCCAAGCAAGGGTATACTGCCACTAAGACACAAAGGGTCTATTGGGAGTAAAAGAGAAAAAAATACATTAGAAGGAACCGGAAATCCAATCCTGAAAAGGGTTAACTACTCCTGTTCAAAAAACCGAGGAGTAGTATGAAACAGAAAACAGGCGAATCTATCTACTCCCATTTGAACGTCATAGATAGATAGATAGATTTAAATGTCTTAGATTTGTAAATCTAAAAAGAGACTAAGATAGACAAAGAGGTAGATAGACGTGTAAACAAAATTTTACTGCTGAAAACCGGTTTAATCTTAAGCAATGGCGTCTTCCTCAAGCTAATGTCTTACCGATTTTTTTTAAGATCAGTTACCATCAAGTCTTGAACTGGTGCAAACTGTATATTTGCTGTTGAAACGTGTGTCCTTGGTATAACGATAAACTACACCAGGCAGCAAAGCCTATACTGGTGGCATATCCTACCTAAATATGACAACAGTACTCCATTTTAGGCCTGATCTGGTTCTTATAAAGAAAATGTATTTTAGCGACTGTTATTCTACCTCCACATCTATATCTTTGAATTTTAATTCTCAAATATACAAATATGTCTCATTTTTCGTCTATCTGTACATTTCTTGATTTACCGGATTGAACGTCGACTGTCGCGTGAGGACTTCGTTTGTTTGACGGACAGAGCAGGTGGAGTATAGTCGATTGAGATAAGAAATATCAATAGCAGACAAATACATACAGTATGTGTCGCTTCTATATTTATCACTGTTTTTCAGTATGTATGCATATAAGTATCTATCTTCGCCTATTATACATATAAAGGTATACATTATGAAATGGACAAAGTCCGACAATTATTTTAAGACATTTTATGTTTATACATTCTTTTTATAGATACAAATATTTAAGTAAATGCTCTGTTTATAATTCAGGCCGGTAAATGTTGTTTAATACTGTTTATTATAAACAGAGCATTTACTTAAATATTTGTATCTATAAAAAGAATGTATAAACATAAAAATGTCTTAAAATAATTGTCGGACTTTTTCCATTTCATAATGTGTGACGTCATCTGTTTACATTTGATACGCCATGGAGAGATATGAATGTGCGTGAGAGATTCATGGAAGATTGAAGTTTAAATACTGTAAATTTGACCTTGTTAACCGAACGCTCCTCTGTGTCCATATCGGTTAAAGGCACGTCAAGCTAAATGACGGTTCCGTATAGGATATAGGTTCGAATCCTGTCGGAGGACGAATATTTTCTGTGAAAATTTCTCGGACATTCAGGCCGGTAAATGTTTAATACTGTTTATTATAAACAAAGCATTTACTTGAATATTTGTATCTATAAAAAGAACGTATAAACATAAAAAAATGTCTTAAAATATAAAGGTATATATTAGGTGTGTGTTGAAGTTACCCAAAATTTATTTGAAAACCGGTTTTCAGCAGTAAAATTTTGTTTACATGTCTATTTACCTCTTTGTCTATCTCAGACATTCAAATCTATCTATCTATGACGTTCAAAACTGAAACATTCAATGGGAGTAGATAGATTCGCCTGTTATCTGTTTCATACTGCTCCCCTGGTTTTTGAACAGGAGTAGTTAACCCTTTTCAGGATTGGGTTTCCGGTTCCTTCTAATGTATTTTTTCTCTTTTACTCCCAATATACCCTTTGTGTCTTAGTGGCAGTATTCCCTTGCTTGGAGTGAATTAATTACAAAAAAATCATATCTATGACATTCAAATGTATCTATCTATCTAAGACTTTGAAATCTGAAACATTCAATAGGAGTAGATAGGTTCCCCTGTCAACTGGTCCACACTGCTCGCCGGTCTTTTGAACCCTTTGTTTCCTTTTCAGAATTGGGATTTCGGATCCTTCTAATGTATTTTCCTTCTCTTTTACTCCCAATAGACCCTTTGTGTCTTAGTGGCAGTATCCCCTTGCTTAGGGTGAATTAATTAAAAAAATTAAAATCTATTACATTCATATCTATGATATTCAAATCTATCTACATGGCCATCTACCTCTTTGGCTGTCTATTTCGGTCTCTTTTAAGATTTACAAACCTAAGGCATTCAAATCTATCTATCCCAGTCTGTTCATTATCTATCTATCTATGACGTTCAAAACTGAAACATTCAATAGGAGTAGACAAATTCACCTGTTATCTGTTCACACTGAATATATGACATTCAAATCTATCTATCTATCTATCTATCCCAGTCTATTCATTATCTATCTATCTATCTATCTATGTGTTTAAAGTAGGATATAGAATCCCGACAATGTTTTTAAGATTTTTGACAAACAGAAAACGTCCCATTAAAAATAGATTTGATTAAACGTTTCTAATTTCTAGTCTTCATCAGATCCAAAAACGAAAGAAACAAATGTGTGTATGTGTGTGTGTGTATGCTTAAATAAGGAATCATAGTACTTTGCCCTCAGATTTTCTCATGATTAAAAAAAAAAAAAAAAAAAAAAAAAAAAGCCGTTAATATTTATTCTGCATTTTTTCTTTATAATTCTTAGTTCATGTCGAAAATTTTTAATATACTTTCCTCGGCTGTTAAAAAAAAAAAATTCTCCCGAAAAGGGTTATGAAACTGTAAAAGTGTGTCTGCTAATCTTAGATTGAACCAGATTGGCAAGTTAATCCGTAACAGTTTGGATAGCTCTTCGGGGATTTCTAATACTGTTTTATTTCATTTTAAACGAATATCATCTCTAACTCAAACGCTAAACGTAAGGAATCTTCGTCATTTAAAGAATTCAGTCTATTCGCGGTTGGACCAAAAAATCTGCGATAGAAATGTCATACAGTTTTATATTTGTGTTTATTCCGCCATAGCTAGGAGGAGAACGGAATGTATGAATCTAACTAAGCTATAGGACAGACTGGGTTCTATAGCTTTGGGTGGTAACCAGTCTAGGAGAAGGAAAACTGATTTCAAAACAATGTAATCCTGACGAAGCACATACTATGCAACGACGGAAAGGATGGTTCTCCATGATTCGGTGATCCTGACAATGGTTGATTTCCAATGCTACACCAAGTATGGCTTCTGTTATATCTCGTGCACGATATAATAAACAAAGTAAACCCGAGTGTGGTTTTCAATAATAATTTTATAATCGGATGTAGGTATGTCAAAATACAGAGACAGAGTCCGGGAGTATGCTAACCTCAATAGGTGTTAACAAACGAAGACCTTTTTCTTACTGTTCGCTGTGGTCGTACTTTATCGGCAACCAGTCCGTCCATTATCGTGAATGGGGAAGTTGGGTTATCTCATCACAACACCTCCCCCCGAAGCTGAAATTCTCCCTTTTGAAAATTTCTGCTTCTAATGTCGTCTTTTTGGATCCGGACTAAAACGCTCCACTGGTTTTCTTTCCCGTGTGCTCCTTTTAGTCGTGACAATTTGATCCTTTTTTGGCGAAGATAATTTCTGCTTTTCAGCCCGTGAGGCTGGTCCATGCGATACAGGTTCAAATACACTATTGGGTACTGTCATGTTAAAAGCATCGCATAACACTTCCATCGGAATTTCTTCGCTTTTTTTTTTTACTATCTTCACCATATCGTGGTCTAATCTGATTGATGTGTCTTTTACACAATTTTTTTTTTTTACTTTAAAAAAAAAAAAAAAAAAAAAAAAAAAAAAAACAACTGTCTCCTGAAGTGTATTTTTTTATGTTGACTTTTTCCTCTTAGCAACTTTTTTGTTTTGATAGGGTAACAATCTATCGAAAATTGATCTAATTTTCCTTGCGAACAATTTCCGCCGGTGACATTTTCGCATCGTTGTTCTCATTAGGAGTTACCCTATCAAAACTGCTAAAAACTTCTGAATAGTTCTTTCTTCCGTGTCCATACATTTATTTTTACCTAAAGCACGTTTAAAAGTGTCAACAAAATTCTCGGCTTGACCGTTCGACCTGGGATGACACACTGGTGTAGTTATGTGTTCAATGTCTAAGGTAGTACAGAAATCCTTAAATTCCATACTTGTGAACGCCGTACCATTGTCGCTAACCAATGTTCTGGGAACCCCGAAACGACTGAAAATTTCATCCAATGCACTGATGGTGTTCCTAGATGTAGGATGCTTGCACTTGACTACCTCAGGCCATTTCGATAAAGAGTCCACCAATATTAAATAATAGTGCCCATTAATTGGTCCAGCATAGTCTATATGTAGACGTTCCCACGGCAAATCCGTTTTCGGCCAAGGATTCATTTTGACCGGAGGTGCCCTTGCAGCCAATTGACAACCTCTACATAGTCTTACAAAACCTTCAATATCCTTGTCCATTCCTGGCCAGTATACGTAACCGCGCATAAGTGATTTCATCAGAGACATTCCAGGATGACCGGTATGAAATTCTTTCAGCATATCTGTACGTAGAGATTGAGGTATAACAATTCTATCTGCGTACATCAACGTGTTGTCTCAAATTGAAAAAGGTGAAATCTGAGTTCCCTTTTTCTGTCTTTTGTTCCATCTCGTCTGGTTCCTTAATTTCACAATATAGTGATCTTTCTCCGCTTTTTTTATTTGGTCCAACGTTACCGGCAATTCCCTGATTGTATTCAACAAGAGACCTGATATTTTTTTCCTCAGTTAATGCTGCTATAACCGTCTCTAACATTTCATTTTTTGGAGTCAGCCTTGGCAATCCATCCGCATGCACATGTTCTTTAGATTTGACGTATTCCATCCTAAAATGGTAATTAAGCAGGGTTACACCCCATCGCCGTAAGCGATTAGCTGTATGCGTAGGAATGCCTTTTTTACCTCCAAATATTGTAAGTAACGGTTTATGGTCCGTTTGAAGAACAAATGACCTACCATGTAAAAAGCGATGGTATTTTTTAACCCCGAACACAATCGACAAAGCCTCTTTCACGATGTGACTATAATTTTTTTCAGCCGGAAGAAGAGTCCTCGACGCGTGCGCGATCGGTTTAGTAGTGCCATCTTCATATTTGTGTAGCAGTGCAGCACTCACTCCGTACAAACTTGCGTCAGTTGCCAGAATGATCTCTTTCTCAGGATCATAATGTGCTAAGGCGAGATCTGAGAGTAGGCATTTTTTTTTATTTTCTGAAAAGCCATCTCGCAATCTTTTGACCAAAATCATTTGTCTTTTTTTAACAATTCGTTAAGGGGGGCTCTTAAATCATACATTTTAGGTATGTAGATTGCATAATATTGTGCAAACCCCAGAAACGATTGTAGTTTCGCAACGGTGTCGGGTGCAGGCATGTTCTTAATTGCATCGGCTCTCTGTGGGTCCGGTTTCCTGCCTTCACTGTATCACCTGTCCGAGGTATGTAATTCTTTCCATGAAGAATTTACACTTCTCGTGGCTTAATTTAAAACCAAATCTTCTAGTCTTTTGAATATCGCTCTGATGTGCGTTTTATGTCCTTGAACATTCTTACTTTTGACTAGAATGTCATCTAAATAGGCGGTACCAAACTCAAGGCCTGCCAGCATAGTGTCCATCGCCTGTTGAAACAAAGCTGGGGCGACTTTTAAGCCGAAAGGAAGCCTATTTAGCTTATAAATACCTTTGTATTTATACACAAATATTTTGAGCATTCGTCACTCACTTTAATCTGCAAGTATGCGCCAGACAGGTCGATTTTTGAAAAAAAATCTTCCCACCATTCAATTTTGAAAAAATATCTTCTGGTGAAGGTAGTGGATAACTGATTAAGGCAATCATTTAATCCTGTTGAAAAATCTGCGCACACTCTTATTTTTCCGTTTTTTTTCTTAACAAACTGTGGGCGAGGCCCAATCCGAATGGTCAACCTTAGATATCACTCCATTTTATCAAGTCTTTCCAATTCCTTATTAATTGTGTCTAAGGAGGAAAAAGGAACGTTTCTCTTAGGCTTGAAAATTGGTTTCACATTTTCCTCGAGTTCAAATTTGACTTCCGTCTTAGTACATAAACCCAATCCCTCAGAAAAAACTCTGGGATATTCTTTTAATTCATTTATGAATTTTTCATTTTTAATACTTTGTTTTTCTGCACTGTTTATTACGTTGCAAAATGAGTTAATCGGGAGTTCAAACAAATCCAAAAGTACTATCCAGTCTATTCCAAAAAGACTGGAATTAATCCCTTGGATTACATACACTTTCGTTTTTGCAGTCTTGCCACATAACGAAATATCGCACTTTAATTCTCCCATAAAGTTTAATTTCTTTCCTGAAACCCCTCTAGCGGTTTTGGTTTCAGATAATTTAGGTCTTCCAATATTTTTCCATGTTTGTTCATCAATGATGCTTATGTCTGAACCAGACTCCAATAGGAAAGTAATTGTATGGTTATTTATACGTACATCTACGTACTTTCTATTTTACCTTTCTTAATTTCTTTTTCCGATAATACCAGGCTTACATCTTGTAATTTTCTTTTGGCAAACCGTATATTTATGCCCTTTATTTCCGCACGATTGGCAGAATTTATTTTTGTACCAACACACGTCTTTGGTATGGTTATTTTTTCCACACGTCTCACGTTTTTCTATCTTTTTGGCTTTTGGAGTTTTTACTTATCGAACATTAGCAACACTTTTCTCCTCAATTTGTATATTATCCCTTTTTACGTTTATGAGACGTTGGCATTCTTCGGTCACCCTTTGTAATGTTATTTTCGAGTCTTGCTCGACCATTATTAATATTCTCGACCTAATTTCTTTATATTTAGGATCAGTCAGTCCTTAAAGAAAAATTAGGCACTTGAATACATCTTCGGTTATTTCTTCTAACTTGAATTGTTCAACCAGAGAGTTCACTGTTCCCGCGTATGTCACAAAATCCTTGTTATCTGCTTTAACGATGTTTAGGCATCTGTATCGCGTGTGGAACAGACTATTCCTTTCGTCAAATATTTTTGACAGAATACTTATAGTTTCTTCAAACGAAACTTCTGGCTTTCTGGACAATATCAAGTTTGAGTACTTCCTATTCTCGTTTGTCCCTAGTTTCTGGACTAATAATGTTACTCGTTCCTCATCCGACCAATGTTGACATCTCTTGGTAAATATAGTTTCGAAACGTTTAAAGTACGCTGGAAATGTAATGCCCGAATCAGGATCATAAATAAATTTGGACAATGAATTTGCTATTCCTTCGGCAGAAAAAAAAAAAACAGTATTTTTTCTTTCTCCAGTCGCCCGTTTCAGAATTTTTTCGAGACTTTTTGCTGTTGCAATATTTGTTGTTGTAAGTCTTGGTGCTGTTTTTGTTGCTGTAACTCTTGATGCTGTTGTTGTTGCAAGCTTGTACACAGCATTTTAGTCATTTCGACTAATTGCTCCATCCTGACTTTATTTAGAATTCGGCAAAAGAATTTTTTTTTTTTTTTTTTTTAGACAGTTAACATACAATTTACAGCCGTAATATTTTTACAACCCGTAATTTTTACTTGAATAATCAATTACGAGACCGGCTTGTATTTGAGTCGCGGTTCAATATAGATTTATCAAATCACAATTTAACAGTAAAAATTTTCTTACTTTTCAAAAAGTTTCCTTTTGACTTGTGACTCCGCTTTCGAAATCCGTTCAGCGTAATCTGATATATATATATATATATATTTTTTTTTTTTCAAGTACGTTGCACAATCCTTCGTCGCCAGCTGTTATATCTCGTACAAGATATAATAAACAAAGTAAACCCGAGTGTGGTTTTCAATAATAATTTTATAATCGGGTGTAGGTGTGTTAGTAAACGAAGACCTTTTTGTCTACTCTTGACTGCAGTCGTACTTTATCGGCAACCAGTCCGTCCATTATCGTGAATGGGGAAGTTGGGTTATCTCATCACAACAGCTTCCATGGCTTCTGGTAATAGAACAAACTGGGTTCTATAGCCTTGGTCTAGGAGAAGGAAAGCTCTGAATGTATGGAGCCCTGGCGAAGCACATAATATGCAGCTAAGAAAAGGATCGTTCACATTGTCTCGATGACCCCGACTAAAGTAGATTTCCAATGCTACACCAAGTATGGCTTTCACTGGGTTCTATAGCCTTGGGTGACAACCGGTCTAGGAGAAGGAAAACTGATTTCAAACTGTATGTAACCCTGGCGAAGCACATATTATGCAACTAAGGAAAGGATCGTTCGCAATGATTCCGTGATTCCGACTACGGTCGACTCATCTTGTTTTTATTCCACTGAGAATCTTCTGGTACAAAATACAGGGTAAGGCAGAAATGCCTCCACATTTTAAAGGTTGACCAATGTAACTAGATTAAAAAATAATTTCACTGCTGTTTAAACAAAGGCCGACAGTTTTTATTCATATCGTTTTAAAAATGACATCTTCTAAATGGTGGCCTCTATTTGTCATGCATTGTTGTAGACAATTTCTAAAGTTTTCCCACACCCAAAAGTTCCAGATCTTTCAGGTGGCCAAGCGCCGAACTGTGGCCCTGAAATTTAAACCCAACAGCAGTGTCGATTTTCTATCCGGGACAGCATCATTCCGACGTGAAATGAACACGAAAAGATTTCTGTTGCCATTATAGATTCACTAGTCTTTGTTTGGTTTGGTTTGTTTAACGGCATATCAACACCTTTTGGGTCATTTAAGGCCGATTTTGTTTTTTTTTTTTTGTTTTTTTTTTTTGTGAGCTTTGGTAACTGTTTTTTTATGTGTCTATATTTCTGAGATGAGGTATTATGTACACTATTTACATTATTCGGACTATTGTCCTCATCTTTGTCGCCATATTTATTACAACGTTTCGGCCTTTCAGTATCTGTCTATATTTCTCAGATGAGGTATTATGTACACTATTTATATTATTCGGACTATTGTCCTCATCTTTGTCGCCATATTTATTAAAACGTTTCGGCCGTTGAACGCACCGGCCTTCTTCAGGTGGTTGGAATGTCGAACGGGACCCTTTATTTCGCTCACTGGGGTAGACTGTTCTAGTTCCACGTGCCATGTTTAATGGATGTCAGTTATCAGTTATCTCCTGTTAATTCCCCTCTCCAAGTTCTACACTGCCTTAACCAGGTATTGAACTCACATTCTTTGGGTCCTGTCACTGGATTTAACGAACGCCTTTATCCACTGTACCATGTATCCTCAACGTTTCGGCCGTTGTACGCTCAGCTCTTCTTCAGGTAGTTGGAATGTCGAACTGAACCCTTTATTTCGCACACTGGGTTAGATTGTTCTAGTTCCACGTGCCGTGTCTAAGGACATGGCATAGTGGATAAAGGCGTTAGTCAGATCCAGTGACAGGACCCAAAGAGTGTGAGTTCAATACCCAGTTAAGGCGGTGGAGAACTTGGAGAGGGGAATTAACAGGAGATAACTGATAACTGATATCCATTAGACATGGCACGTGGAACTAGAGCAGTCTACCCCAGTGAGCGAAATAAAGGGTTCAGTTTGACATTTCAGCCACCTGAAGAAGACCTAAATTTTCTTGTGAGCTTTGGTAATTTTTTTTTTTACTTTTAAAATCTATTGCTGGAATTTTTTTCCTGTTAAAATTATTGCTGGTATCTTTACTACAAAAATATATTTGTAAACATTCATAGTGTTTTGGCACCAGTTTTGAAGTTCACTATGTTCAACACGTTTAAGCGTGGGCGTGGGAACAACAGCAATTAAGAGTTAGTTCCATACTCCTCAACTCCCCCGGTTAAGGCAGCGGAGAACTTTGAGAGGGGAATTAACAGGCGATACCTGATAACGGACATCCATTAGACACGGCACGTGGAACTAGAACAGTCTACCTCAGCGAGCGAAATAAAGGGTTCAGGTCGACATTCCAACAACCTGAAGAAGGCCGGAGCGTATAACGGCCGAAACGTTGTAACAAATATGGCGACAAAGACGAGGACAATAGTCCGAGTAATGCAAATTATGTAAGGAAGGAAACGTAAGATATGACATTTCATAGTTAAATAAACTATTTAATTATTTTTTATACTATGAGTGGCTGTCTAATCTATCAGGCTATGTCAGACCATTTTGGGAGCCGCCATACTTTGTCGGGCGGTAATTAGAATAACTTAATTGTTACAGATTTACTTTTTAGCGTCCCTTTAACTACATGCTTTATTTATTTACTTATTATTAACTACGCTTTGTGTCTCGTCTCACCAATGCTATTTTTTTTTCTTCTTTTTTTCCTTTTGTTGTCTATACTTACCTTAATTCACTCCATGTGGCTTTCCCATTATTCAGATTAACGATGGGCTTCCGGTAAGATTTAAAGGAAAATAAAGCGGGCGGAGGTGGTGGGGTTTCTAATTTAAGAGTGTTATGTAAAGGACAGTTTTCTTTACCTATCATGAGATGTATTAATTTCTCTTTCTGTGCCCCTCTCTGTTTTTTTTTTGTTTTTTTTTCAATCTCCCTCCTACAAACTCTCCCACTTACGTACTTTTCATGTTTTTTTTTTTAATCATTTCACCCCAAGCAAGATGGGAGTGCCACTAGTACGCAAGGGGTTATAGAAAGTGAGAGAAAAAACTCGGTATAGGGTAGATCGAGTAAAGGATAAAAAATGAACGGGGTTCCAGACGACAGAAGATCGTGATTGACGTTGCCTTTTAAATTTTTAAAGATTTTAGATACCAGGGAAGCCAGAAAGCGGAAGGGAGTTCCACTGTCGGCAAGTGCGAGGAAATAAACTGTTCGAGTAGAAATGGTGGTTATATTTACCTGTTTCAACAGTAAAATGGTGGGACCTAGATGCCAATCTAGCAACTCGCTTAAAGTCACGGAGTCGGGGTACCAGGGAAAAAGGTTCGTCAGAGCAGTTGCTATGAAAATATTTGTAGAAAAAATCAGAGTGAGGCCACAACACGTCTGAGAAAGCAACTGAAGTCGAGATGCCAGGTTAGGATCGATTACATTGCAGACTCTTCTTTCGATTTTGGTCATAACTTCGATGAGCAGGAGAAGAACCAGAGTAGATATGGCAGCAGAATTCAAGGCATAGACGAATTATAGATTTGTAAATGTGCAAGATAAACTCTGACGAGAAAAAACCTTTCTGGCACGACACAATGAACCAACTTTCATTCACCTCATTCCTTTCCTTCTCTTTATCGTTCTTTGCATGTATCACTCTTTGTCTCTGCACTCTCCCCTCTCCCTCCCTCCTTTCTCTCCCTCCCTCATTTCTCTTATATATATATATATATATATATATATATATATATATATATATTGGATGCACGGTGGGGTAATGGTTAGCAGCTCTCCGGTCGATTCGACGTATGAGGGTCAAGCGGATTAGTTCCTAGGCACCGACAGCCCGACACCAGCACATAAGATTTGATTCTAGTGGTGAAGGTTTTGTGTAGAACCATCCACACTTTTTGAAGGGCCGAATACAGAGACCTGGTGCACTACGTTCCACAAGCTCCCCAAACGACCCTACGCAGGTTTTGAATTCAGTGTTGTCCTTCTCCTAGACCAGTTGCCATCCAAGGCTATAGAACCCAGTCTGTCCTGCTATTTACCCATAGCTGGAGGGAGAAGAAGATTCATACCTTTCCCAAGAGTATCAGCACGTAAGTGAATGTAATGGATTCGACTGGAATTCGAACTCGGCTCTCCGCTTCCTCAATCCGATAGACTGATTCCTGGTAGCCCATGCCTTAAAGAAAATACAAATCATTGTGCACACAATTACAGCTCACACATTATGAAGAGCTTTATCTATGTAAAATGTATGTGATCTTAGGTTACTTTTTTATGTTTTTTACAAAAATGATCAGTGAAAAATGACATGAAGACATTTCTGATCTTAGGTCTCTGATTGGGATCCGGAAGTAAATGTATATACAACAGAAATAAAAGGAATAATAATAATAATAATAATAATAATAATATTAGATTACCGTAAGACATTCGATAGCGTACCCCATTCATAGATTTTAAAGTCTTTAAATATATAAAAAAGTTAACACCCGTCGTCATCAGTTTCATTAAACAAAGTATGCCGATATAGCAAACAACTCTTCAACTCAGTCATATAAATGGAGTCTATAAGTCTGGTGCAAATAAACATCAACAGATGAATATTTCAAGGTGACTCTTTGTCTACCTTAATATTCTGTATATCCCTAATAGCATTAACCAGCGAGCTTAACAGGACGGAATATGACTATAAGATATCTCAAAAGAAAAATAAGCCATCTGTTTTACATGGATGACTTAAAGTTGTATGCTAGGAATGACAGTGAGTTGGAAGGTCTCCTGAAAACAGTAAAATGTTTCAGGGATGACATCGGAATGGAATTCAGTTTGGATAAATGTGCTAAAGCCACAATTTTACTTGGACCACTCCAACAAATCTCCTCTATTAGAGTAGACACTAGGGTAACACTCAAAGATTTAGAGCAAGAAGAAGCTTATAAGTACCTCGGTGTAAATGAGAGTGAAAACATTCACCGTAAAAAATAAAAAAGAATTAGTGCGAAAAGGGTACTATAGAAGGGTACGATATTAAGAACTGAATTGAATTCCCAGAACAGGATTATGGCCGTTAATAGCCTTGCTATCCCAGTGATTCAATATAGTTTCAACATCTTGAACTGGACTCTAAATGATATCAGACGAATGGATTTTAAGACAAGAAAGCTTCTTTCTAAGTATAACATGCATCATCCAAAGGTTGATGCAGACCGTCTATGCATACTCCGTAAATAAGGTGGAAAGTGTCTTATTCAGCTAGAATTGTCATACAAGACAACTATTGGCTTACTAACATACATGGAAACAACAAAAGAGTAGATGATACACTTAGTCAAACAACACAAAAACAAAGAAAACATATTCACTCATGAAATAAGGTTAGAAACACAAATGACATTTACATTTTATTAGATTCTGTTTTATGTATATAGCTTCATTCTTGAAGCTATATACATAAAACAGTTGAAAGATAACCTGAACAAAATAAAGTATGAAATCTCCACAAATATTCTTAAATGCCTATAATTGATAATAGAGGTCAGTGGTTTATACCAACGGCTTCCCACACTTAACACTTCTCGTTTTCACTCTCGCGTGGTCATGTATGACGTCACGAGCTGCGGTGCGAGTTTCACTACCGCGTCTTGCATACACGAGTTTGTCGTTGCTTGGAAATCTTTCATGCAACAAAAACAGACTATCATTATTGTTTTGTCCGCGTATTGTTTAATATTTTGAAATGTAATATATCACATTATGAAATGGACAAAGTCCGACATTTTTATGTTAATACATTCTTTTTATAGATACAAATATTTAAGTAAATGCTCTGTTTATAATAAACAGTATTAAACAACATTTACCGGCCTGAATGTCCGAGAAATTTTCACAGAAAATAATCGCCCTCCGACAGGATTCGAACCTGTGTTCGTATACGGAAGCGCCATTTAGCTTGACGTGCCCTTAACCGATTTAGCCACAGAGGAGATATATATATATATATATATATATATATATATATATATATATATATATATATATATATATATATATATATATATATATATATATATATATATATATATATATATATGATTGTGTATACGGAATGAATTCCAATAACCAAAAATTACTATTCTTAAAAAAGAGTGCTCAATACAAAGTAGAGCAGATATAGTTATTTATTTAAAAAAAAATTTATAACATAAACGTGTTATTAAAATCACTATAAAAATATCTATTTTGTTTCAGCACTCCCGGTGTCTTATCAAGTGATGATCACTTCATAAACACCGGGGGGGGGTTTGAAACAAAATGGATATTTTTGTAGTGATTTTATAACATATTTATGTTATAATTTTTTTAAAAATAAATAATTATATATATATATATATATATATATATATATATATATGTCACTGCAGAAACTATGTTTGAATTTATTTGTTTTTCACGTAAGGCATGAAACCAATTCCCCTTACAGCAGAAAGAAAAGCTTATTACTTCTGGAACCAATCCTCAATTCAAGACCAAGCCCTGTACGTGTGTAATCGCTTCTATCTCTTTCTATATACGTGTGAGTGTGAGGACGAGTGTGAGTGTGAGTGTGAGGGTGAGGGTGAGTGTGAGTATGAGGGTGAGTGTGAGTGTGAGTGTGAGGACAAGTGTGAGTGTGAGGACGAGTGTGAGTGTGAGGCTGAGGGTGAGAGTGAGCGTGAGTGTGAGTGTGAGGACGAGTGTGAGTGTGAGTGTGAGGGTGAGGGTGAGTGTGAGTGTGTTCTAATTGGGTCTAATTAATCTCGTTCAAATTCTCATCTTCGGTAACGGTCGTTAAAAAATTGTCTGCTCAGTGTTTCGTGATTTGCGGATATGGTTTTTCCTACGCAGAACAAAGAAGATGAAGACACGTGTTTATGATTTTATGATTTCATTTTTTTTCTCTCTCTCTTTTTTTATTCTTTCCTTCTTTTTTTTTCTTTCAAATTCTGTTTTTCTTTTTCTTTTCTTTCCTTTCTTTTTCTTTCTTTTTTTTTTTTCGTTTTGATTTTTTTCTTTTTCTTTCGAGGGAAAAGCTGCGATCCATGTGTCAATTACTCAATCCTTTCTTCAAAAGAAACGGCTCCCTTATTTAAAGTCCCTCCGCCTCCACACAAAAAAATTGCAACAATATATACACATTATTTTGTCTAGGCAAGCATTTTTTTTTTCACTGTCTCCCTTTTTTATTAAGTTATGAGTGTGCCCCTCCAGACCCTTATTTTTTTGCGGGGGGGGGGAGAGGAGGAATCTTTAAAAGAAATTAAAAGAAAGTGCGTTCGTGTATAGACATGTGTTTGAAAAATGTAAGTAATTTATTTATTCTATTTTATTTTTATTTTTTTAGCTCTCGAAGCAGTTGTTAGTTAAGGCTGCATAGATAATTTTCTCCTGTCTGTTCACACAATAGAAGGCACAAGAGCCGCTCAAGGTATAAAGAGGAGGAGGTAAGGAGTACAGGTTAAGGAAAGATGTTAAATCTAGAAGATTCTAGTGATCGGGAAGCATCCTCTCGGACGCCTGTTCCACAAAGTAGCGGTTTTTGGAAAGGTGTTCGAATGGGGCTTTGTTTCTAGTGTAAGTGTCATGGCGAGTCTTAACTGTAAAGGTCTGAACTTCTGGAACGAATGAATGCGGCTCATAAGGAGATTTTCTCTGGAAATAGCAATAGAGCAGCAAGGGGTTTGTGGCGTTGTGTCTGTGGAAAAGGGGTTTAAGGATGGAAAATAATTCATCACCCACAAGCCCGCGTAGACGCTTCTGAACTCAAAACTGGAAACCGAGATAGGGCAGTAATAATCTATAGAGAATTGGCCTGGGTCCACATAACGTAGCGTAGACGCTTCTGAACTTAAAACTGGAAAGTTTTCTGATACAATTCTTTGTTTGTTAGTGGGCATCTCCAACCGAGATATATATATATATATATATATATATTTAAGCATTACGCCCCAAGCAAGGCGTGAAGCCACTACGATGCAGGAGGTTGCGGAAGATTTGAAGCGAGAGCAGATAGGAGAGATAGAAGAAAGGATGAGGAGAAGGATAGTGGATAGATCAAGGTAACTGGAGATGTCGATTGACATTACATTTGAATAGTTGGAGATTATAGCTTTCAGGGAAACAGTAATAGGGTAGGGTGTTCCACTGGCGAGAGGTGCGAGGTATGAAGCTATTGGAGTAGAAGAGACGGCTACATTTGAAAGTTTCTACAGTGTAAGGGTGAGAGCGGGATGCCAGCCTCGTAGGGCGCTTGAATTCATGGAGTCTGGGAACCAGTGAAAGCAGCTCATCAGAGCAATTACCATGGAAGTATTTGTAGAAAAGACAGAGAGAGGCGTCTGTGAGAGAGTGACTGCAGACGAGACGCTAGATCAGGGCCAATTAGATTACATATCCGTCTCTGGATCTTGTCAAGAACTCCGAGGTAAGCAGAAGGTGCTCCAGCCCATATATGACAGCAATACTCCATGCAAGAGCGAATGGTTGTTTTGTATATTTGGCAGCAATAATCTATTTTTCTCCTGCTCTGTCCCTTGTGAAGATAGAGAATTGTGCTAGGCATACCAGGAAGGACTGCATAACCTAGCATATGTGCTGATTCTTTCAAACGTCTAACCACTCGTCTAGTATTTTTACTTCATTCCACAGATTTCAGTGACCATTTTGTCCTTTCATACATGATCGGCTATGCTTAATTTCATTGTTTCGTAACGTCTGTATTTTTCATTCTCAAGTGCCGTATACCGGTGGCGTTTTTCTGCTTCAAACAGTATAGGACCACTCAATCAGGGAAACTTGAACCCTGAGATTCCAAATCTGTGGCAGAAGGCGGGTTGTGTATGTGAAACTGATCATATGTCGCCTCCTCTGCTGTGGGGTGGGTTAATAAAAAGAATAGTAGTGTAGTACCCGCTCTATCCCAGATTTCTATCTATTTGGGTTCCTCAAATAATATTTATCCAGAAAGCGGCACCATACGGATGACGTTGCTGTTACTGAGGTGTTTTGGTACCACCAGTCGAGGTGGCTATTTATGCATTCGCGCATCGATCGTTAATGTTAATGGTTATATTAACCGTTTCCTTATAGAGAAACATTCTACATTCATTGCCACTTACGACTGAAATTATAAATTCTTTCACTTAAAAAAATTGTCAGGAAAATAGTTTTCTGATGTCCAGTATCTGTTATCGCTCTTGCCAATATTGATGGGAGTTTCCTTCCTAACCTTTTGTTTGAAGTCGTGTGGAACGTCGACATATTGATTATGTCATTATTTTCTTTTCGAGTTTCATGGGCTACCCATTTTATTTGTTACTGCTGTTGAATATCATCAGGTGACGTGGTTTCTGTTATCTGGTACAGTTCTTTGTTTGTGATTCTGTAGCGCCAGTCCACAAGTTTCGAAGGAGTTTGGCCTAAGCTAAGACCCGTGGCTTCGTTTGCTCAGAGCCATTGTCAACCAATGATCTGAGACAGTGCTTGGATACTACTGGGAGTTGAGATATTTTTAAATATTTAAAAAGAAAATTTATATATTTTCTGCTATTTTTCAGGAAATGTGCTGATTTTATCCTCCCATGCCTTTTTTTTAAAAATCATTTTCAGCAAATAATGACTCTCGTGGCTTTTTACACTCTTCTGAGAAATCAAAATTCAATTCCACGACGAAAGAGAACAACCGGCAATACACAGAATTACTTGTAGACCTGAAATTCTAAAAACCGAATTAGAAGCTGCACTGGCCAAATTAATATTCGAATAATTCTAATAGTCACTTTTTAAAACAATAAACACTGCCGAAGTGAGAAGATAGTTAAAAAAAAAACTGTATCACAGGAAAAACCGCCCTTTTGCCACTACGTCTAATTGAGAGCACATTTATCCATGTTTACCAAAATTTCATTCATAAAAAAAGGCTACTTAAAGTTCAGACAAAATGGATATTCCAAAAGTGAAGGGAACCTTTCCATGCCAATTTTTTCTTGGTCATCAAAGAAACATATAGTCCTGTCTTATACTGATCGAATAATCCAGCTTTTTCTCTTAATTAATTCCAGACGTACCTCATCAATAGTTTTTTTTTTTATAATCAATTCACCCTAAGCAAGGCGACAATGCCACTAAGACGCAAAAGACTACTGGGAGTGAAAGAGAATGAAAATACTTTAGAAGGAACCGGAAACCCATTCCTAAGCAGGAAACAAGGTATAAATATCTACTCCTGTTCAAAAAAAAAGGAGGAGAGTAAACTGGGCAATAGGCGAACCTATCTACTCCTATTGAGGAGTAATAAAATAATAAAATAAATAAATAATTAGTAAATAAAATTTTAGGGTTTATGCGAGGGCGTTAGAAGTAGATAGCTGAAGTAGACTTTAGAAGGAACCAGAAACCCAATCTTAAACAGAAAACAAGGGATAAACCTCCACTCATGTTCAAAAAAACTGGGGAGGAGTGTGAACCGGGCGAATGGCGAACCTATCTGTTAAATAGGAATAAATTGTCGCTGCCGACACTTGAGTTTGAACATAGATCGTCAGTGAGAAAACACAGGCGATCCCATTATTGAATTTAGTAGAGCACGCGACCATAGAGTAAACGCCTAAGTAGGAATTAGCTTTGCGTCGAAGGGATCGTCATTTCTATTTCACCTCTATCACTATATGGACCGCTATTCTCTATTCTCTTCTCTACACTATTCTCTATTCGGATCAATACAGTGGTTACTGTTCGAGCGAGTATTATCGAGCAAGTGCTATTAGTACAGGTGATATTCGAAGGCGTCTGACACCAGTATTGTTCAACGGTGTTACTATAGTTTGTATCTGCGATTGCAAAGTCTCTACTACAACAAGCATTACGAAAGTGTCAACGAATATTTGTTGACATTACAAAAGTGTCAAACGAGTGTCCGTTGAGTCACAAAACTATCTAATCCTATATATTGTCTAATATGTTATGCTGTTTTTAGATGATCTGTCTGGGAGCAATAATTCTTCAAATATTAAGCAACATTTTCATTTAAAATTGGTAATAACTTTAATAAAGTAATATCTTCATTTCTTAAAGTAAGTGTCACGTTTAATTTAATGCATTTAAAATATTTAAAATCAATTTAATACAGTTTCAACATCCTTAACTTGACCATAGCTGACATTAAGCGAATGGACGCCAAAACGAGAAAGCTTCTCACCGAGCCACCGCATGCACCATCCCAAAGCTGATGTTGATCGTCTGTATGTGCCCAGATCCGAAGGTGGAAGAGGATTAGTTCAACTAGAACTGTCTTACAAAACTACAATTAGCCTTCAAAGATAGGTAGAAACTACAGAAAACTGGATGATGATATGTGTCAAAGAACATGAAAGTAATAAGCAACTTTATTCAGTTATAAAGGAAGCAAAGTTCAAAATAGAATTTCAAGTGGGTGAAAAAACTCAATTAAAGCATAATACACTGACTGCAGCTGCAAAATAGTTAAAAAAAAAAAAAGATAAATCAAACGCAAATGCAACCGACCACATACAGAAACGATAGTAAGATAAACGGCTTCACGGTCAATACTCTGCACGTACCAAGCAAGCTAATTTAGACAAACTGCGTATCCATCAGTGCCTACGTAGTGTAGGGTTAAAAGATAAAACCGAAGGTTTTATTCTTACTGTACAGGACCAACGCTTGCTAACTAGAAATTATAAAACAGATATACTGAAAAATTGTGTTAGCCCAAATTACGGATTCTCTGATAAATATCCAGAAATAATTGACAATTTTGTACTAGGTTGCGCGGTAATTGCACCCACGGAAAAAAACACTCGGCATGACAGTGTGGCCAATATCTGCACTGGAAAATCTGCAACTTTTGCGGAAAAGAAATTGCAAGGAAATGGTATGAACACCACCAGGCCCGGTTACGAAGATAGGACCTGTAACAATTTTACTGGGCTTTACAATACCCACAGACAGAACAATCAATTCTAATCGCCCTGACATCGTGATTAGAGACCACAAAGACAAAATGTGCCTCCTTATTGACATGGCAGTCCCTGCAGACTGCAATGTATCTTTGAAGATCTTCAAAAAACTATCAAAATACAAGGACCTTGAAATCGAAATCTCAAAAATGTGGCATATGAGGACATCACTAATTCCAGTTGTAGTTGGAGACCTTGGATTGGCTGAAAAAGATTCCAATAGACTCATTGAATGGATACCTGGTAAACCTTAAAGAAATGCAAAACAGTTGTTCTAACAAGTACAGCCCACGCTTGACTATGTAAATTTTTTTTTCCAAAACTGCTCAGAGGAAAATTTCATGATGACATTTCTAACCTTAGATCTCTGGTCGGAAAAGGAAAAGGAATAATAATAATAATAATAATAATAATAATAATAATAATAATAATAATAATAAAAACAATCAATGTTTCCTATTTTCATTCACTTACGGTGTTAAAACCTATAAACGAAAACGAAAAATTTTGGAGAACTAAAAGGAAACATACACGTTGTTATAACAGTTGCACAATACAGTCAAAAGCGATCTTTACGTTGGCTATAACTAAACTCTCCTAATACTATCTAACGATAAACATAACGAACATTTTATGTGTGTATATCAATTGTGTATATCAATCACGCATTATTGACGTATGGATTTAAAATGGTAAATAAAGTATTTAGAAAACGGAAAATGTCGTTAGAAACAAAAAAGCGTTGAACTGCATTTGAATAGCAAACGATTTATTCCAAAACCTAAGCAAAGTACTAAGAAACAGAAATATTTCATTAGAAACAACGAAAAGAGTGCCAGACTGCTATATCCATCTCCGCATAAATGTTCGACAATTTCGTCACAAATGAAACGAAAACTGGAAAATGTTGGTTCTACGGAAGGATACTGAGAATAGCTTGGACGTAGCATGCGAAAAACTAAGAGGTTTTAAAGAAAATAGGAACGAAAAGGACATTTGTGCCTAGGATCAGAAATTTCATTTGAAATTTCTGGGATACATAATGAGAAAAGTGGGCTTGGAGAATTTGACACTCACGGGGCATATTGAAGTCAATAGGGACAAAAGAAAGCAATGAGAAAACCCAGATGAAGGACTTTGTCCAAATGGTTGGCAACACAGGGACTGGGGAAAAATGACAAGGAAACACGCGTTGCTTACAGCTAACGGGAATAGGAAATTGTGGAAATCCCCTGATCGCTCACGACTTCAAAATATCACGGTACATAACAGACAGAATGAAGTTCTTAAATGGGCCTCTCTCCTGGGTGTGAAATATTTCAGAGCCAGGACTTGTATGCTAATTTTCAAAACGCTATTATATATTTGGACTTGTAGCGAATGTTGGATGGTCTCCACAAAGATGAAGAAGAGACGCGAGCAACGGAGGTATGGTTCTACAGAAGGATGCTGAGAATAACATGAACCGAACATGTGAGGTTTTAGACCGGATGCAAACAAGGAGAAAGGTTATACAGTGTAACCCGGATATAAGAGACCCGGATATAAGAGAAACCGGGATATAAGAGAGATTTTCTCTGGTCCCAAATTAGAGCCTGTGTTAATGCATATAAAATAGACCAAACCCGGATATAAGAGAAACCCGGATATAAGATACTTCTTCTCCGGTCCCGACAACTCTTATATCCGGGTTACACTGTATATACAGTGTAACCCGGATATAAGAGACCCGGATATAAGAGAGATTTTCTCTGGTCCCAAATTAGAGCCTGTGTTAATGTATATAAAATAGACCAAACCCGGATATAAGAGAAACCCGGATATAAGATACTTCTTCTCCGGTCCCGACAACTCTCTTATATCCGGGTTACACTGTAATTAACATCACGAAGAGGCAGCTGAAATTTCTGGGACACGTAATGAGAAAGGTTGGGTTGGAGAATCTGATACTCACAGGGCGGATAGTGGAAAAGAGAGACAAGGAAAAGCAACTCGTGACATACCTAGCTGGATTAAGCAAACGGATGGCAGAACAGAACAAAACATATTGAGATCTACAAGTGATAGGGGGAGTGGAGAGCCATGATCGTCTACGTCCTGAAGGGACACGGCACATAGAAGAAGAAGAAGAAGAAGAAGAAGAAGAAGAAGAAGAAGAAGAAGAAGAAGAAGAAGAAACTGTATTAAGTTATTCTTGGTAACCGCTGTAGAAGTATACGTGCGCGGATAGGCATCTGTACGGATAAGGGCGATGTCTGTGCTATTTTATCGTTGTAATAACAAACTAGTCTTGCAAATTTTTAAAAATATCTTCTTTTTTTTTAATTTAAATGTAAAAAAAAAAAAAACAGAAAAAGAAAAAATAAAGTCTTATGAGTTATTTTTTTCTTTTCTTTTTTTCTTTTTAATTTATTTATTTTATTTTCTCTTCAGTTGTTCCCATAGAAAAGGGTATTTTCCCTACGTGCCCCGGGGGGTCAAACGACCGACCCTACTTTGTTGTTTCGACTCTATGTTATCACAATCACTGCCCAACGAAAGCACAATCACAATATTTTGATAACCGATCTAATACACCAGTGAAGACAAAAAAGGTCCCATTTTTGCTTCCTACGACAGGACGTATATTTTCTTCTTTTCAATTTTATGCAGACGATAAAAGCAGAAAGAAGAAGCTAAAGCCCGTTATGTATCGTAATTGAGGCACCAAAAATCTAGTCTTTAATAATAAAGGACTATTTTGCTTCTTACTTTAAAATTATTATTATTATTATTATTATTATTATAGTAAATAGATTATAAATTCAGGTCGGCAAAAATTCACATATGTTTTCGTTTCTACACTGTTTTATCTATCTATCTATCTATCTATCTATCTATGAGTCTGTCCATTATCTATCTATTACAATCTGTTTATTATCTATCTATCTATCTATCTATCTATCTATCTATCTATCTATCTATCTATCTATCTATGAGTCTGTCCATTATCCATCTATTACAATCTGTTCATCTATCTATCTATCTATCTATCTATCTATCTATCTATGAGTCTGTCCATTATCTATCTATCTATCTATCTATCTATCTATCTATCTATCTATCTATGATTCTGTTCAGCTATCAGACTGGTCATTATCTATCTACTTATCTAATACTGTTCAGATCTATCTATCTATCTATCTATCTATCTATCTATCTATCTATCTATCTTAATTCTTTCCTTTTCTTTTTTACCTCGCTCTCTTTTCTTCACCTCACTTCTGGTTTCTTTTTCTCGCTCTTTTCGTCTCTTTTTTTCATTTTCTTCTTTCTCCTATTCCTCCTCTTCTATCACCTCTCCCTCTCTCTCTCTCTCTCTCTTCCGCACTTCTTTGTCTTTTGTCCCTTTTTTATCACTTCTGCCTATGATTGGACGTTTCTTTCGTTTTCATTCTTCGCCACCTTTCTCTCTCTCTATTTCTATCTCTGTCTCTTTCTCTCACTTTCTCCCTCCCTCTCTCTTTCTGTTGTATTATTTTACTTTGGATTTTTCTCTATTTCATTTGCATTGGTGTCCTTTCTTTCTATCTTTCTATTTCCTTTATACACACACACACACACACACACACACACACACACACACACACACACATACATACATACATATATATATATATATATATATATATATATATATATATATATATATATATTTAATATATCACTAATTTTTTTTCTTATTTCTATATTTGCTTTTGGGTTATTCCATCTTAAATCAACCAACTGTCATAGGTGACTCTCTCAGAAAAATCTGGGAAAATTCACAGGTGTCTCTTGATAAAAATTAGTGATAAATCCCAGACATTAGAATTGTATCTTTAATAGATTTAACATGAGAGCATATAAAAATTTCACTGCATTTTTTTGCGTTTTGGTAAATAACATTTTCAATGGAATTCTAAAATACATTCAGATATTTCTTCTACAGATTTTAAGCTTGGTGACATTAATTAATATTTACTGTAAATTACAAAAATAAAAACAGCTTATGTTTGTTTTATTTCCTTTGAAGTTTAAAACGAAGTGAAAATGGTTGAAAGTGCAAAGAGCAAAAGGATGCAGTCCATTTTGAGAGTTTCTCATTTCCAAAGAATGTTGGATACAGAATCCAAAGCAAAAAGGAAAGAGAAAAAGGAAAAGAAAAAAAATCAAGAAAGGTAGAGGTAGGGAGAGTCGGAAAACAAAATCAAAAGAATGGAAAAAAGAAAGAAACAAATGAAAAAGAAAGAAAGAAAGAAAGAAAGAAAGAAAGAAAGAAAGAAAGAATTAAAGAAAGAAAGAAAGAAAGAAAGAAGGAAAAGAAAAGTGTGAAAATTTTTTTAGAAAATACTATAATAATGAATTGGAAAAAGAAATAGCGAATGAGAAAGACGTACGAAAAGCAAGACAGATTAAAGAGAAAGAAAGAAAGATTATGAAAAATATCCGAAACAGTATTAGAAAGAAAGAAAGAAAGAACAGAAGAAAGAAAGAAAGAAAGAAAGAAAGAAAGAACGAGAGAAAGAAAGTATGAGAAAAAGATAGAAAGAAAGAATGAAAAATGAAAGAAAGAAAAAATGAAAACAAAGGAAGAAAGAATGAATGAAAGAAAGAAAGAATGAATGAATGAAAGAATGAAAAAAGAATGAAAGAAAGAAAGAAGAAGGAAAGAAAGAAAAAAGTGGGAAATAAAGAAAGAAAGAAAAAGAAAGAAAGTATGAGAGAAGGAAATAAAGAAGGAAAGAATGTATGAGAGAAATATAGAAAGAAAAGATGAAAAAAGAAAGAAAAAATTAAAATAAAGGAAGAAAGAATGAAAGAAAGAAAAACTAAAGAAGAAGGAAAGAAAGAAAAAGCAAGAAATAAAGAAAGAAAAAAGAAAGAAAAAATGAGAGAAAGAAAGAAGGAAAAATGTTTGATAGGAAGATAGAAAGAAAGAATGAAAAAAGAAAGAAAGAAAAAATGAAAACAAAGGAAGAAAGAATGAAAGAAAGAAAGAAGGAAAAATGTGCGCATGAAAAAAAGAAAAAAAAGAAAAAACAAGAAATAAAGAAAGAAAAAAGAAAGAAAGAAAAAAGAAAGAAATGTGTGGCCAAAAGAGAAAGTGAGAATAGCATAAAAATAAAAGGATAAAGAAAAAAAGAGAAGATGAAGTCGACTATAGAAAGAAAGAAAGAAAGAAAGAAAGAAAGAAAGAAGGTAAAAAGTGGGGAAGAAAAAAAAGGAAGAAAGAAAAAGCAAGAAATAAAGAAAGAAAGAAAAAAGAAAGAAAAAAGAAAGAAGGAAAAACGAGGGGTAGAAAAAAAGAAAGAAAGAAAAAGCAAGAAAGAAAGAAAGAAAAAAGAAAGAAAGAAAAAAGAAAGAAATGTGTGGCCAAAAGAGAAAGAGGGTATAGCATAAAAATAAAAGAATAAAGGAAAAAAGAGAAGATGAAGTCCACTATAGAAAGAAAGAAAGAAAGAAAGAAAGAAGGAAAAACGAGGGGAAGAAAAAAGAAAGAAAGAAAAAAGAAAGAAATGTGTGGCCAAAAGAGAAAGGGGGAATAGCATAAAAATAAAAGAATAAAGGAAAAAAAGAGAAGATGAAGTCCACTATAAAAAGACAGGAAAGAAAAGAAAAGAAAAGAGTAGTAGAAGAAAAAGATCGATGAAATAATAAAGTGTCAGACTCCATCTTACCACCTCCTACTCCAAACAACATTTGAACAGCCTATCTACCAACTTATCTCTTATTCTCCACACCCGCTCCCCCCTTTGACTATGCGGTGAGAGCCGCGTGCTCCCACCAATCCCTAAACTACCGATTTTTTTCAAAACCCGAGCCAACTATGCGCTTTACCGAGAATATGTCAGATGGATTTTTAATCTACCTCATAATGACTGAGAAGTTTCGAAAAGTCTGGGAAGGGGAGATAATTGCTGGCAGACCGCCACATTGGACATTACATGAGTTAAGAGAAGTTAGGGTTTGAGATGCTAATGTGGACCGATATATCTCCTTCGCTTCACATGTTCGCCTGTTATTTACTCGGGGTTCGTTTTTGCCCCTGTCTAAAGAAAGTCACTGCTTCTCCCCAAAATCGTAATAGAACCGTACTCTGGGCAGAAATTTACAGCATAGTCTTCTTCTACGCGCCCTGTCCCTTCAGGTCGTGGACGACCGTGCCTCTCCCCAACCACCTACCCCACGTAGCTCTTAGCAACCTCTTGTCTCTTTGACAAGCCTCTCACCCGACTCCTCCGTCCATACACGCAAGTTGGTCAGGTATGTATTCTGCTGTCTTCCCCTGTCCATTTTACCTTCGGTATGTCTTGTGAGTGTCAAATTCTCCAAGCACACTTTCCTCATTATGTGCCCAAGACATCTGTGCCGTCTCTTTCTGATTCTATGAGCGCTTTTTTTAAAATTTTTCCATCTCGATTTTTTTGTTGCTTACGCGCTCCGTACATGGTATTCTCAGCATCCTTCTGTAGAATTAAATAGCCTTTTGTCTCCAGTTTTCATCTATGAAACGATTGTCCGGCATTTAATGCCTTCAAAAAGCTAAGCAAAGTATTAAGAGACCGGAAAATTGCATAAGAAACAAAAAAGAGTGTTGAACTGTTATGTAATATCGGTACTCCAATATAGCAGTGAATGTTGGACAATCGCCCCACACAAGAATGAGAGACTTGGGGCAACTGAAATCTGGTTCCACAGAAAGGTATTAAGAATACCATGAAGGGAACATGCGAGCAAGAAAGAGTTTTCAGGAAAATGCAAACAAAATGGACACTTAGAATTAGAAAAAGACAATTCAAATCTTTAGTGAACATCATGAGGAAAGGAGGCTTTGAGAATTTGATACTGACAGGTCTTATTGAAAGTTAGAAAGACAGAGGAGAATACAGAATAACCTAACGAATGAACCTGTGAAAATGGTTGGCAGAACAAGGGATAGTAGTGATAAAAAGGCAATCTTTACTCAGATCTACAAAAGACAGGAAGTTATGGAGACCCGCTATCGCCCACGTTCAGAAGAGATACGGAACATAAAAGAAGAATGGTCAAAGTAACCGCTTCTATACAGAAAACTTTCGACATTCATTCAATTTAGTGCTACTGCTGTTTGAAATAAAATCTTTATCTAAAATCAGTTTTCAGGTCATTAGACTTCAATGTAAGGTGTTTTCATTTTAAAATCGTATGTAATGCATTTTTATAGTAAAATAATTTCCAATACATTTTTAGAGTAAAATCATTTTTTAATGCATTTTTATAATAAAATCATTAGCAATACAATTTTTTAATAAAATCTTTTTCCAATGCATTCTTAAAGAAAATATTTTAATGCATTTTTATCGTAAAATAATTTTCAGTACATTTAGCAAAATGATTTTCAATGCATTCTAATAATAAAATGATTTTAAATATCTTTTAGAGTAAAATAACTTTCAATGCATTCTTATAGTAAAATCATTTTAAATGCATTTTTATTGTAAAATCATTTCCAATGCATTTTTATAGTAAAATTATTTCAAATTCATTTTTATAGTAAAATCATTTTCAATGCATTTTTATAGTAAAAACTTTTACAATGTATGTTTTATAGTAAAAACATTTACAATGTATGTTTTATAGTAAAATTATCTACCATTCGTCCGTCCATTGAATACTGTTGCCATATCTGGTCTGGTGCTTCTGCTGTACATCTCAAGATTCTTGACAAAATCCAAAAAAGAATCTGTAATATTAATGGCCCTGACCAATCATCTCGACTTCAGTCATTTTCTCACTGGCGTAAGGTGGCTTCCTTCTGTCTTTCTTTATAAATATTGTCATGGCAACTGCTCTGAGAAGCATTTTTCCTGCTGGTCCGACGACATGAATTTAAATGTGTTAATAGATTGGCAACTAGGTAACACAACTTTTAATGCTGAAATAGTTAAATGTAACCACGTGTTTCTTTTCTCGTAATTCTCACCTGTGGAACTACCTTCCGTTTTCTTGCTTCCCTGATAACCAAAATCGTCAAAGATTTTAGGTGCAACATCAATCGCCATTTTCTATCTTCTTGAAAACTTTTCCATTTTTTTGTTCTTCCCACAATCCTCGCCATTCTGTCTTTCATTTTCACTTTCATTCCCTGTAACCACCTGCAAACTAGTGACTTTACCGCTTTGCATGGAGTAAAATTAAAATTAAAATTTTTAAATTATTTTAAATAATTACCAATGCATTTTTTTACAGTAAAATCATTTCCAAGAATTTTCATAGTAAAAGTATTTTCAATACATTTTATAGTAAAATCATTTCCAATGCATTTTTTCAATAAAGTGATCTTCAGTGCATTTTTATATAAAAATCACTTCCAATAAATTTTTACTAAAATCATTTTCAATGCATTTTTACAATAAAATCATCTCCAGTGCATTTTATACTAAAATCATTTCCAATACATTTTTATACTAAAATCATTTCCAATGAATTTTATACTAAAATCATTTCCAATGAATTTTATACTAAAATCATTTCAATACATTTTTATACTAAAATCATTTCCAATGAATTTTATACTAAAATCATTTTCAATGAATTTTTATACTAAAATCATTTCCAATGAATTTTTATACTAAAATCATTTCCAATGAATTTTATACTAAAATCATTTCCAATGCGTTTTTACAATAAAATTATCTCCGGTGCATTTTTATATTAAAATCATTTTCAATGGATTTTATCGTAAAATAATTTACAATGCATTTTTTATAATAAAATAATTTACAATGCATTTTATTGTAAAATAATTTGACCAGCTAATTATAATGGGGAAATAATCTGTTCCCATTTAGTATCGGTTAAAATTTATAAAACATTTTTCGGAAAATTAGTCTTTTCAATACCTCTAACTGTTATAGCTCTTTCTAGGTACCGATGGGAGTTTCTTTGTACGCTTCTGGTGTCGTATTGTTTTTTATTTTAATCATTATTATTATTATTATTATTATTATATCCCGCATTGTATTAGTAACCAATATTTATGCATATATGTATCTAACTTTTTACATTCTTTCAGTTCTATCCAATGGTCCGCAGAATCTTTGAAATTCACCACCTGGCATTTTTTTAATGCCAAATCGGGTTGGGTTATTGTTTAGAATCTCAAAATCCCAGGGAATTTTGCTTTCATTTTCTGGAACAGAACCTGGCTTGTGTAGTTACTATTTGTCTTTTAGTCAAAATATATACGGATTAGTTAATTGAATGACTCTCTATGTAGTGGACTCATCCGGTGATGTAGTCGCCCTTTCCCACTCTTTAGTTGATTTGCTGCTATTCCAGTCTTTTTTCCCTGAGTTCTTCAGCACCATTCCTGGTTCTCTAATAACTAATATCATTATCATGTTTCACAACTTGCTCACCCTCTCTGACAAGGTTGAAATATTTATCTGGTTTTTTTTTCCACTTTCCTGCAGATCTATTTTGTTTTCTGCATAAACAGGGACAGCCAGCACCTAGCGTATTATCTTCATTTTGTTTACGACGGCCGGATCCGATATCCTCTCCTGGAATGTACGGTCTGTTTGAATCTCAAATTCCCAGTGTATAAGAAGTCAAGTTTCTTTCTTTTTATATATTGTTTTTTTCTTTTCCCTTCATTCCCTTTTTTTTTCTTTATTTCCATTTCCTTTTCTTTTTCTTGAGAGAGTGAGAGTGAGAGAGAGTGAGAAAAAGAGAGGGAGGGAGAGAGAGAGTGAGAGAGGGAGTGAGAGGAGGAAGGGAGAGGGAGAGAGAAGAGAGAGAGTGAGAAAAAGAGAGGGAGTGAGAGAGAGTGAGAGGAGAGAGGGAGGGAGAGAGAGAGAGAGGGAGAGAGGGGGGAGGGGGGAGAGAGGAGAGAGAGTGAGAAAAGAGAGGGTGGTAGAGAGGGAGAGGGAGAGAGGGGAGGGGGAGGAGGGAGAGAGGAGAGTGAAAAAGAGGGAGAGAGAGAGGGGAGAGAGAGAGGGAGAGAAAGAGAGAGAGGGGAGAAAGATAGAGGGAGGGAGAGAGAGATATTTTCATATGCTTTTTTTGCCTTGCATTACAATGAGGAGACTTCAATACCAGTAATCCTCAAGAACACATGGCGCAGTGGATAAAGGCGTTGGTGAGTACCAGTGACAGGACCCAAAGAGTGTGAGTTCAATACCTGGTTAAGGCAGTGGAGAATTTCAGAGGGAAAATTAACTGATAACTGACATCCATCAAACATGGAACTAGAACAGTCTACCCCAGTGAGCGAAAAGGGTTCAGTTCGTCATTCCAACCACCTGAAGAAAGTCGGAGCGTACAACGGCCGAAACGTTGTAATGAATATTGCGACAAAGATGAGGTCAATAGTCCGAATAATGTACATAATACCTCATCTCAGAAATATAGACAGACAGTAATCCTCTATCTTACAAAGCACTGCGGCCTTAGAGTTACGAGAACATATAACCAAAGACTGTTAGAATCGTATCCTCTATATACCATGTCTCTTCAGGAGGTAGGTGATCATGACTCTCCATAATTTCCTGTCCTTTGTAACTCTTAATAAACTGTATATTTTTGTTATCTCTCCTAAACCCTATTCCGCCACTAAACATGTTATGCGTTTTTTCCTCTGTCCCTATTGTTTTTAATCTGTTCTGTGAGTATTAGATTTCCCAATCTCTCTTTCCTCATTATCTGCCCAATAAATATCAACTGTCTCTTCCTGATGTTAAGTATCTTCATCATCCTCCTGTAGCGATTAGGATAGACTTCGATAAATCATATATAAGGGTGTCAGGCAAAATATTACATACGTTGACTCGATCAGATTTCCAATTTTGTTCATGTTGTGGCCTTGTTAGAGCCAGAAATAAAGACACAAAGAGAGGAATTGAATTAAACAAATATATTAACAGAAACAGTAATACAAACGAGGGTGTTACAGCAAGAATGTTCGGCCCGACTGTCAGAGCTGACTACTAGAAACTTCAAAAGGCAGTGCCTATGCTTGCGTGGGTAAATTACAATGATAGATAGATAGATCAGAATGAAAAGCCAGATAGATAGATAGATAGATAGATAGATAATGATCATACTGAGATTGATAGATCAGAATGAAAAACCGGCAAGACAGACAGACAGACAGATAATGATCATACTGGGATAGATAGATAGATAGATAGATAGATAGATAGATAGATAGATTATGACGGTTTGCCTATTTTTCGTTCCGAGAAGCTAACCATTACACCTGGCCGTGTATACCTGTGTTATTAGGGCAGCTAACCAATCCCTCTTGAAGGCGCCTGCTCAGGCACATTTGTGCTTGTTCAACAAACCACCGTGGTTTATAATGCAACTCCATTGAGCGGACCTTTGTTACAGTTTCTAAGAAAAGAGCGCGTTATCTGGCGTGGTCAGCAGTGAGAACAAGGCCGGCACGTTTACGGTGACTTCCGACTTGCACTGCCATTGACGGCTTCCAAATAGTTCTGTCTACCCGCTTTCACTCACAAGGCTTATGTCAACCCGTCGTATGGTTTTTCAGACACTTTCCAATGGTACCACGCGCTGGGATCGATAACATCAAGCAGCCGCCTTCCTGATAGATCGACCACTATGAGTTTCGAACCCGCGTTCACATGGTCGGAAAGCGAACATTCTAAGTACACGGCCACGCACCCATATCATTACACCAACTGCATATACACATAAATACACATGATGATAGTATATTAAAGACTGTTGCTGTTTATTAACTGCCCTTTACTCTCACGACAAAAATAACGATAACAGTCTCAATATAAGATATTGCAGACCCTTCTTAAATTGTCCATTTTTGGGGCCCTTCCTAAACTGAACACGAGACGAACTGGGAGCTTTGGATCAGAGAATGGGGAAACTGATAAGCATGCATAAAACCTCCATATAGGATAGACGAAAAATCGTAACCAAGCAGACCCTGAATTTTCACTTATCGTGATGAATGTTCAAGGTGGGTGTTTGTCGTGTCCACCTCACACTTCCAGCGTAACTCGTATATACGATCCATATATCTTTAAGATGTTAGAAAAATAGTTCCTTGTACTTCTCCTTACTTTTTCTGATAGGTTCTATCTTTACAAGAGTCAGACCAATCCGAAAATGGAATACTGATGCTGAACTCTACCAGTCCTCACTTTCCAGTCTTTATAAATTACAAAAGGCTTGCAGTGGTGAACAGACGAGGTACATTCATTAGTTCCCGCAGTCCAGACCATTACAGATATGACCAGCCATGCCAATGGCACAATGCTCTCAGTAATCTACCGCTATTTCAAGGTCAGGAAAGTTCATAAGCAGACTATGATGGATTGATGCGAGAGCTGTGAAATACTGCATGCATTCATTTTAACTCTTATTATTAATAACTGCATTGGTTCTTTCCAGCATCACTGCTTCATATTCAGCCTATGAACTTTTCAGCCCACACTCCTACCTGGAAAGAAATAACACAGTTATTAATAAGAGGAGTTAAAATGAGCGCATTCAAGATTTCACAGTTTTGGTATCATTGCTTCATAGTCAGCCTATGAATTTTTCAGCCCACCCTCGTACCTGGAAAGAAATACAGTAGTTATTAATAAGGGGAGTTAAAATGAATGCATTCAAGATTTCACAGTTTTAGTATCATTGTTTCATAGTCAGTCTTTGAATGTTTCAGCCCCACCTCCCTCGTACCTGGAAAGAAATGCAGCAGTTATTAATAAGAAAAGTCGAAATTAATACATTCAATATTTCACAACTTTAGTATCGTAGCTTCATAGTCAGCCTATGAACTTTTCATCCCACCATAGTAACTAGAAAGAAATAATACAGTTATCAGTAAGATGAGTTGAAGTGAATGCATTCAAGATTTCTCAGTTCTAACTTTACTGCTTCATAGTCAGCCTATGACCTTTTCAGCCCACCCTCGTACCTGGTTACTATTAAAAGGCTTATGATGAACGAATTCTCAGAAAGTAGTAGAATGTGGTAAGAAATTAATTTTCTGTGGAAAAGGTGCCTAGATAATGACCACAAAGTCCACAAAGTAGCAGTTCTCGAGAAAAAAACGGGACTTCTCCTTGCATTTAGAATACGGAAGAAATGAGGATGATTGGACTCTGTGGAAGTAGCTCGGTGTGTCCTAGATGTAAAGGTCTGAACTGGCGGAAATAAGAATGGTACTTATCTGAACATTTGCCATGGAAATAGCGACAGCGCCGCGAAAGGATTCCCGTTTTGTGTCTGTAAGAAAGAGGCTGCACAGTTAAGATTAAGTCTTCCCCCAAGGCTAAAATGTGTTGATTGTGTAGCTCCAGGCTAAATATGACAGTACTACTTCATTTGAGGGTCTAATCTGACTCTTGTAGATATAAAGCATAGGAAGAGGAGTCTGGTACTTGCTGGAGCGAAAGAAAGAATTAAAAAAAACTTGTGTGGAGAGAAAAAAGATATCTGAAAAAAAAAAAGTCAAACTCTTTTCCTGTCATCAATTTCGAGCAATATTTTGAAATTATATTGTCTGAAATCGATCCTAAATGACATTTCAGGCAGGTGGATTTTACAAGCACACTAACTAAATTGGGCGGTAACTTCATGACGTAAAGCGCATTATTTGGCCATAATTCCTCCACTTAGTGTTACACATGAATAGGCCGACCGGTCGACCGCACATTCCAGGCGCTGACACGTACCCCTACTGGTTTTGATATTGAATAAACTATGTCATCTCTACGCAAAATGACACCTTATTTCTAAGTCAGTAATCTCGTCTACTGCAAGATACTGTTCTTTCTTTCATGGTTTTTTTCTTTAAGGATTTTTTTTCTTTTTCTTGTTTCTTTTTTTTTCCAGCTATCTGTTATTTATTTATTTATTTTTTTTATATTATTATTATTATTATTATTATTTTTTATTTTTTTTTTTTTTGCTTTATTCAGTCGTTTTTTAACTGGCATCCACGAATCTTTCTTCATCTACTTGCCTTTCTTTCTTTCTTTCTTTCTTTCTTTTCTTTCACCGTTTCTGTCGTTCTTTAATGATATTTCTCTTTCTTTATTTATTTAATGTTTTTTGTTGTCATTTATTTTCATTTATTCCGTCATGCTTAGTCAATTTTCATTAATTTTTATTCGTCTACTTGTCTTCATTCTCTACTACTGCTTTCTTTCTCCCCTCCTCTTTCTTTTTTCTGTCTTTTTCCTTTTCTTTCTTTACATTAATCGATTATTATTATTCATACTTTCTCTTTTAGCCACACATTTATTTATTTCTCTGTTCCTTATTTCTTTCTTTCTTTCTTTCTTTCTTTCTTTCTTTCTTTCTTTCATTTCTTTCTTTCTTTTTTTCATTCTTTCTTTCTTCCTTTTCTTTCTTTCTTTCATCCTTTCTTTCATTCTTTCATTCTTTCTCTTTTCATTTTTTCTTTCTTTCTCTTTTCCTTTCTTTATTTCTTTCTTTTTTCATTTCTTTCTTTCTTTCATTCTTTGTTTCTTTGTTTCTTTCATGCTTTCTTTCTTTCATCCTTTCTTCTTTTCTTTCTTTCTCTGTTTCTTCCCTACTTTCTTTCATTCATTCTTTTTTCATTCTTTCATTTTTTTTCATTTCTTTCATTCTTTTCTTTCTTTCTTTCTTCATTTCTTTCATTCTTTCATTCTTTCTCTTTTCATTTCTTTCTTTCTTTCTTTTTTCATTTCTTTCTTCCTTTCTTTCTTTCTTTTTTTCATTCTTTGTTTCTTTCTTTCATTCTTTCTTTCTTTCATTCTTTCTTTCTTTCATACTTTCTTTCTTTCATTTCTTTCTTTCATTTTTTTCATTCTTTCTTACTTTCTTACTTTCTTTCTTTCATTCTTTCTTTCTTTCTATTAGCCCGACTTTCCTTACCGTTTTCTTTCTTTTATTTCAATAAATATTTATCGCTTTTTTTTTCTATTTCGCTTCTATTTTTGCCTCGCCTTGTCTTTCTTTCTTTTGTTTAATGCATTCCATCAATGGTCTTTACGCACGGCCAGTCGTCTTCAGTTCTTTAAAACGACATGGGCGTTGCGAAGGTCTGTTCCTTCTTATTTTGACTTTTTTTTTATAAGCAGCCAAAAGCAAGATGAAACTTTCTTCCCAAACTTCTCAGAGTGTAACAACTTCACATCTATGTACAAATGGACACAATACAGTATTTTAAATTAAGCATGACATCCTCAGACGCTGAAGAGGGGAAAAAAACGTTCACAGTATTGTCCCTCTGCAAAATTAGACAGCCTTAAAACTCTCATAAAATCTTGCCAAACCATCTATAGTTAATATAACCAACAAAGACGTAGTATCTTGACAAAAGACTTCTTCTCCAGAGGCAAGCTATATATATATATATATATATATATATATATATATATATATATATATGTGTGTGTGTGTGTGTGTGTGTGTGTATTTCCAAATAAGAGAAAGAACAGATGGAGTAAAGATCTACAGTTCGTAGCATTTACTTTTTCAAAAGTGCTCAATACAAAGGAGAGCAAAATACAATAATAATATTTTTATTATAATAGATTATAATAAAAATATTTTACATCGCTACACAAAAGCTTTCATGTTTCAATAATACTGAAGTTATTTACACTCCCCACCCACGTTAACCTGCCAAAGGAGGTAACGATTTGTTTGTAAATTTCTGAAATAAGTCATTTTTATCACAAATTATCTACCTTCGCCTGAGGAAGTACAATTATAGTATTGAAACTTGAAATCTTTTGTGTAGCGATGTAAAATGTTTTTATTATAATCTATTTTAATACATACATATATATATATATATATATATATATATATATATATATATATATATATATATATATATATATATATTATGTATTAAAGAACAATCCCTCTTTATACAAGTCTCTTTGAAAAAAAAAAAGACTGAAAAGATACTGCGATTAAACTTCTTATTTAATTTTTCTTGTGATCGTATAAGAGTTTTCTTTTCTGGACATGGTCCAAATGTTCTGTATATCTGAGCGCTTTCGGTTATTCTGTTTGGCATTAACTGGACAGATTGTGTCCTTGGGTGGCAACTAATCTAGGTGAAGGACAAATCTCAATTCAAAACTTGAGGAGAGTCGTTTGAAGTCCGTATGGCACACTATGTGCATCAGTTCTCTTTCAAAATCTGTAGTTGGTTCTACACAAACCTTCACAAGTATAATGAAATCGTATGTGTGAATCATACGATGAAAACGACAGAACAGTCCAGTATATATATATATATATATATATATATATATATATATATTATTTATTTAAAAAATATGATTCCAACTCGCAACATAAGAGGTCTCATGTTTCAAAACAAGAGCCGAAAACTTCAATATAATTATTTGAATTAAATTGAGTTAAAGTAAGCTCTGTTCCATCTTCAAGCGAAATTTTTTTTTGGAATCAAAAATTTCGCGAGTTGGAATCATATTTTTAAATAAATAATTATATTTATACTCTACTTTTGTATCGAGCACTGTTTTTTAAAAAATAATAACTAAAATACTAAGGAACTTTGGATTATTTACCTAACCAGTTCGTTCCTATTTTCTATATATTTTCACACACACACACACATATATATATATATATATATATATATATATATATATATATATAGTGTGTGTGTATTTGGGTAGCAAACCTTCTTTTATAGAAATCTCATTAAAAACCACTTATGTACTACTGTTAAGCTTCTAATTTAATATTTCTTATGTTAGCAAAAGTTATTTCTTTTCTGGACATAAAGTGTTTAAAATTGTCCAAATTTTCTATATATCCGGTTTTTTTCGGCTATTCTATTAGTCATTTTCAAGGATATTTTTAGTATTTAATTTTTTAAACTGAATGTTTAGATTTTTCTATATGTATCTGGAGTGACAGCATTTTTATTATTATTATTATTATTATTTTCCAAGCACGGTCATCACATTGTGGCCGTGATCATAGTTGCTTTTATTGTATGTTGGCTTTTTCTTTTTTATTTTTAAAGCTTCCATTATGTTGAGCACTTTTTTACATGTGGATGAGGATATTTTATTTGTATTTTCTACAAGCATGCTGCGAAGGGAGTGTGGTAGATTTTCACGGGTGTTTAAAAGTGTCCTAATTGAGCTATGGTCAGAGAGATGTAACGTGAGTCTTCTTGATAGGCATGTAGTGGTATGTCTAATATAATTATTCATGAATATTTAAAAACTGTAAACATCACTGTGAATGTAGTTAAACAAAAGTGGTATCATAAGAAATTACGTCTTATTGCGAACACATAAGTCCATGTTTACCATCAGCTTTTTTTTTAAAGAATTTTAATTATTATCTTTTTATTACAAATTATAATATTTTTTGCTTTTTGCCCCCAGTACTTTGCTTTGTTGTCAAAGACAAGTTTGTTTATTTGTTTAACAGCACACCAACTTAACTTTCTTGAGAGCTTTAAATTAATAAAAATATATGTTATTCTGCTTCCACAATTGAGTACATGGTAGATGATACTCAGCTTTTGTGCATATACATATTTGTGTGGACATAACTAGAAGCAGTGATATGTGTGTTTTATGTCATAGTTTTTTAAGTTATATTTTTGAAATCAGTTTGATTTAAGAAATTTTTAAGATAGCGGCTCGGATTGAGGGATCAGAAAGCCGACTTCGAATTCTAGTCAAATCCATTACATTCACTTACGTGTTAATACAAATGGGAAAGGTATGAATCCCCCCCCCGCTATGGTTAAATAGCAGGACAGACTGGGTTCTATAGCCTTGGATGGCAACTGGTCTACCGCAGAAAGAAATGGCAACCTACTGCTACAAAAAATTGCTTCGTCAGTCATGTATCGAAAGATACATGGCTGACGAGGCAATAAATTATTACATTCAATATAAATTTGAAGTAATAAAAATCTAATATATGTTATTCTGCTTTCACAATTGATTACATGGTAGATGATACTCAGCTTTTGTGCATATACAAGTTTGTACGGACATAATTAGAGGCGGTGATAGTTATTTTTTATGTTGAAGATTTGTTGAAGTTATATTTTGGAATACTGTTTCTTTTAGAAAATTTAAGATATTATATGGAGTAATACCAAGAAAGACTTCTTTTATGTTGGTTGTTTTTGTTTAGCGACATAACAACCCCTATGGATTCTTTGTACGGACATAATCAGAGGCGTTGATATGTGTGATTTTTGAGTTTTGTTGAAGTTATATTTTGGAATACAGTTTGATTTAAGAAATTGTAATACAAAAATGTGTTGCTTGTAGTTTTTTTTACAAAAAATTATTGCTGGTAATTTTTTTTTATTACAAAAATATATTGCTGGTATTTTTTTAAATTTTTCTTTTACAAAAATATATTGGTATTTAATATTTTTTTTACAAATATATATAGCTGGTATTTTATAACAAAAAATATATTGCTGGTATTTTTTAACAAAAATATATTGCTGGTATTTTTTAAATTTTTTTACAAAAATATATTGCTGGTATTTTTTAAATTTTTCTTTTACAAAAATATATTGCCGGTATTTAATTTTTTTTTACAAATATATATTGCTGGTATTTTTTAACAAAAAATATATTGCTGGTATTTTTTAGATTTTTTTACAAAAATATATTGCTGGTATTTTTAAAATGTTTTTTTACAAAAATATTCTGCCAGTACTTAATTTTGTTTTACAAATATATATTGCTGCTATTTTTAACAAAAATATATATTGCTGGTATTTTAAAAAAATATATTGCTGGTATTTTCTAAATTTTTCTTTTACAAATATATATTGCCGGTATTTAATTTTTTTTAACAAATATATGTTGCTGGTATTTTTTAACAAAAATATATATTGCTGGTATTTTTGAAATTTTTTTACAAAAATATATTGCTGGTATTTTTTTAATTTTTCTTTTACAAAAGTATATTGCCGGCATTTAATTTTTATTTCACAAATACATATTGCTGGTATTTTTTAACAAAAAATATATTGCTGGTATTTTTTAAATTTTTTTACAAAAATATATTGCTGGTATTTTTTTAATCTTTCTTTTACAAAAATATATTGCCGGTATTTAATTTTTTTTTTACAAATATATATTGCTGGTAATTTTTAATTTTTTTTACAAAAATATATTGCTGGTATTTTTTTAATTTTTCTTTTACAAAAATATATTGCCGGTATTTAATTTTTTTACAAAAATATATTGCTGGTATTTTTACTATAAAAATGTATTTTTAGACTTTCATAGTGCTTTGATCCCAGTTTGCTCATAGTTGGGACCCTAACAGGTGCTACTACCCCGAGTCAGGGCAGAGCTGGGTACAACAGCAATTAAGAGGTGGTTCCACGCTTCTCAAAACCTCCTGAACAGAGAGTCCTTACTGACGAATATAGTTTACCATCATGTGCAGGACGTCCAAAGAAATGGATCTAATGACTGCGAAAGTTTTCTCCGTCAGTATGGTCCAGTCAAAACTGTGCAGCAGGAAAATGCTTCATAGTTGAGAGAAGTCGCTCAAGATAGAGTTGAGGACTTGTACTAGTCAGTGAAAATATAATTGTTTATATAATTTGAAGAGGAATATATTTATTTTAGATGAAGTATCAATAGTCTGTACAGCAGTCGTGGAAGCTCAACAAATATAGATATATAACAAACGTGGTGTTGTACTGTTAATATTTATTGATATAATGGAATATGCGTACACCTGTTTTCCCCGTCACTGGAATATGATTGGCTGGTGTCCGTCATAAATACCGACGGACGTGTAGGAGCGTCAGAAGAGCCTTAGTCTGAGAGCTAAGTCTATAACGACACCCATTGGACTACGCCATTGATCTACACTTCTTACCTGTGACTACAATGCATACCAGTTGATTACTGCTACCATATTCTACTTGGTTATAGTAGCCAAAACCACTTAGCTACTTCGTTCAAATATAGCCCTTTCCGGGACATATCAATTATATAACACGGTATATCGGTATTTTGCAACATAAAAAATGGTCACACACAGAGTATCACAAAAAATAACACATATAACTATATATATATATATATATATATATATATATATATATATATATATATATATATATATATATATACTGACTATCGCAAAAGCGTGAAACACAGGATCAAAAAATCACATCAATCCAAGCAAATATGTTAGCTCTATCACTGATATTAAGCCCTTTCTAATAAGTACCGCGCATATAATATATAAATAATAATATATATCACATACATATATATATATTTATATACACACACTTTTCACACGCACACACACACACATATATATATATATATATATAGTGTAGATAGATAGATAGATAGATAGATAGATAGATAGATAGATAGATAGATAGATATGAAATGACTGATAAATAGTGTTGGGGCCTTGTTCGGGTCAGAAATAAAGATACAAAAAGAGGAATTGAGTTAAACAAATATATTAACACAAACATTAATACAAACATATAAAAACGAGATTGTTACAGCAAGAATGATCAGGCCCAACTGTCAGACCTGAATGCTAGAAATATCCCTCTCTGCAAAAAGGCAGTACCTGCTCCTATTTATAGCTGGGGGAGTCCATGCGTGCGTGGGTAAATTACCATAGATAGACAGATAGATAGATAGATAGATACTGAACAGAATAAGATAGATAGATAGATAGATAGATAGATAGATAGATATGTAGTGAATAGAATGCGATAGATAGATAGATAGATAGATAGATAGATAGATAGATAGATAGATAGATAGATAGGATTATTCATGTCTGTGCTAAACATAATCGGATCAATCATGAAACATGTTAAACAAGATGTGGTCGCTCAACTCTGTTAACTGGTTCCTCTTAAGGAACCTCTATTGAAGAAGAATGGTTCAATGAAGTTTGTGCTAAAGAAGAATTGATAGATCACGTCTGTTAAACAAGACCGCACCATTCAAGTGTGTGTTAGATATAAACGGCTCAATTATGTCGCTGTTAAACAATATCATCTCGAGGTCCTCGATAAAATCCAGAGACAGATATGCAATGTGATAGGTCCTGATCTGGCATCTCGTCTACAGTCATTTTCTCACAGACGTGCTATGGCTTCCCTCTGTCTTTTCTACATGTATTTTCATGACAACTGCTCTGACGAGCTGCTTTCATTGGTTCCCAAACTGCATGAATTTAAGCGTGCTACTAGGTTGGCATCTCGGTCCCACACTTTCACTGTCGAAACGGCTAAATGTGGCCGTCTCTTCTACTCCAACAGCTTCTTATCACGCACTTCCCGACATTGGAACTCCCTTCCTCTTACTTGCTTCCCTGGTAGCTATAATATTCAAATATTCAAATGCAATATCAATCGATATCTTCTGATACCCTTTCCTCAAGCACCCTTTTACTCTTGCTCTCACACTCTGTAACCCTTTGTGTGATAGTGGCACTCGCCTTGCTTGGGGTGATATGCTTAAAAAATCAACTATTGCTTCCTCTTAAAGTTAACTGGATTACTTGATAAGAGTGTTAGTTACTTGTATCTCGTTTAGCATGCTATTCATAGGATCCCCATGTCTCCATTCACATAAATACAGTAGTGAATACTGTATGTTGGTCTGCAATTTGAGATTCGTCTCCAGCTGTGCTGGTCAAACTCTCTGCCTTCGAGCAAAGGGATCCCCAGATGAAACTTTGTCAAAGGGCAGAGTCTCATCTCGGGAAACAGCTACCTAACCACGTTATATACGTGATCTACGGGAAATTTTTCGCCGGGCCTACGGGCTCGGATACCCCACATTAAATTCGGTCTTGCGCCACATCTGACCGCGTGGGACGGTTGGTAGATATCCTGCAATTGGAGATTCCTTGTAGAATTCACTTGACTCCCTTCAAGCAGTTGACTAATTCTTCTACGCGCCGCTGGCAAATCTTATATGTGTTGTTCTTGTCCTAAGTATTATTGTTCATTACCAAACTTCGTGGGATTATTCTATTCAGTAACCTTCCCTAGGTATTACTGGATTACTGGGATGAGGAGTTATCATTATTTACACTATTTATATTCGTACTATTGTCCTTATCTTTGTTGTTTTTATCACAGTGCTTCAACTGTTATGCCCCCCGGCTTTCCTCAGGTGTATATTACTCTGGGTAATCGACACTGAATTCTAAACTAAACCCTTTATTTAATGTACACGAGTAGACTGTTCTCGTTCAAATTCACATGTCTAGGAATATTGCTTGTTTCATATTTTTATTTAGTACTGTTCAGTTATTGCTCGCCTGTTCCGACTGAGTGTAAGTATACAGTGCCCAACACAGGGATTGAACTCAAAACCTCGCCCGTTTCCACTGAGTGTAAATCCACACTTCCTGACCCTGGTTGAACTGTATAAAATATGGCACTTATTTGTTTAGTAAATAATTTGTCATTTCTATAGCAAAATACATTCCAATGAAACATAATGAGGAAAGACGGCTTGGAGAATTTTACACCCACAGGACATATTGAATGCAAGAGGGAAAGAGGAATACAACATATAAACTGACTGAAGAGGTTATATAAATGGTTGGCAGGACAGGGATTATGATTTTTTTGTCTGAATTTATGGGAGGAGGAGCTATTATTATTTACACTACTTATATTTAGGATTATTGTCCTTATCTTTGTTGTTGTTGTCATAACCTTTCGGTGGTTATGCCCTACGGACTTCAAGATTATATACTAGTAGATTTCATGAATTTGGAGGCATAGTAGTTTTAGGTTCAATCTCAGGGCCGGGCTTGAAATCAATGGAAACAGGCGAGAAATAACTGGACAGTACTATAAATAAGAAGTAGATATGGATAAAGGAGCGAGAACAGTCTAACCTCGTAGATTGAATAACGGGTCTCGTTCAGAATTCTCGGTAGGTTAACCGAATCGATGTAGACCTGAGGGCACAAAGCCGTAACTTTTTGGTAACAACAACAGAGGTTAGGACAGTAGCTTGAATAGAAAGTGCTTAAAGAGGGTCGAGAGATGTTTTTTTTTTTTTTGCGGTGAATGTTGGATTCATGCGTTTCTTGCAGAAATTTTAAAGCTAACCAGACCCCCCCCCAAAAAAAAAAAAAAACATCACATCAAGCAGGATTTGAATTTTGCTCAGCGGCTTTTTTTTTTTTTTTTTTTTGTTTTTTTCGAAAAAAAACTTGACACCAAAAGCTAAAACCTTGGTTTAAGGACAGCCCACTTTGCTTCCAGTTAGGGCGCAAGAGAGAGAGAGAGAGAGAGAGGGGAGGGAGGGAGGGAGGGAGAAGAGAATGAAAGGGAGAAGAGAGAGAGAGAAGGAGAAGAGAGTGAAAGAGAGAAGAGAGAAAGAGAGAGAGCCTGAGAAGTGAGTGAAAGGGAGAAGAGAGTGAAAGGGAGAAGAGAGTGAAAAGGAGAAGCAAGAGAGAGAGAGAGAGAGAGAGAATGCCTTTGTTAAGTGGACTCGTGAATTATCACCGTTGCTCAGGATGAACGTTAACATCGATCATACTTAGCGCCACTTGACACTTTTATTTTTTGTTAGAAAATGGCCCCTTTTGGAAAAATGATCCGTAATCAAATAATGGAAAAGAGAGAAAAAAAATAGACGTACACAGCGAGATTTGTCGTTTTCAAAACACACATTTATAAAAAAAATCGAAATGAGCATACACACACATACACACACACGGTTCTCAAATACATAGATAGATAGATAGATAGATAGATAGATAGATAGATAGATAGATAGATAGATAGATAGATAGATAATGAATAGACTGGAAGAGATAGATAATGAATAGACCGAGATGGATAATAACTAGACTA
>CAHIKZ030000424.1:955000-957500 GCA_903632075.3 Acanthosepion pharaonis | reverse complement strand
CAATCTCGAAGGAAAAAAAGGTTTAAAAAAAAAGAAAGAGCTACAAGCATGAAAGTCTGTCGTAAAAAATCGCACAGATACAGGTTTGAAGCCCAAAGAAAAAAAACCCTGACACGAGTAAACAATTAACTAACAAAAGAGCTCAATGCAACCGTAGAGCAGACCTGGCTTTCCCTGACGATCCGCTTAGGTGAAACCTGGGTAGGTTTGTCTGGCTCACTAGGTTTATATATATATATATATATATATATATATATATATATATATATATATATATATATATATATATATATGTCGTCCTGGGTATGACAATAAACTACATCCAGCAGCAAGACCACTCACCGGGAGGCTTTGAGAAGCCAGGAATGACCTCTTAATTGTTGTTGCCCCTAAGTCTGCTCTGACCGGTGTATTAGCGTGGTAGTACCTGTTAGGGTCCCAGATATGAGCAAATAGTGACCCCCCACCAACCTGGGGTAAAAAAAATCTGAAAGTATAGATTTAAAACAAAAATAAAACAATAAATTACCTTCAATAGATTTTCGTAAAATGCTAAAATTAATCAATCTCCCAAGAAAATTTCATTTCGGTATTAAATGACCCATAAGGTGTTGATATGCCGTTAACAAGAACAAACAAACGGATTGAGGAATCGGATAGCCAAGTTCGAATTCTAGTGGAGTTCTTTACATTCGGTTACATGCAAAGGTATGCATCTTACTCTTCTCCGCCAACACCTCCAGCTATGGCGAAATAGCAGGGAAAACTGGCCGATTTTGATTGAGGCTTGTTCTATAACCGCTCTAGTAGAAAGAAAACCCTGCATTCAAAATCTGACTAGATTCGTTTGGAGATATTGTGGCACACTATGCATCCCATACACTATTTACATTATTCGGATCTAACTAACACCTTTATCAACTTCGCCTTGTGTCCTTGAGGACATCTGTGTATGAATTTCTGGGTATTATAAATCTAATGTCTTCAGTTAGATCCAGTGACAGAACCCAAAGAGTGTGAGTTCAATACCCGGTTAAGGCAGTGGAGAACTTGGAGGGAGGAATTAACAAGAGATATCTAATAACTGACATCTATTAAAATATGGCACGTAGAAGTAGAACAGTCTACCCTAGTGAGCGAAATAAAGGGTTCAGTTTGACATTCCAACCACCTGAAGAAGGCCGGAGAGTACAAAACGTTGTAATAAATAAGCGACAAAGATGAGGACAATAGTCCGAATAATGTAAATAGTGTACATAATACCTCATCTCAGAAATATAGACAGATACTGAAAGGCCGAAACATTGTAATAAATATGGCGACAAAGATGAGGACAATAGTCCGAATAATGTAAATAGTGTACATAATACCTCATCTCAGAAATATAGACAGATATTGAAAGGCCGAAACATTGTAATAAATATGGTGACAAAGATGAGGACAATAGTCCGAATAATGTTAATAGTGTACATAATACCTCATCTCAGAAATATAGACAGATACTGAAAGGCCGAAACATTGTAATAAATATGGCGACAAAGATGAGGACAATAGTCCGAATAATGTAAATAGTGTACATAATACCTCATCTCAGAAATATAGACAGATACTGAAAGGCCGAAACGTTGTAATAAATATGGCGACAAAGATGAGGACAATAGTCCGAATAATGTAAATAGTGTACATAATACCTCATCTCAGAAATATAGACAGATACTGAAATGCCGAAACATTGTAATAAATATGGCGACAAAGATGAGGACCATAGTCCGAATAATGTAAATAGTGTACATAATACCTCATCTCAGAAATATAGACAGATACTAAAAGGCCGAAACATTGTAATAAATATGGCGACAAAGATGAGGACAATAGTCCGAATAATGTAAATAGTGTACATAATACCTCATCTCAGAAATATAGACAGATATTCATCCCATTTTTGCTCTTTGGAAAAAAGGAATGGTTGTTTGTGCACACACCTTTTCCACTATAATCAAATCATATCTGACTGAACGGCAAAGCTGCCCACACAGATGATTTGTTTATTGTGGTAAAAGTTGATACATCTAGTCGTTCACAACACAATATAGGAAACAATATAAATATTCTATCAATTTTTTTTTAAATGAAATTTGGATAATGTTTAAAGAGTCAACTGAAGGCGTAAGGGATAAATGGAACTACAGAAAATTCCTCCAAACTCTTTGACTTAACCTTCAAAGAAACCTTTCAAGGAAACTTTATCTTACAAGAAAAACTGAGTAAAAAATAAGTGCCAAATATTCTTTGTTCATTACATTCAACGAAACATCATATCATTCAAAGATCATTCAGGCCTTCAGTAATGGTATCAACATTCATACTCTGGTTTCCATCTTCAAAGTCCATTCAAGAACCATCAAGAGAATGGTGAATAAATTTTAAAAAAAGAGGGAACAGTAGAGAGAGAAACTGGATCAAGAGGTCACAACAGTAAGAAGGAAGGATCATTTCAATT
>CAHIKZ030000424.1:890000-950000 GCA_903632075.3 Acanthosepion pharaonis | reverse complement strand
GTCGACGAAGTGTACAGAACAACTTAAGGTTTTTACTTGTGAAATTTTCAACGAGTTGTGAAACGTGATATTGATAATGGTAGTCGATAGGAGAAAATTATGAAGGCCAGAAATTGAAAAGCCTTTTTTTTTTCTATCTTTTTTTTTTTTAATTCGTAACCTGTCAACAATTCAAACAGTAGACAAATGTTGCCGAAAGATAGAAAGAGAGAAAATAGACGTTAGTAGTAAGAAAGCGAAACAAAGACGATAGAAGATAAAAAGAGGGGGGAAAAAGAAAGATAAAATGAGAGACGCAGGAAGAAAGAGTGGGACGTAGGAAGAAAGAGTGGGACGTAGAAGGAGAGACGACAAAAGAAAAGAAAGAGAGAATGAATGAAGGAAAAGGATACGGTTGTAGAAAGAAATAGAGGGGTGGTAACAGAGAGAGAGAGAGAGAGAGAGAGAGAGACAAAAAAAAGGAAAGAGAAATTAAGAGACGGTAGAAGAAAGAGACGGTTGGAGGAGAGACGATAGCAGAAAAAAAACGAAAAGAAGATTGAATAAATGGAATGGAAGGTAATAGAAAAGGGAAAGAGACGGTAAGAGAGAGAGAGAGAGAGAGAGGGGAGAGTAAAAGGAAAAGAAAAAGAAGTCGGTAGAAGGAAGAAAGAGACGGTAGGAGGAGAGACGACAGCAGAAAAAAAAGAAAAGAATGAATAAATGGAATGAATAAATGGAATGGAAGGTACTAGAAAGAGGGGGAAAGGCGGTAAGGGAGAGAGAGAAAGGGGAATAAAGTAAAAAAAAAAAAAAAAAAAGAAGCCGGTAGACGGAAAAAAAAGGAGAGAGAAGATTGTAGAAATAGAGAAACGGTATGCGAAAGAGATATAGAGGCTGTATGCGAAAGAGTGAGAGAGAGAGCGTAGAAGAAAGAAAAAAGACAGAAAAGAAAAAGAAGGAGAGAAAGACAGTAGAAAATATAGAGAGAATGAGAGAGAGAGAGAGTACAGAAAAAAAGGGAGATACAGTAAAAGAAGGATAGTGAGATAGGGAGAGAAACAATACATGAAAGAAAGAGTGAGATAAGATAGAAGAATTAGAGCGAGAGAGACGGTAGAAGAAAAAACAGAGGAGTGAGAGAGAGAGAGATGTTACAAAAATAAGAGATAGATAGAGAGTAGGAGAACGTGACAAACGGAATTGGCATAAGAAGGAAAGAGATGATAGAATGGTATTGGTAATATCCAAAGTGGTAATGGTATTGTTAATATTAACCGTTTCCTTATAAGGAAAAAGAAATTGGCATCCACTGGCCGTGCAGCCAGTATACTGATTTCGATTAAAATTTATAAAATCTTTCTTTCAAAACTTTTTCAAGTAGGTTTCTCAAGTCCCGTAACTGTTATCGTTCTTTCTAATAATGATATTTTTTTTTTAACACAGTAAAGTTCATTATTTACATGATACTTCCCTGACACTTGTGCTTCGGCTTCCTGCCCTGTTGCTGACTAGCTTGGACCGTGACCAGCTATGACTAGCTATCACGACCAGCTATGACTAGCTTGGACCAGCTTGGACAAGCTATGACTGACTAGCTTAGACCAGGACCAGCTCTGGACCAGCTATGACTAGCTAAGACCAGCTCTGACCAGCTTGGACAAACTATGACCAACTAAGACCAGCTTGGACCAGCGGCCCGAGTGAAAACACTCGGGTCCCCATGTTAAAACCTGACCTTATGTCACAATCTGACTCAGTAGGGGGTCAAGTAAATATCTACAAGACTCGAGTGCCACTCAAGGTAGAGGGTTACGTTTGGAGGCCATTTGTGTGTATAGGAGTGGAAGGTAACTATTAACCCAAGCCTTGAACAGGTTAAGATTGTAGTGATCAGGGAAACACCCTGTTGGGTGGCGGTTCCACATGGCAGACTTCTCACCAATGGAATATGGATGGAATGTGGGTGGTTTACTACAATGATTACAATGATTCAAGAAATATATCAATGTTTATTCCCTCTAATGATTATGTATATAGTGATAAAGTAGAGATCAAAATGTGCTGTTAATAAATTTTTATAAATATGCATTGTAGATACTTTTACTATAGACTTGCATAGCTGTTGTGGAGTGATTTCGCAGTGGAGACTTGTATTTGTACTAAGTCGGTCCTAAAATAGGTTCAACGTACAAAACTTTATGAACTTGATATAATAGTTAATGACGCAGAGTAAATCTAGTTGCGGTCGCTGATACTTTAGTATCCGACTAACGGTCGTCCGACATCGACAGACTGACTGACCGACTGACGATATTCAGTCACTCCCCCCACAACTGGGCAGCATGTGACACAAGGTCGGTTATTTATTGTGGGTTCTCCGAGCCCGTGGGTCCGGCCCAAAAATATGCCAATTGAACCCGTATAAACGGGCTCATGGCCGGTTTACCTCCCTGAACGAGACTCCGCCCCTTGGCGTAGCCTCGTTCGGGTTCCTCCCCGCCCGAAGGCAGAGAGTTCAACCGATCTGTCGTTCAAGACTTGAGCGACTGACTCGTTACTCTTACTACTCCTACTTATTATAGGTGGGAGAGTCTAACTATAGAATAGGTTTGTTCCACCATAACGATAGCAAACCTTGTATTGAAAATCAAGGGAAAAGCGATAATCCCCGAATTTTTCTGTGGAAGTTGTGGAGAGTAATGATCAATTATGTTTCGAAAGGATTAAAAAAAGAAATAGAACAGACAGGGCTTTCTAACCTTTGTAGATTAACATGTCAATAAGAAAACTAATTAGATCGTAGAGTTTTTTTAAGGTTCATATTGTACAAGACCCGGAAGCCACTCAAGGTAGAGGATTACGTTAGAAGGGAGTTCATACGCACAGGAAGGAAGAATAATGGTTAACCCGAGACTTAAAAGGGTTAAGATTATAGGGATCGGGGAAATATCAACTTGGGAGTCGATTCCAGAGGGCAGCGGTTCGCAGGAAGAAGCTGTTCGTGTGGTACTTACTTCCCGCCGATGGAATACGGGGAGAATGTGGGTGGTTTGATACAATGTAAGTGGCATGGCGTGTTCTTGTCGTGAAGGTTACCCTCGACCCAACTAGGAAATGTAGTTCGTCCGAGCACTTTCAGTGGAAGTAGCGGTAAAGTTTTCCTTCCTAACTTTTGGTTTAAACTTATGTGGAACGTCAACATCTTTATTATTCCATTATTTTCTCCTCGTAATGGCAATATTAACCGTTTCCTTATAAAGAAACATTCGGCATTCATTACTCGAGCCTTCAGTATTGCTGTCGGTTAAGATTTATAAAATCTTTCTCTTAAAATAATTTTTCAGGAAAATAGGTTTCTAAATCCAGTAACTGCTGTCGTTCTTCCTAGTATTAACAAGGGTTTCTTTCCTAAACACTGTCCTGGGTATGACGATAAACTGCATCCAGCAGCAAAGCCTCTGATCCGGAGGTTTTGAGGAGCGTTGAACCACATCTTAGTTGATGGTGTTCCCAGTTCTACCCTGACCCGGGGCAGTAGCATCTGTTAGGGTCCTAGCTATGGGCAAATAGTTAACCCGCAAACTGGGGTCAAAGCACTATGAAAGTGTAAAAACAGTTTTTAATACATTTGGGGGGGAATTACCAGCAATAAAATCTTGTCGGCATTAAATAACCCATTGAGATTGATATGCCATAAAACAAACCAAACCAAACCAAACCTTCCTTCTTAATATTTTATTCGTAGTCTTGTGGAACGTCAGTATCTTCATAAGGTTATTATTTTTTCTTCGAATTACATATGCTATCCATTTTAACTGTTGCTGCTGTTGAAAGTCCTGAAGTGATGCAGGTTCTGTTATCTGCTACAGTTGTTTGTGCTTCGGTAGCGCCAGTTCACAAGGTTCGAAAAAAGTAAGGTCTTTGCCAGGATCCATTCTTAACTATTAATATAGTTGTATATAGGAGGAATAATGGATAGCGCCTCGGAGTGGGGAATCGGAGAGCCGAGTTCGAATTTCAGTCAAATCCATTACATTCACTTACGTGCTAATATCCTTGTGAAAGGTATGAATTTTCTTCCAGCTATGGGTAAATAGCAAGACCGGGTTCTATAGTCTATGATGGCAACTAGTTTACTGCAGAAAGAAATGGCAACCTACTACAGGAAAAAAACCTGCCTCGTCAGTCATGTATCGGAAGATACATAAGCGCCTCAGCGTGTATCATGCATGGCACATAACTGACTGATAGTTGTATGCAGCGGACATTTTTCATAATTCTGAACGGGTTTGGCGCCATGCACGATTATTTTCTAAGCGTGGCACAAGGCCGAAATTATAGTGCACCTAGTGAGAAGCGAACTGATCTAGCGAGACAAGCTTGCTAACCATTACACCACGGCGAGATGCCCAATTTGGCGCCATACATGATACCGATCAGAAAATTTAAAACTGACGAGGCTATTTTCAGGTTAATGTATTGGAACCACCTAACTGGGGTGGTAGCGCGGTAGCACCTGTTGGTGAACCCCCGAACCGAGGTAAAAAAAAAAAACTGAAAGTATAAATTTAAATTTAAAACAAAAAAAGATACTAGTATTAGATTCTCGTAAAATGCAAGAATTAGTCCAACTTCCAAGAAAATTAAAATTACAGCGTTAAATGGCCCATAAATTGTCGATATGCCTTTAAAAAACAAAGAAACGGATTGAGGAATCGGATAGCCGAGTTCGAATTCCAGTCGAGTTCCTTATATTTACTTACGTGCAACGTTATGCATGTAGGTCTTTTCCCCAACATCCTCAGGTGTGGGTATAGCAAGGCAAACTGGCTGTCCTTGATAATGGAAAGTCTTGAACTGACGTGGCTATTTTCAGGTTAATGTTTTGGTTTTGTAACAACTGGTAGTGTTGTTTGAAACTATATCTAATGCAGCTTATTCAATATCCAATTTCATTCTCTCTGTAACAGGAGATAACTGATAACTGACATCCATTAAACATGGCACGTAGAACTAGAATAGTCTACCCCAGTGAGCGAAATAAAGGGTTCAGTTCGACATTCCAACCACCTGAAGAAGGCCGGAGCGTACAACGGCCGAAACGTTGTAATAAATATGGCGACAAAGATGAGGACAATAGTTCGAATAATGTAAATAATGTTCCTTCTCTCTTACACAAAATTTGTTATAACTAAAACATCCATCGAGGTACATGAAGTGATTCGTATTTTTTAAATATTAGGTTGGTGCAAAAATAATGTCGTTTTCTCTTTTGAAGTTGAAACGACATTATTTTTGCACCGACCTAATACTAATCTTGAATTTCTATGATAAAGTCAGGGCAGAAGAGGAATAGTTGGAGAGAGATGGTAAGGGAAAGAATGAGGGACAGAATGTAGAAGAATAGAAAGGAGGGGGGACGTTAGAAGAAAGGAAGTGGGAGGGAATGACGACAGAAAAAGAGAAACGGAAGTGAGAATAAAGAAAAAAAACAAGAAAAGAAAATAGAGAGAGAGAGAAAGAGAGAGAGAGAGAGAAAAGGTAGAAGAAATAGAGAGAAGGTAGGAGAATGGAAAAGAGAGATACGTTAAAAGAAGAAAGTGTGAGAGATAGACGGTAGTTGAAAGGAAGTAGGGGAGAAAGACTACGGGAAAAGAGAAAAGTGCGGAATAATAGAAAAAGAACAAGAAAAGAAAGTAAAGGAAAGAGAGAGAGAGAGAGAGAGAGAGAGAGAGAAGGCATAAGAAATAGAGGGAAGGTGGAAGAATGGAAGAAAAAGAGAGAGAGATAAGATAAAAGAAGGAGGTGTGAGAGATAGACGGTAGACGAAAGGAAATGGGAGGTGAAAGACGGCAGACAAAGAGAAATGGACCTGAGAATAAAGAAAGAACAAGAAAAGAAAGTAAAAGAGAGAAAAAGAAGGTAGAACAAATAGATAGAATATAGAAGAAAGGAAGAGAGAGAGAGAGAGAGAGAGAGAGAGAGATACGATAAAAGAAGAAAGTGTGAGAGATAGACGGTAGACGAAAGGAAGTGAGAGAGAAAGACGACAGAAAAAAGAGAAATGGTCGTGAGAATAAAGAAAGAAAAGAAAAAGTAAAAAATAGATAGAATATAGAAGAAGATATATATATATAAATATATATATATATATATATATATATAAGGAAGTGATGGTCGTGAGAATAAAAAAAGAAAGAAGAAATAAATAGATAATATAGAAGAAAGGAAGATATATATATATATATATATATATATATATATATATATATATACGATAAAAGAAGAAAGTGTGAGAGATAGACGGTAGACGAAAGGAAGTGAGAGAGAAAGACGACAGAAAAAGAGAAATGGTCGTGAGAATAAAGAAAGAAGAAAGTAAAAGAGAGAAAGAGAAGGTAGAACAAATAGATAGAATATAGAAGAAAGGAAGATATATATATATATATATATATATATATATATAAATAAAAAGAAGAAGAAAGTGTGAGAGATAGACGGTAGACGAAAGGAAGTGAGAGAGAAAGACGTCAGAAAAAGAGAAATGGTCGTGAGAATAAAGAAAGAAGAAAGTAAAAGAGAGAAGGTTGAAGAAATAGAGAGAATGTAGAAGAATGAAAGAGAGATAGAGATACGATAAAAGAAGAAAGCGTGGGAGATACACGGTAGACGTAAGGTAGTAAAAAGAGAGAAAGAGCAAGAAAAGAAAGGAAAAGAGAAGATGCTCAAATGGAATTACAAAAGGAATAGAAAAAGAGTGAGGGCGGTTTGCTACAATGTGCGTCGCATGGCGCGTCTTAGACATTAAGGCTAGAACTAGTGGAACTTAGAATTGTAGCTCATCTGAAGACTCTCCATGGAAATAAAAATAGAGCAGCGAGTGGTTTGCCACGTTTTGTCTGGTTGTTAAATGGAAAATAATTAATCTCCACAAGGACAAGGAGACGATTTCGGACTCTATCAACTCTGGAAAGTGAAGCCTGTGCAGCTCATGTCCATATACGCGAGCAGTACTCCATTTCCGGCCTGATCTGGATCTTGTAAAGGGTGAACCAGTCCTACTGTGTAGATCAGAACCTTGGACATTATCTGCTCGTTTTTAAAAACGACTGACTGGATGAATCAATAGCTTCATCTATCGCAAAAAAAAGTTGGCATTCTATGTCGTGTCAGAAGGTTTTTCTTGTCTAAGCCCATCCTTCGAATCTATAAATCAACCTCCGTCCTTGCATGGAATATTGTTGTCATATAAGGCCTTGTGCCCTCACTGTATGTCTCGAGGTCCTCAACAAAATCCAGAGCCGAATATGCAATGTGATAGGTCCTGATCTGGAATCTAGTTTACAGTCGCTTTCTCACAGACAATGCCATGGCTTCCCACTGTCTCTTCTTTACGGAAACTGTTCCGACGAGCGACTTTCGCTGGTTCCCAGACTGCACGAATTTAAGCGAGCTACAAAGCTGGCATCTCGGTCCCACCCTTTCACTGTCGAAACGGTTAAGGGTAACCGTCTCTTCTACTCAAACAGCTTCTCTTGCACTTCCCGTCTGTAGACCTCCCTTCCCCTTGTTTGCTTCACAGATAACTATAATCTTCAAATATGCAAGTGTAATGTCAATCGACATTTGATACCTTGATCTTTTTCCCCCGCCTCTGTTTCATTTCCCCAAACACGCCTCTTTACTCTGTAACCCCTTGCGTGCTAGTGACACTCCCGCCTCGCCTGGGGTGAATTGTATTAAAAAAAGAAATACAAATCTACTTAGAAAAATCCTGAATATAATTTGGAAATCTCATGCAACATCCGTAAACAAACTTCACAAGATTTGGCACTCACAACCTTCCATCCTCTTTAAAAGTCCAAAACGTTTCGAACATCGATTGAATCAGTCCTACTGTATGGATCAGAAACTTGGACATAATCTGTTCCTCTTGAAAGACGTCTAGATGGAACATATAGAAATCTATTGAGAAAAATGCCGAACATCATTTGGAGATTCCATGCAACGCTTAACACAATTTATGGAGAACTGAAAGCAATCTCTCTTAAGCTCAAACAAAAACGATTACACGCTTAGAAAATGAGTGATATACAACCTGTTGAGATTTTTGATTGACTTCTACAAAGAAAATTTAAAAGGGAAAAATAGAAATATTTAAAGAGAAAAAAAAACTTATTTATTCTTTTCGTATGTGCCAAGAGCCATGTAACCCCAGGTTCTGAAGGAATATATTTTGATATAAAAACACTACCAACAATACTCACTTATATTAAAATTTAACAAATTTCACAAGATTTGGCATTCAAACCTTCCATCCTTTTTAAAAGTTCAAACCTTTCGAACATTGATTGAACCAGTTCTATTGTAGGGATCAGAAAATTGGACATAATCTGTTCCTCTTGAAAGACGACTAGAGGGAACATACAAATCTACTTAGAGAAATCCTGAACATCATTTGGAGATCCCATGCAATGCTTAACACGATTTATAGAGAACTGAGACCAATCTCGCTTAAGCTCAAACAAAAACGATTACAGGTTGCTGGTCACTGCCACTGAGCTGACAGGGAAATCGTTTTACTCCTATGGCCTCCTTCTGGAAGTGTCTTCTCATGAAAATTGACCTTCACAGACATCTTAGCTCTGGACTCAGGGTTGGACATTGGGGATCTGGAGACAGCAATGAAGGACCGAACCGTGTGGAAAGGGATTGACAATAGAGTTCCGACCAGATTTACGGAGGTCGAAGGATGATGACGATGATGATGATGTAAGGGTAGAGGGTAACAGAAGAAGTGAGGTACTCATTAAAGTGGTACAGAGACCCGACCATTTTTCCTGTATCTTTAGCGATGAATCATATGTACGAGTTCCATTTGAGGTACGGATCCTTCCTGATAGGACGCACATAGGGTCCGCTCGGTGATGATGGAAGGTCACCAGTTTGGTTTTCGAGGCATTGAAATTGACCAGCCAGTTACCCCCCTTCCACTGAGCTGTTAAAGCTCGGTCAGAGGAAAGATCAGCTGCTAGAATATTAACAGTAATTGTCGATAGAACATGATGGGAGATGAGATGTCCTCTTTTGCGCTACAGATGAACATAGTTCTGTTAACCTTAAAAAATGTCCTTAACCTTAATGTTCATGCCATTGGCTACCAAAATGTATATGACAGTCTTCTTCTATGTGTCTCGTCACTTCAAGATGTGGGCGTAGGCGACCATGACTCTCCAGAACGCGTTATCTTTTGTGTTTTTTTTTTATTAAAGCTGATCCTTTTTATTTTTACTAACCCTTCCAATCCATGTGCTGCTGTCCATTTACACAAGTTCGTTAGATTGATTATTCGCTGTTTCCTTCTTTCTAACGTACTTTTTTGATTGATTCGTTTATTACGGTTTATCAACCCTTTTCAGGTTATTTAAAACCAGCAAATATTTTTAGATTGTAAGAAATTATTTTAAGGTAATAATAATGGTTTTAGTGATAGAATTCTTAATACTTAACCGATGCTCATAGGGACGAGAAGAGATGGATTCGCACCTTACCCCAGGGTATTTGCAAGTAAGGGAATATAACGAACACGATGGGAATTCGAACTTGACTTTCTGATTAGCAATTGCAAGTCATTATCTATTACACCACCTGCACATCCAAGCTTACATCACCTGGTATTCCCGAGCGGTCAACCATTTAGGTAATGACCAGGCTCGACGTTGCTTAACATCGGTGATCGTACCGGTGTTTCAAAGTCATGTGGCCGTAAGCTCTATCAGTAAAATGTGCTTCTACAGAAGGATGCTGAGGATACCATGGATCGAACATATGGGGTTTTGGAGAAACATCAGGAAGAGGCAGTTGAAATTTCTGGGGAGCGCAATGAGGAAAATAAAATACTGAATGTCACTGTATAGAAATATTGCTCCGATCTTGTTCCGTTCCATGCGGAAATATTCCTCTAGTTTATTTTAGGAGACGTTTCTACTGATTTTGCTATCGATTGCACACCATTCAACCAACCATTTGCTCCATCTGATATCTTTCCTGTCGCTCTTTTGAAAACAAAAATGGAATTTTGTTAGAAATATTGAATGTCACTGGGCAAAAGTATTGCTCCGATCTTGTTCCGTTCCATGCGGAAATATTCCACTAGTTTATTTTAGGAGACGTTTCTACTGATTTTGCTATCGATTGCACGCCATTCAACCAACCATTTACTCCATCTGATATCCTTCCTGTCGCTCTTTTGAAAACAAAAATGGAATTTTGTTAGAAATATTGAATGTCACTGGGCAAAAGTATTGCTCCGATCTTGTTCCGTTCCATGCGGAAATATTCTACTAGTTTATTTTAGGAGACGTTTCTACTGATTTTGCTATCGATTGCACGCCATTCAACCAACCATTTGCTCCATCTGATATCCTTCCTGTCGCTCTTTTGAAAACAAAAATGGAATTTTGTTAGAAATATTGAATGTCACTGGGTAAAAGTATTGCTCCGATCTTGTTCCGTTCCATGCGGAAATATTCCTCTAGTTTATTTTAGGAGACGTTTCTACTGATTTTGCTATCGATTGCACGCCATTCAACCAACCATTTGCTCCATCTGATATCCTTCCTGTCGCTCTTTTGAAAACAAAAATGGAATTTTGTTAGAAATATTGAATGTCACTGGGCAAAAGTATTGCTCCGATCTTGTTCCGTTCCATGCGGAAATATTCCACTAGTTTATTTTAGGAGACGTTTCTACTGATTTTGCTATCGATTGCACACCATTCAACCAACCATTTGCTCCATCTGATATCCTTCCTGTCGCTCTTTTGAAAGCAAATATGAAATTTTGTTAGAAATATTGAATGTCACTGTGCAAATGTATTGCTCCGATCTTGTTCCGTTCCATGCGGAAATATTCCTCTAGTTAATTTTAGGAGACGTTTCTACTGATTTTGCTATCGATTGCACACCATTCAACCAACCATTTGCTCCATCTGATATCCTTCCTGTCGCTCTTTTGAAAGCAAATATGGAATTTTGTTAGAAATATTGAATGTCACTGTGCAAATGTATTGCTCCGATCTTGTTCCGTTCCATGCGGAAATATTCCTCTAGTTAATTTTAGGAGACGTTTCTACTGATTTTGCTATCGATTGCACACCATTCAACCAACCATTTGCTCCATCTGATATCCTTCCTGTCGCTCTTTTGAAAGCAAATATGGAATTTTGTTAGAAATATTGAATGTCACTGGGCAAAAGTATTGCTCCGATCTTGTTCCGTTCCATGCGGAAATATTCCTCTAGTTAATTTTAGGAGACGTTTCTACTGATTTTGCTATCGATTGCACACCATTCAACCAACCATTTGCTCCATCTGATATCCTTCCTGTCGCTCTTTTGAAAGCAAATATGGAATTTTGTTAGAAATATTGAATGTCACTGTGCAAATGTATTGCTCGATCTTGTTCCGTTCCATGCGGAAATATTCCTCTAGTTAATTTTAGGAGACGTTTCTACTGATTTTGCTATCGATTGCACACCATTCAACCAACCATTTGCTCCATCTGATATCCTTCCTGTCGCTCTTTTGAAAGCAAATATGGAATTTTTGTTAGAAATATTGAATGTCACTGTGCAAAAGTATTGCTCGATCTTGTTCCGTTCCATGCGGAAATATTCCTCTAGTTAATTTTAGGAGACGTTTCTACTGATTTTGCTATCGATTGCACACCATTCAACCAACCATTTGCTCCATCTGATATCCTTTCTCTCGCTCTTTTGAAAACAAAAATGGAATTTTGTTAGAAATAATGAATGTCACTGTGCAGAAGTATTGTCCCGTTCCATGCGGAAATATTCCTTTCGCCAATTTTAGGAGACGAATAATGATTAAAAACAGTTAATATCCGATATTGTGTTTGTTTTGACAAAGGGGAACTGAGAATTCCGAACATCGCGTATCCCCCCACAAAAAAAAAAAAAAAAAAATAATAATAATAATGTGGAATAAAAGCATGAATAACAGCTTTATTCTTGTCTACACAATTTTACCCTCCATTGAAGAAGCAGCCTCAAGGGAATTTGCAGTGTTTGTTTTTCATTTCTAGCAAGTTCCTTTTCTCTATATATCTCCCTCAATCATTTCTTCCTATTTCTTTCTTTCTTTCTTTCTTTCTTTCTTTCTTTCTTTCTTTCTCCCTCTCTCTCTCTAGGTTTGGAATTTTGTATTTAATATTTTCCGACATCTTCAGTGGACTTTCCCACGAAACGAAGTGAATCGGAAAATTTCTCAGAAAGGGACAGCTTCATCTCGAAGTTTCTCAAAGAATTTCTTTCCATTTCGAGCCAAAATCTCGCGAATTATGAAGGAACCATAGCAAGATTTTTGCGATAGCTTGAATAGATATTTTTATCGCTATAAAAACTATTGAATAATTTTATGATTTAAATATTATAAATTTAAGCCCGATTATATTTTATCAAAATACACATATTACGGTCTCTATTAGGTCGTGTTACAAATTTTATGAAACCCCATCTTACAAACTGTATTATATTACAATGTATATTACTGATTTTATTAGAGAAAATGTTACAAATTTTATTAAGGCACACGTTATATAATTTATTAGATTAGACTAGCAGCATGGCCCGGCTTGATTCAAAAATCGTACAACTCATACAGCAATCGTTATCACTTGACTTAAAATATTTTTGCCCTTCCTTGCCTTTAAAGGAGTGTCCTTTGCCGTGCTGATGTTACTACATGCCTTACTTCTTGCCTATCTCACACTGCGAATTTTTTCTAAGCTCTATACTAAACATTAAATCTGTTACGAAAACAAAACTAAACAAAATGAACACAAAACGATCAGCTTTAAAAAAAAAAGACTCGTAACTGGAAAAACTGAATGAAAAAAGAATGTTGACAACAAATACTTTTTCACACCCAACCCAGTTCTGCGGAATCAGAATCAACGTTTAGTTTAAGCAAGCGAATGAGCCAATTGGAGTAAAGTACCATGCAGATTTAAATTTTTCCCACTTGTGACGAATGCAGCTATCGATTTTTTTTTATGCTAGCATGCTAGTTAACATTCGTGTCAGTCAGCTGTTGGCTCTCACGCTGGCCAATATAATCTTCCTGCCTATTCGTGGCAGCCAGCTATTGGCTCTCACTCTGGCCAGTAGAAAATGGCCGCAAACTACATGAAAACTGCCGTGGAAGCATGAAAAATCGATTATTTCCACTATCGATGGGAGTTGCGAAATGCAAAGTCGGTGTTGGCCTTTCCCGCTAACTTGGAGCATGTGCATGTAAATTTTGGTGCAAATCCGTCGATAATTGCGGCCGTGTATTCGTTACACACACACACACACACACACACACACACACACACACACACACATCCTGCCTTTTAGAGATAGAGATATCACAGATTTTATTTGGCCACCAACATGTTTAAAAATGTCAAAAGAAATCATAAGAATTTACTTAATATATATTCACGCAGCCTAAATTTATTCCAATCCTGATGAGCGGTTGTACATTCAATTTTATAAATGTTATTAGATTGCGTTACAGATTTTATTAAACCACATATGTCACACATTTATTAGGCCGCATGTTACAGATTTCATTAAACCAGGAGCGGGCAAACTTTTCAGTGCATGGGCCACATTCAAAAATTCACAATTTTGTTGGGCCGCATTGTGGCGGACTTCAGCACATTAATTTAACTTTTGTTTAGGAAACACACAAAAAAGGATAACCAAAAGACATTGTTATTCATAAAATACGTATTTTAACAACATGCATTTACGTAAGAAAGGTTGAATTAACCAAGAGTTGCCTATCTTTAACTGTCATTTTAGTGTTCAGTGTGAGATAGTTATTTGGTTTAAGGTTCACTGGAAAAATGTTCATGAGAGTCTCTTGTAATGATTGTTCTTGAAAGATATTGCTGTGTAAGAAGAGTTTATGTGAGTTTGTACAAGTTATATTCAGCATGTGAGTGGTGTCTGTGAGTGAGAAAGTTGGCGCATGGTTTCAACTGTCGTGGATTCGTTTGGCAGTTGAATTCTCACTAATTGAGATGAAAAATATCTTGGCTTAAATAAGCAACTATAGGCTCCAAATCGTTGCGTGGGAAGAATTATTCTTCACGTGCAAACGATCTGATTGGTTGGCATCGACCAATCAGCGAGCGAGCTTTGGGGAAACTTAAGAAAGCTTTCCGTTTCTCCCAAAAGTGCACAAAACTGACTACTTAAAAATAGAGCGATTTCAAAATTGTCGCCATTACTGCAATTTGTAAATTGCCTGTAGTAATGTAGTGGTGATTTATTAACCAATGAATGCTTGGTGTTGTAAATGTAATTTGTATGTTTGTATGTATGTATGTTCGTGCGTATTAGATCCGCACAGCATAGTGTATTAAAACAAAATAATTAATATTTAAAATAGACTAAAAAAGGCTTTTAAAGAAAAAAATGCAATTAATTTTTATTAATTGATATTTTAAAGTACTGTAGAATATTCCCATGAAACTCATTTATTTGAAAGACAAAATCCGTTGAAAGTACTTTAAAGAAAAAAATTAATAAATATTTTTAAGTTGAAGATTTACATGAAACACATTTTAAAGACAAAATAACCTCGTTTCAAGAAAAGATATTTTCATTTATTAATATTATAAACTAGAAAACACATTTATTTGAAAACTAAATTAACTCTGCGTAAAGAAATTAAAAAAAAACAATTCTCATTAATATTTTAAAGTAGAAACTTCAAATAAAACATATCTAAAGTAACTAAATTTAAAGAAAAAGAAATTAATTTAGATTTTAAAGTAGAAACTTCACATGAAACACGTGCAATTCTGTTTAAAGATGAAAAACAATTTTTATTGATATTTTGAAGTAGTAACTTCACGTGAAACAGATTTATTTGAAAAACAAAATACCTCAGCAACAGAAGGATCTCAATGACTCAATGAGAATAATGTATCTGACTGCAGTCATTTACCAGTTTGTTAAAATCAGGCGCCAAATTGCTTGTAACAATTATTTGGCGTTGCTTGGTAAGTTTCTCTTTCAAATTTACCCACATATGGCAGTCCGTATGAACTCTTTTGGCGGGTCGCACGTGGCCCGCGGGCTGTAGTTTACCACCTCTGAATTAGACCATGTTACAAATTTATTAGATAACACATACTTCGCCACATTGCATATGGCGGATTTTATTATTCAGACATGTTACAGATTTATTGTTGTGGCCTGTTTAGGAGCCAGAAAGAAAGACACCGAAGACGAAGGTAGATTGAAAAAAGTATATTGAAGATATATACAAAACAATAATGTTAGTAATAGATAGATTAGCACTGCGTCTACTACTCCTCTTAACTTCACACTGTGCGCTCCCGTCCGACTCTCTCAGTTTGTATTTATGAGAGAATAAAGAGTTCATTATACTGTAAGAGGGTTTACCACAACATTTATAAGGCTACATGTTACCAATTCCATTAAACCATGTTAGAGATTTTATTAGACCACACTGCATATTCCAAATTTTATAAGACAATATATCATAGATTTTGGCAGAACACGTGTTACAGATTTTGTTAGTCCCCATGTTACAGAATTTATTAGACCAAGCGTTACAGACTTTACTAGATCACGTGTTACAGACTGAGTCCTGGATACGGCGATAAACTATATCCGGCGGCAAGGCCTCTGATTGGATGTTTGGAGGAACATGGAAACACCTCTTAATTGCTGTCGTTCCCAGGTCAACTCTGACCCGGGGTGATAGCACCTGCTAAGGTCCCAGCTATGGGCAAATACTAGACCCCCAAACAAAAATCAACAGTACATTTTTATAATAAAATGGCAACAATGCTTTTCTTTATAGCAAAATGACAATCAATGCAACACTAAACAAATATTAAAATACATTTTTATAGTAAAATTACCAACAACACTGTTTATGATCTACAAACTACATAATCTAAAAACATATGTGATGCGTGTTCTTAGCGCATATATCTATTGTACATTTAACGATTCAAGAAAAAACAACGAAACTCCATATGTGGATCAACAAATAAATTGTTATTCCATAGTACCTATTCTATTGTAATGGACTCTCCTATAAGTAGGAGTAGCAGTGGCAAGTCTGGCAGAATGGCGTCTCGCGGTTTTTGACTGCGCACGCCTCCTGTCGAACTCTCTGCTAACGCAGAGAGGAACCCGGACGAGTCTTTGCCGAAGGGCAAGGTTTCGTCCGGGGAGGTAGACAGGGCCTGAACCCGTCTAGGCGGGTTCAAAGGCTATATTTTTGGCCGGGCTTACGGGCTCGGGGATACCCACATTAAAACCGGCCTTGTGCCATATTCGGTCCTCGTGGGTGGAACGATAAATACTGAATGGTGTTGAGCGCGTCAGTCGAGATTCGGACATTTGAAGTACCAACCATCACAACTAGATTGCTGCTCTATTGACTCTTATTTTCCAAGTTCCTAACGTTTTGTACGTCGGACCTAATTTAGGACGACTTATTAGAAATACAAGCCTCCACTGTGAAAATACTCCACAACATAAATATATATTGATATATAACATACAAAACAATCATGCAATGAAGAATAATGATTAAGGAGAAAAAACTTGTTCCCCTTCAACTCTATTCTGATTTATGATTGAATGTTCGAAAGAGTTGATCTTGAATAAGAATGTTCAGGATTCTATGTTGAATAGAGTTTGCTGTTAGAATAGAATACAGTTAATTAAGAAATCTGTTGTTTTGAGAAATTAATAGAGTGATGGTTCATGAACTTGGCTGAGTCACAGAGAGAGATATGTATAATGTGTTACAAAAACCTATGTCTGTGTGTGCGTTTGGAATATTGTGAGTAAAGTTGTAGATTTGCGGTGGACAGGCGAAATAGCTGGACTCTACTGGCGGCTTGTGGGAAAATTGCTTCCTTTAAAGGTACCGATAGGCTCCGAGCGAAATCGCGGGAAAAATTGATTTAGTATTAAAATGTTTGATTGGTTAAAATTTGATCAGTTACTGATTTTGTATTAAAGAAACATGCGAGCAAGTACACGGCCGAAAAATTCAAAGTGATGACTGCGATTGCTAAATTGTTTTTATAGAAAGGCAGTATTGATTTACTAGCCAATCACAGACGAAGAAATTGTGGACGTGGAAAAACATTGCAGTCGCTACAACCCCCTCTCTCAAGATTGAAAACAGTGGTGAAAGCATGTCACATAATATTTGAATTTCGAAGACCTGTGGACTCTCCTTCCTTTTTTGGTAACTTGGTGTTCAGGTGTCTTAGATGTTTGTTGTGTACTGCTCAGTGGTGCTGGTGATGACGATGTTTGGGTTGGATTATTTTCTGGTAGAGCGACATATAATTTGGTTGACGTAAGGATGGAGGTTATCCCTGTATTAGTAAGTTTAGTCGCCTTGTCTATAAGTGAGCGGTTCGACATATCCACGGCTAGCTTGTAATGTACTGTCTGATTGACAATCCTTCACGTTTTTATTGCTGACCCGTCGTTCGTCGCGGACCTTGCTACACATACCTTTATCCTGAGAATATAAAATTATATACTAAATATCTCTAGTTGAAAGCATAAAATAGTGTCAAAATATTTAGATTTCGGAATTAAATAACCCATTGATATGCCGCTAAACAAAATCAACCAAACAAAGAAACAAAAAACTTTCATGATATTAATCAATATAATATCCTATAATTTCATATAGAAATAAAAATATTACAAAATATAACCTTAACTCTAATCTAAAACAGACATATAACTGCCTCTAATAATTATGTTCACACAAACATGTCTATGCGGAAAAGCTGAGTATCATCTACCATGTATTCAATTGTGAAAGCAGAATAACATATATCATATTTTTATTACTTCAAAGCACCTAAGAAAATTAAATTTTGGTATTAAATGACCCATAAGGAATTGATATGCCGTTAAATAAACAAACAAATCAATCAATCTGATTTTATTAGATCACGTATTACAGATTTTAATAGACCACATGTTACAGGATTTTACGAGACCAGGTGTTACAGATTTTATTAGATTACATCTTACAAACTTTTTCTAGGACACTTGTTACTGAGCCTATTAAACCACTTGTTACAGACTTTACTACACCACTTGTTACAGACCCTATTAGATATCTTGTTACAGATCCTATTAGACCACTTGTTACAGACCCTATTAGATATTTTGTTACAGACCCTATTAGACCACTTGTTACAGACCCTATTAGACCACTTGTTACAGACCCTATTAGACCACTTGTTACAGACTCTAGTAGACATCTTGATACAGATCCTATTAGACCACTTGTTACAGACCCTATTAGACATCTTGTTACAGACCCTATTAAAGCACTTGTTACAGACCGTATTAGACATCTTGTTACAGGTCCTATTAGACCACTTGTTACAGATCCTATTAGACATCTTGATACAGATTCTATTAGACTACTTGTAACCTACGCTGCATTTCAGTTAGATAGTCTGTTCCCTCTTCTCCGGTTGATGTAATAGTTTCCGCCATTGTTTCGTGACAAAATATTTTCTTTGTAAAAAGTAAATACCATCATTAACCAATCGTCAAAGTATTTTCGCTGACTTTCTTTGGCCTTACATCGCCTTTCAATAGTTTATTCCATTATCTTAGGTTGTTGCAAATATTTAACTATATTACTTGACTGATAAAATCAGAAGGAAAAAGTAATCTTCAGAAAACAAAGATTGTTTAATTCATGGAAGGTGACATTAAAAAAAAAAATAGAAAATATTTTTTTACGCAAAAGAATTAGTCAGAATTAGGTACCGAAAGATGTCTTGCATTTAACCATGATTCTCACTTGATGATATGAATTTATTTTCTATCTAGATATATAATAATTTCCCAAACACTGTATAAATAATATCCACTTTTGAAATCAACACTGTATAACATTTTCCTAGCCCTTAAAAGAGGCTTCTTTGAACGTTTGCATCAAATACTTTTAAAAGTAATTTGTTGATCTAATCAGAAATAAAAAAAAAGATAATTTGAAAATTGGTGACATCTCCAAACGTTACTTAAACAGGTCCACCAAGTTTTTTTTTTCTTCTTCTTACTTTATATATGTTTAACATTCAATCTTGTCTTAACAGTTACAAAAACGAAAAACGAAAAGAAACTAATTGAATGGAGCCAGTTCTACAACTAAATGAAAACAAAATGGAAGAAAGAAAAAGTTTCTTCGGCCTTACCTTCCCGCCCGTTTATGAATAGGTTTTAATCAGGCTTTTTTTTTTCTTTTTTCCTTCTCACAAAAGCGTTGACGCCGATTTAGTATCTAAATAAAACCTACTAACAAAAATGGAAATATATTTAGGGGGCGTTGACGGACCCATCTATAGGAAATGATGTAGGCACACATTTACTGTTTGTTTATCGAACTTACACCTTTATTTTGCTTTTTTTCTCTTCAGTTGTAATAAAATATCAGCTCACTTAACTAGGAACAAAAAATAAAACAAAATAAAACAAATGGACCTTGGCGAAGTTGTCTCAGTCTACAAAGATATATGCATTTCTATGGCTGCAACCACGCCGTTGTTGTTTTTAAGTCCTCCTTTCAATCTTTCTTCTTCACACCTCAGCCTCAACCCAATATCGACCATACGCCGACATTTGGAGGTGGGAAGCAATTTTCAGAATATACGTATCGAATTAGCTTGATGATTTTTTATTTTAAATCGGTATCACCCCACGCAAGGGAGTAAAGCCACTAAGTCACAAAGGGTGTGAAAGAATTGGCAACAGAAGCATTAATAAAGACCGAAAAGAGGAAATAGCATTTAGGAGGACAGTAGATAGCGATTGACATTGCATTTAAATTTTTGCAGATGTTGGCTGGAAATCATGGAGCCGGAAGGGAGTTCCACAAGCGAGAAGTGCGAGAAAAGAAACTGTTAGCATAGAATTTACCATCTGGCAACCTCAAATGTAAACTGATGATGTCTCTGTGCCAAGCTATTAGTGCGCTTAAGTTTTTTTTTAAAAAAGTCGAGGTACCGTAGCGAAAAGCGATATTTATTCCTAAAAATACAAAATGTGGCACAAGGCCAAAATGGAGAATGGTGAAAAAAGATGGTCTTCATCTGTCTTAAGATTTAAACTTAGCTAGCCACAAACAGTGACCCAATAATAATAATAATATTAGGTTGGTGCAAAAATAATGACGTAATAATGTCGTTTTTTGACGTTAAGAAATACGTAAAAAACGACATTATTACGTCATTATTTTTGCACCAACATAACAATAATAATAATAATAATAATTAATTATTATTATTTCCTTTGATTTATGGTGTATACACATTTCTTTCCGGGTTCTGACAAGAGATCTAAGGTAAGAAATGGTATCATGGCATTTTCCAGTGAGCAGTTTTGAAAAAAAAAAGAAAAGAAAAACACACCTATTTTACATAGATAAAGCCCTTCGTAAGGTGTGGGCTATACTTGTAAAGTAATTTTTTTGTTTGTATTTCTTTAAGGCATGTGCTACCAGGGATTCCTTCAATGAATCTATAGGAATCTTTTCCAATCAATCCGAGGCTCCAACTAAAACTGGAATTGTTAATGTCTATATGCGACTTACTTTTGAGATTTCAATTTCAAGGTCCTTGTATTTTGAGTTTTTTGAAGATCTTCAAAGAGTCATTGTATTATTATTATTATTATTCATGCATATTAAATATTTTTGAACACTTTGAAATATTTTCTAAACACTTTGAAATATTTTCTAAACACTTTAAAATATTTTTTGAACACTTTGAAATATTTTCTAAACACTTTGAAATATTTTCAAAACACTTTAAAATATTTTTTGAACACTTTGAAATATTTTCTAAACACTTTGAAATATTTTCTAAACACTTTGAAATATTTTCTAAACACTTTGAAATATTTTTTGAACATTTTGAAATATTTTCTAAACACTTTGAAATATTTTCTAAACACTTTGAAATACCGTCTCCTGTTAAAAAGATATTTTAATTTAATGCCGATTTTTTTGTATAATAATTGCTCGGTGTATTAGGAATTAATGCTTTTGGTATCCTTATGCCGCTTGGGTGGCTGGAGGAAGCGTGTCTGTAAATAGTCCAGATTTGTTTATAGTCATAAACACATGCCGATATTACGTCTCGTTTCCGAGTATTGCAGTCGCTTGATTTTTCCTCAAATATGAGCAGCGCGTATGTGACTTTTTGGTGCTGCTCGTATCAGACATTTTCTTGCGCACACGTGGCAAAGTTGGGCGCCTCTTGCAGTAATCGTTGCATGAATATTTTGGTAAACGTTCATATGACTTTTTAGTCCACCAACGGAGGTAATTTTTTTTTCATGCTCACTACCATTAGAAATACAGCATGAGTAGTAGTTGACGTTTGTGTCTGGCATCTTTGATAGCATACATAATAACGGCCGAGTACTTGTTTCTGCTCACTTTTATAGTGTTTTGGTATTATCTATTAATAGTTTTTTCTTTGTTAATAACTGTGTTTTAGTTCTTTGTGTCAAAGTTTCGATAACTGACGAGTTAACCTACAAGAGAGTGTGGCGTATATGTAACCAATGTAAGCGTTTAATGTGTTTTTCTTTTATACTTTTTCTTTTGCTTTTGTAAATGCAAATGCAATCTCAAAAAAGATAAAAGTTGTAATCTAGGAAAGGTTACTGAATAAAATAATCGCACGAAGGTTGGTAATGAACGATAATGCTTAGGACAAGAACAACACATATAAGATTCACCAGCAGCGCGTAGAAGTAGTAGTCAACTGCTAGAAGTGAGTCAAGTCAATTCTACAATGAATCTCCAACTGCAGGATATCTACCAACCGCCCCACGCGATCAGATGTGGCATAAGGCCGAATTCAGTGTGGGGTATCCGAGCCCGTAGGCTCGACTAAAAATTCCCCGTAGACCCCATATAAAACGGGGTCGGGTAGCTGTTTCCCGAGACGAGATTCTGCCCTTCCACATAGCCTCGTCTGGGTATCCTCCTTGCCCAGAGGCAGAAAGATTGACCAGCACAGCTGGAGACGCATCTCCAACTGCAGGATACCTACCAAACGCCCCACGCGGTCAGATGTGACACAAGGCTGAATTTAATGTGGGGCATCAGAGCCCCCAGGCTCAGCCAAAAATTCTCAGTAGACCCCGTATAAAACGGGGTCGGATATAACTGTTTCCCGAGACGAGATTCTGCCCTTCGACATAGCATCGTCTGTGGATCCTCCTTGCCCGGAGGCAGAGAGTTTAACCAGCACAACTGGAGATGAATCTCTTAACTGCAGACCAACATACAGTATTTACTACTGTATTTATGTTGACGGGGGCATACCCATTATCGTCCATAGGTATACTACAGGAAGAAGTGAATTCAAAAATATTGTTTTTATATAGGGGACTTTCAGGTTTTCAGTCATTGGAAGTACATTTTAAACTTTTTTTTTTTGTAAATGATAAATCTAAATTAATTTGGGCGGGGTTGTCGTTGGGGCGCACCACCTTCTGACTGATAATGGACTTATCCCTCTACGATATAAGTCAGTGCTCGAGAGAGTAGTTGTGTTGTGTGAAGGATCAGGTTCAGAGACAGCAGTCGAGATCAGGTTACCATTACATACCGTTGGACTGTAGACTTTTGCAATTGTTACTTACTAACCGGCGTTCCTTATTACTAATCACTCTGTTGTTAATTACCTCTTACAAATATACCAGTATTTATCCCTACAACTGTGTTTGTCTTTATTCAAATGCACACACGCGGGAACACTCCCAACAACTCAACAGTTGTTAAATAATAGGCATTAGTGAATTATTTTTTAATTGTCTTTTCATCTTTTTGTTAGGGTACATCTGATTAACATAGCATGAATTAATAGTGTATTCATATTTGTTTATGTTTCAGGATCATTTCAGGATTTTTCTCTAAAAATGGACATGACTAAGTATCAAAAGGACTGTTTTTCCCATGAAGAGTTTATTTTTTAACTACCTTCACTCCTCGTCAATGTTTAGGGTTTTAAAAAGCGATGTTTAGAATTGGAATAAAACCTGAACATAGGAAATTGAAATTATACAATTTCTTTATTCTTGGAAATGAACAGCAAAAATATTAATCACAATTTCTTTAACAGATTGAACTTTGGGGACTGGCTATACTGTTATGGGACCTTACCCATAATAACATAATGGACTATTCCATACGTAATAAATACTGCGCCTCAAGAGGAAGCAGGGAGTTCAGTCTGAAGTCGGGCGACCGGCTGATCGGTTGAACTCTCTGCCTTCGGGCGGGGAGGAACCCGAACGAGGCTACACTGAAGGGCGGAGTCTCTTTCGGGGAGGTAAACCGATCCTGAACCCGCTTATACGGGTTCAAAGGGCATATTTTCGGCCGAGCCAACGGGCTCGGAGATCCCACGTTAAACCGGCCTTGTGCCATATGATGCCCTCGTGAGTGGGTGACTAAATACCGTTCAGTCTGAAGTCGGGCGACCGGCTGATCGGTTGAACTCTCTGCCTTCGGGCGGGGAGGAACCCGAACGAGGCTACGCCGAAGCGGAGGTATATTTTTGGCCGAGCCCACGGGCTCGGAGATCCCACGTTAAACCGGCCTTGTGCCACATGATGTCCTTGTGGGGGAGGGGAAAGGGTGACTAAATACTGTTCTGTCTGAAGTCTGTAGTGAGGTCCGTCAGGAGTCTGTCAGTCAGTCAGAGCGAGTGAGTCAGTCAGTCGAGTCAGAGGCAGTCCGAAACAGAGTCGCGTTCAGACAATTACTACTAAACCTGATTGTTCGTACTAACACTTTCTACTTCTCTGTATATATTCCTGTTTGTAATATATCTGTGTTATTCCATATCCGTGTTCGAGTTCTTCTTTATTGGTTCTACCTTGGACTATCATCGTGGTACAAGGAACCGGACCATAACATATACATAATCACAAAAAACTGTACCCAAATAAGAGAAACCACACCACTTGAGAGCTTTCAAAAGAAGCAGAGTGGGCTGAAAACTTCATAGGCTGACTATGAAAGAGTGATGCTAGAGCTGTGAAATCTTGCATGCATTCATTTCAAATCTTCTTATTAATAACTGTATTGTTTGTTTCCATGTACGAAGGCAGGCTAAAAACCTTATAGGCTGATTGTGAAGGAGTGATGCTCCAGCTGTGAAATCTTGCATGCATTCATTTCAAATCTTCTTATTAATAACTGTATTTTTTGCCTTTCCAGATAAACTGACATCAGCCTGTTCAAAGAAGACTTTAAAATTAACTCGTAAGGACTTCTAGTGTGTTTGTGTTATCAAGTACCTAAAGAAAAGGACTTCATCCCGAGGATGTTCACATTAACATGGTTGCCACATTAGGAGATGATGCTCCATCTTTATCAACAGCACAAAAACGGACAGCTGAATATATGAGTGGAAAATAGATTCTTGAAGATGACTTAAGGTCTGGATGTCCAGCTACTTCCACCATCGATCGTCTTCACCACATGGTAATGGGTGGCTATAAATTAAATAGCCAATGCCATTATCATGTGCCTTGAAAGAGTTGAGAATATTCAGAACAATGAACTTGGCGTGACGAAGGTTTCTCCTCGGTGGGTGCCACGTCTTCTGACACCTGATCAAAAGCGCACCAGGCTGATGTCATCACGGAGAAAATTGTTTAGGGCAGATCCCGCTGGTTTCTTTGAACGTTTTCCGAGCCAGAATCAAAGAGAAATACCCGTCATCACCTGCTCCAAAGAAAGACCAAGGTAGTTTCATCAGCAGGGAAGATGATGTCCCTAGATTTTTGGGGTACAAAAAGGCAATATGTTTATTGGCTATCTCCTAAAGAGCCACACCACCAATGGAGAGAACTATGCTAACTAAAAGTTCATAACAATAAAAAAAAAACTAGTTGATTTACATAAACACTTCCCCCAACGAACCAACCAACATAAATGCAGAATCTAGAGCTCATGACCGTAAATAAGCTTCAGCAAAATCAAAAAAATGGGAAAGGCATATTGCCTCTCCGACCAATTCTCTTTATTCTGCATAGTCTGCTAAAGGAGTAGCAAAATTGAAGGTCGCATTAAGATATCTAGCGGCTCGGATTGAGAAATCGGAGAGCCGAGTTCGAATTCAACTCGAATCCATTACATTCATTTACGTGCTAATAACCTTTGGAAAGGTATGAATCCTCTTCTTCTCCCTCTCAGCTGGGTAAATAGCAGAACAGACCAGGTTCTATAGCCTTGGATGGCAACTGGTCCACCGCAGAAAGAAATCGCAATCTACAGCGGAAAAAAAATCTGTCTCGTCAGTCATGTATCGAAAGATACATGATCGCCTAAGCGTATGACACACATGGCACATAACTGACATATATATATATATATATATTAAGAAATGGACAAAGTCCGACAATTTATTTATTAAAGACATTTTTATGTTTAACGTTCTTTTTTATAGATACAAGTATTTAAGTAAATGCTCTGTTTATAGTAATCAGTATTTAATAACATTTACCGGCCTGAATGTCAACGGACGAATATTTTCTATGAAAATTTCTCGGACATTCAGGCCGGTAAATGTTATTTAATACTGTTTATTATAAACAGCATTTACTTAAATACTTGTATCTATAAAAAGAACGTTAAACATAAAATGTCTTTTAATATATATATATATATATATATATATATATATTAAATTATGAAATTATGTAAAACAAAGTATAATATTTTTCTCAATAAATCCACATTACAACCAAAAACGTTTGCGGCACCCCTCTTCTTTTTAATATACATACTTTTCTCTCGTTGGAACCACTACAACATATTTCTTTTTATATATATATATATATATATATATATATATATATATATATATATATATATATATGCTGTCTATGTGTCTGTCTACTTGTCTGTCTGTCTATCTATCTATCTATCTATCTATCTATCTATCTATCTATCTATCTATCTGTCTGTCTGTCTGTCAGTCTGTCCGAGTCTCTGTCTAGATCTATTCATATCTATCTAATACCGTATTTTTTAATGGAAATCATTTGTAAATTAATCTCAAAAACTGTAGATAACGTGTTCGTTAGACAGACGGGCATTCTCTTTCTCTCTCTCTCTCTCACACACACACACACACACACACACACACACACACCTCCATACCCTTATATTCCCTTGAAAATGTTTTTTCAGGCAAACATTCAAAACTCTTCTCACCTATCTCTCCAAAGTCCCCAGATTCTGATGAAATTTCACAAACAAATTCACCGGAAAGCACGATAAGCGTTCACGAATTTCTTTTCTTTTTTTTTTTTTTTTAAAGTGAGATTAAAAATGTCATCTGCTCACGCGTGCTTTTCAAAGGAAAACATTTCTTTTCGGAGTAAATGCCAAGTGTCGAAATTTCAGTTGGCTGATCTAATTCAGTTTAAAAGATTAACGTTATATAATGTTGTTTCTTGTAAAACTAATATTTAAACTTACGTGAGCTTTATTTATCTTTTTGTCTGTCTGTCTGCCTGTCTGTCTGGTTTGTCTGTCTGTCTGTCTATCGAAGTCAGTTTATATCTATCTATCTACCTATCTTTCTTTCGGAGTCTATTCATATCTATCACTCTATCTCTCTATGTGTGTCCATGTTTATCTCTGAATAAACAAGACGGAATTGAATGAAATTTCCAAGACAGATATTATTTAAAATTATAAATTTAAAAGTTAAATATTTCAAAGTCCTTTTGCGTACGTGTAATTACATCAACGTAAACATCACTTTAACCCGATGTAGCCCTAAAGGACGAAACGTTACACATGAAAAACATCCACTGTGTGATTAATTTTCTTATCTATCTATCTATCTATCTATCTATCTATCTATCTATCTATCCCAGATTGTTCATATCTATCTAATCTATCTATACCAGTTTGTTCATATCTATTTATTTTTTATGTCTATATTAAAATCTATCTATCTATCTATCTATCTATCTATCTATCTATCTATCTATCTATCTTGTCCTGTTCAAATGTACCTTGTATATCTATCTATCTATCTATCTATCTATATATATATATATATATATATATATATATATATATATATATTGTCCTGTTCAAATGTACCTTGTATGTCTATATTGAAATCTATCTATCTATCTGTCCCACTTTGTTCATATCTATCTATCTATCTATCTATCTATCTATCTATCTATCTATCTATCTGTCCCACTTTGTTCATATCTATCTAGCTAGCTAGCTATCTTGTCCTGTTAAAATGTCCCTTGTATGTCTATGATGAATCCGCTTTTCTATCTATCTATCTATCTATCTATCTATCTATCTATCTATCTATCTATCTATCTATCTATCTATCTATCTATCCTCTTAATCATCAATCTATTTCCAGCTGTTTCTATCTATCTATTGATATCCTCTATTTACAAGAATTTATCTGCCTCGTTTGTTAATGTCTATGTCAATGGAATTCTATTCATGTCTCTTTCTCTCTCCCTCTGTCGGCCTGGCTCTCTGTCTGTCTGTCTATCTATCCTGCACCCAAACACTGTTAACACTACTCCATCAACGCGCCCTGACACCCCGATGTCGATCGTCTGAGAACGCGAGGGTGCGCTATCTTGTTGGACAGATGTGAGTCGAGGCGGACAGAGGCAGAGGATCGTATATAAACAGGACAAAGAAAATATCCGTAGGGACAAGACCACCCAGAATGATGGAGAAAGCGACGCAATTGAAAACTAATTATCGACAAGGTTCTTTCCGTTTTCGGCAATTCGTGTTCACCGTCCACTTCAACACGAGCAGATAAATGAAGAAGAAGAAGAAGAAGAAGAAGAAGAAGAAGAAGAAGAAGAAGACAGAGGTAAAAAGGAGAAGTAGGAGGAAGTGGTTAAGAAAAAGAAACTTAAAGAGGGGGAGGTGGGGTAGAAGAAGAAGAAGAAGAAAGACGTAAAAAGAAAAAGTAGGAGGAAGGGGTTAAGAAAAAGAGACGTAAAGAGGAGGAGGTGGGGAAGAAGAATCATCGACAGAAGAAGAAGAAGAAGAAGAGGTTAAGAAAAAGAAACATAAAGAGGAGGAGGTGGGGAAGAAGAAGAAGAAGAAGAAGAAGAAGAAGAAGAAGAAGAGGTTAAGAAAAAGAAGAAGAAACGTAAAGAGGAGGAGAAGAAGAAGAAGAAGAAGAAGAAGAAGAAGAAGAAGAAGAAGAAAAAAAAAGACGAAAAAAAAAAAAGTAGGAGGAAGGGGGAAGAAAAAAGACGAAAAGAGGAGGAGGAAGGGAAGAAGAATCATCGACAGAAGAAGAAGAAGAGGTTAAGAAAAAGAAGAAGAAACGTAAAGAGGAGGAGGTGGAGAAGAAGAAGAAGTAGAAGAAAGTAAAAATGAAGACGAAAGTGAAGAAGAGGAAATAAAAAACGAAAGAAACAACAATGTGAAAAAAGGAAAGAGCGAAAAACGAAAGAGAAAAAAGACGGAAAGATGAAAAGAGAAGAAGAGAAACAACGACGAAAGTGAAGAAGAAACAGAAACAAAAGATGACGAAGAAGAAGAAGAAGAAGAAGAAGAAGAAGAAGAAGAAGAAGAAGAAGAATGAGTAGTAAAAGTTAAAGAAAGAAGAAGAGAGGAATAAGACGAGGTCAGGAAGAAGATGACAAAAGGAAGAAGAAGAATATCAAGTAAAAGAAAAAGAAATAAACGAAAGTGAAGAAGAAGAGGCAAAAAAATAAGTTAGAGGAGAAAAAAAAAAAGAAGAAGAAAAAGAAAAAGAAAAAGAAGAAACGAACAAAAAATGAATAAGAAGGAATTTGAAGAGATAAAAGTAAAACAAGAATGAAAAAGGTTGAAGAAGAAAACAAGAAAACGTGGATTAAAACTAAAATTCAGGAAAAATAAAAGAGAAAAGAAAAAAGGAAGACGGACATGAAGAAAAAGAAGGAAAAAACAGAACCGAATAATAAGTTTTCTTTTTAGCTGAATAACGCAAAGGGCTTTTCACTGATTCTTGCTACAAATGGTGTCAAGATGGCTAAACGTCTTTTCTGAAAACTTGGAAAAAGAAACAATTAGTTTAGCGTTTTTTTTCTTTTTAGATATTAAACATTTTGTGGGTACAATTTTGCTGTTACACCTGGTATATATATATATATATATATATATATATATATATATATATATATATATATATATATATATATATATATATATATATATATTATGTTTAATAAATTGTCTTTATCCATATATATATATATATATAAAAATGGACAAAAATCCGATAATTTAAAAGACATTTTTATGTTTAACATTCTTTTTATATATACAAGTATTTAAGTAAATGCTCTGTTTATAATAAACAGTATTAAATAACATTTACCGGCCTGAATGTCCGAGAAATTATTTATCCTTTGACAGGATTCGAACCTGCATCCTATACGATATATAGAGATACAGACAGACAAGTAGACAGACATATATATATATATATATATATTAAAAGACATTTTTATGTTTAACGTTGTTATTTATAGATACAAGTATTTAAGCAAATGCTCTGTTTATAATAAACAGTATTAAATAACATTTACCGGCCTGAATGTCCGAGAAATTTTCATAGAAAATATTCGTCCTTTGACAAGATTCGAACCTGCATCCCATACGGAACCGTCATTTACGCTGACGTGCCTTAACCGACTCGGCCATAAAGGAGCGTTCGGTAGGCACGGTCGAATTTACTGCTTATAAACTTCAATCTTCCATGAATCTCGTACATTCATAACTGCTCATGGCGTATCAAATGTAAACAAATGACGTCGTACATTAAGAAATGGACAAAGTCCGACAATTTATTAAAGACATTTTTATGTTTAACATTCTTTTTATAGAATGTCTTTAATAAAAATGTCTTTAATAAATTTTTTATAAAAAAGAATGTTAAACATAACAGTTAAAATATTTAATGCCATGAAAATGGCTGAATATATAGCCGAAAGTGCTCGGATAAAAAGAACATTCGGACAGTTTTTTTTATATAATTTATCACCTGAAAATAAAAAAAATTATAAACTTAATTTTTTGTTTTGTATGAATACTTTTTTCATCAGTTAAATTGAAAAAATGCATTAATTTCTGATAGAATAAGAATTAATTAAGTTTATTACTATTTTTTAATAAAATGTATCTTTACACATAAAATGTGTCAAAATTTGTTTTAGTTAAGGCTTTTGCATTTATAAAAAATACAATTTTTCATGTGTACGAATATTTATTTCCCCCCACTATATATATATATATATATATATATATATATATATATATTGAACAATAAAAAAATTAAAAAATTAAAATCTTTAGACACACTGGGTTGTAGATTAATATTCTTTCGTTTTTTTTTTTTATTATTATTCCATTTAGATTCCTCGACTAGTTTCGACCAAAATGGCCATCATCAAGAAAAAATATTTCTGCATCATTAACTAAACTACAGAAATTAATATCTTCATTATACATATATATATATATATATATATATATATATATATATATATATATATATATATATATATATATACTTTTCACACATTTCATATATATATATTTATAAATATAAATGACAATAGGAAAACTGTAGTTATTGCTGACGTGTTTCGTCCAATGTGGACTTTCTCAAAGCAAAAACCGAAAATGAATTTAAAGAAAGTAACAAATAATAACAAAAAAAAACCCCAAAAAAACAGAATATTCTTAGCAATTGGAGGAATGTAGAGAACTCTATTTTCATATTGTTAACTGAAAATAACGTCAGTTATTGTCACGTGTGGAGGATATTGTCCTTATAACTGTGTTAGCGGATTCAACCATTTTCTTTTGATTTTACGATATTGTTGTGTACGTTTGTTTTTATTAGTTACGTTCTTTAATTAAATTCATTTCGTTTTTTTTTTTTTTTTTTGCTTTGAGAAATTCCACATTGGACGAAACGCGTCATCAATAACTACAGTTTTTCTTATTGTCATTTATATTTATAAATATTGTCATTTCTACAGGTTAACTCTGAATATATATATATATATATATATATATATATATATATATATATATATATATATATATGTATATATGCATGCGTGGTCCGACACAGTGAACTGACTTTCTTAGCAACTAGGTGTTGAGTTGTAAAATACTGCACAAAGAACGTTTACTCTCATTAGTTTCGGAGGGTAGTGACTTTTTATACTTTCATTTTTCGTGTATTTTTTTTTTTTTTGGGGGTGAGGTATGTGTGTGCCGAATAACTTTAGTTGCTAAGTCATCTGCTTTGTCTATTCTGAGCGCGTCAGTCGCTGAACCGTTCTGCCCATTGGAAAAACACAGGTGTTGTCTCATCATCAAACAGTGGTTGATTGGATTGATCCTTCATATTAGACAGGTGGACAACAAAATAATGACAACGCTTAGGAAAATCGGAATCCTGCAGATGGAATCGTAAAAACAACAACAATAAAGAGAATATGGAAAGGGGAAGAAAAGGGGGGGGAGGAGGACAAAAATAGAGTAAAAAACAAAAAGAAAAGAAGACAAAAGAAGAAAGAAAAAATGAGTTGAGTTGAAATAGAAAGAACGAGAATAGCAAAAAGAATAATCAGAATCAAAATAACAGAGCAAAAAAGAATACCTTTCTATATTTCTGAGATGAGGTGTATTAATTATTTACATTATTTACATTGTTGTCCTAATCTTTATAGCCAAATTCACGGCGTTTCGGCCGTTGTACGCTCTGACCTTCTTCAGCATCTTTCTATATTACTGAGATGAGGTATTGTAATTAATACATTATTTACTTTGATCGAACTGTTGTTCTCATTTTTATTGCCATATTGACGACGTTTCGGCCGTTGTACCTTCCGGTCTTCTTCGGGATATTTCTATATTATTGAGATGAGGTATTGTATATATTACATTATTTACTTTGATCGAACTGTTGTCATCATTTTTATTGCCATATTGACGACGTTTCGGCCGTTGTACCTTCCGGCCTTCTTCAGGATCTTTCTATATTTCTGAGGTGAGGTATTGTAATTATTACATTATTTACTTTGATCGAAATGTTGTCCTCATTTTTATTGCCATATACACGACATTTCACCCGTTGTACGCCCCGGCCTTCTTCGGGATCTTTCTTTATTTCTGAGATGATGTATTATAACTATTTACATTATTTACATTGTTCGGACTGTTGTCCTCATCTTTATTGCCATATTAACGACGTTTTGTCCGTTGTACGCTCCGGCCTTCTTCAGGGTTTTTCTATATTTCTGAGGTGAGGTATTATAATTATTTACATTGTTCGGACTATTGTCCTCATCTTTATTGCCATATTCTTGACTTTTCACTCGTTGTACGCTTCGGCCTTCTTCGAGATCTTTCTATATTTTTGAGATGAGGTATTGTAATTATTTACATTGTTCGGACTGTTGTCCTCATTTTTATTGTCATGTTCACGACGTTTCAGCCGTTGTACGCTCCGGCCTTCTCCAGGGATTTTCTATATTTCTCAGATGAGGTATTATAATTATTTACATTGTTTGGACTGTTGTCATCATCTTTATTGTCATGTTCACGATATTTCGGCCATTGTACGCTCCGGCCATCTTCAGGTGGTTGGAATTTCGAACTGAATTTTGTTTCGTCATCCGCAGTACATTGCTCTACTTCCGGATAACTTTAACATAACTTTCCAAGTTTTTGTTCTCCGCACTCACAACTCTTTGGGTCAAGTCTCTGGATCCAACCAACGCGTTTATCCACTGGGCCATGTGTCCTTGAGGACCACAATCCGAATAATGTAAATAATAACCATTAGCATTAGCTTTATTTACAATGATTTGTTGCCACTTATCAGGCGTCTCTTCGATATCTTTTGAGTAAAATTCAGCAGCTTATGTGAAAAAGTTTTCGACGAACTCTTGAATCCGATTTTAATTCGAGAATTTTTTTCCCATCAAAACTGTTTACAACCATCAAAAAATGTAATAACAGGTTTATGCAATGTTAGATCAATATGGCGGATGTCGTCGAACGAATCACTCATGTTCCTAAATTGTTTTCCTCCTCAGTTATCCTTGGTGTTTGTAATTGGTCTGATATACTTTTCTCTATAATATCTAGATTTTAATTTAAGCGCATGACTACAGTGACAATAAGGTCTCATCATTTTACAGTTAAAATGGCTACATGTAACCGTAACTTCTATGCTAATAATTTCGTTTTCACTCACATCCGGCTTGTAGAACTCTATTCCGGTTCTTGCTTTCAAGTCAACTTTGATCTTCAAAAATTTAAATGCAATGTCAATCGTTATCTTCTGTCTTCTTAATTCCTGTTCTTTTAGTGTTCTCTCTACTCAATGTTTTCTTTTTTCTTCTATTCTTTCACACTCAGTAACCCCTTGTGCCTTAGTGACTTTATAGCCTTTCTTGGAGGTGAAATGATAAAATAAAACGAAAATGATCAGTTTTGTTACTCTGTACTTGATAATCTTTTACTATTTGCAAAAGTACCTACAATATTTTTAGCAACAAATCATCTGGGTCTTGTATCCAACACTATTGAACATTGAAACTGTTTCTTCTCAGATTAGAATCTGCTATAGCACAAGTTGGTAATAAAATAAGCAGACCCCATCTCCCCTATCATTTGTAATCATCTATTACAACAAAATAATCTTAAAGCTACTATATTACAGTCTTCATAGAAATTAAATTAAAGTAGAATTCATGTTTTTTAATCAAGCAGAAAATATTATAATATTCAAAGGTTGTAATCTAAATCAAGTGAATGATTTAATATTTATATAAAGATTTTTTTTAACATGTACTACTTAGGATTTCATAGAGACTCTGAGGTATTATGGTGGCTGTGGTAAGAATGTGCTATTTTGGTGTAAGAAATACTGTGGTATGTTTGAGTTAATGATTGTGGCTAATTAAGTTTAATTATACGACAAATAAAGACCAGACTTTCCCCATCCCCCTTTTGACCTTGTGCCACATTTTTTGTATTTTACAAAAATAAATATTCTTTTCCTCTTCAATATGATGACTTTATGAATTTAAGCACACTACTAGATTGGTAATAGGTCTCATCATTTTACAGTTGAAATAGATATAACCATGCTAACAGTTTCTTCTCTCACACTTCTGACTTGTGGAACTCTCTTCTGGCTGCTTGCTTTCAAGTCAACTTTGATCTTCAAAAATTTAAATACAATGTCAATCGTTATTTTTCTGTCTTCTTAATTCCTGTTCTTTTATCGTTCTCTCTACCTATTTTTTTTTCTTTTTCTCGTGTTTTTCACACTCAGTAACCACAAGCTGGTAATAAAATAAGTAAATCCCATCTCTCCTATCGTTTGTAACCATCTATTGCAATAAAATAAACGTTTATCAGTACTAAAGCTACTCTAATACCTAGACATTAGAAATTTAAGCGCATCACTAGATTGGCAAAATAGTTTCCTCTTTTTACAGTTAAAATGTCTACATGCAACCGTAAGTTCTATGCTAACAGTTTCTTCTATTGCACATATCGCTTGTAGAATTCTTTTCCGGCTTCCTCCTTTCAGTCAAAAAAAAAATTACAAAATTCAAAAATTTAAATGTAATGTTAATCGTTATCGACAGTCTTCTTAATTCTTATTCATTTATTGTCCTCACTCCTTAATATTAGTTTTTTCTCATATTCGCTAACATTCAGTAACGTCTTGCATCATAGTGGCTTTCTTACCTTGCGTGGAGTGAAATGATTTTAAAAAAGAGAGAGGATTGCGACGTCTCGTCTTTGAGAAAGGTGCTGTATGGTGGAAAATAATTCGTCATGTACTCTTTTGGAATCTATCAAGATTAGAAAGCGAAGTCTGGTCGTCTACTGGTCATATATGGCAGTAGTAGTCCATTTTCAGGCTCTTGTAAAGGTACAGGATAGCAGGTACCTTCTGCAGTGGTGCGGACAACCGAGCGTCTTCCGGCATCTTTAGCGATGGATGAGTTTAAGTCTCAATAAGAGATCCGGCTTCTTGCTTTCCAGTCAAATTTGATCTTCAAAAATTTAAATACTATGTTATTCCTCTTTGGAGGAGTTTCTAACACGTTTCTTTAACATCTCTCAGTTGCGTCTCTGTCTTTGGGCAGAGTCCGCTCAGGGGCTACTCTGTCAAAGGACTGAGTGGCAACTGAAAACATTATACTGAGAGGTGCCCGGCCCTGGGGAACAGCTGCCCGATACGGCACCCTCTCATTGCACCAGAGAGAGGGATTGTTGCTCGCACCGAGGCCAGCGAAACCGACGGTTGTGGGGGCTGTGGGGAATTTTTGTCCCTTCCCGAGTGTACGCGCTCGGGGCCCCACCTAAAAGAAGACATTGTGTCACATCTCGTCCTAGTGGGGGGGGGGGACGAGTAAATACAATGTTAATCGTTATCTACTGTCTTCTTGATTCCTCTTCTTTATTGATTTACGGCCACTTGCCGTCGAAACACTGTACGATCACCGATGTGAAGCAACGTCGAGTATGGCCAGTATTAGACGGGTGACCGCATGGGAATACCCGGTGCTGTAAGCTTCGATGTGCGGGTGGTGTAATGGATAATGGCTCAAGATTGTTAATCTTAGAGCCAAGTTCCAATTCCGGTTAGATTTTTACGTTACGTGCAAATACACTTGGGGAACGTATGATTCCACCTCTTCTCCCCCAGCTATGGGTCAATTAGTAATACTTATATCACTAAAACCATTTTTATCTCCAAAGAAAAAATAGAACTACTTTCAAAATATTTAGATTTCGGCATTAAATAACCCATAGAAGTGTTGATATGCCGCTAAACAAAAACAACCAAACATATTTTTTATTGTTCTCGCGACTTAATAATGTTTTTTTTTTTTTTTAATCTTTCACGCTTATCAACCTCCTCGTATCTTAGTGGATTTATTGCCTTCCTTGGTGTGAAATGATTAAAAGAAAAACGATTATTTGCTGACTGAATAATGAGGCAAATAATATTCTAAAAATGATGGAAAATTTTCCATCAGCCTAATATTTAAAGATGAAAAATGGCTTCTATCATACCGGGAAAGAGAATTTTTCCTTCTAGTAATTGATGGGACGTAAGCTCAACCAGTAACTTCAATACAGCATAGAATGAATGTTGAAACATTGAAACCTGCGCCCCAGTACCACAGATATTAACCTGGAAATTAATGGGCAGACAACGAATGCGCAAAATAACCGGTGTGTGCCTATGTCAATATTGACCATAAATTATTCGGGTATACATTACACATTTACGTAAATAAGTGGGCTGTACGCTCGCGCACGTGAGGGCTTCAATGGAGAGATGTAAATCTTTTGAATGAAAACAGAGAAGAAGAAGAAGAAGAAGAAGAAGAAGAAGAAGAAGAAGAAGAAGAAGAAGAACTCTGTTTGACTGGGTGGAGTTTCATTTAAGGGTTTGCTTACTGGAAATTACAACCGATCAGATGCCGAACGTTTATTTGGTCACACGTGCATATTCTAAAAGCGCAAAGGATTTCAAATATAATATATCACAATAGAAGAGCAACTTATATATATATATATATATATATATATATATATATATATATATATATATATATATATATATATATATATATATATATATATATATATATATATATATATATATATATATGTATATATATATATATATATATATATATATATATATATATATATATATATATATATATATATATATATGCACATTTCATTGAATACGACAGACAAGGTGATTTTATTTACTTTTTATACAATTTCTCATGCGATCTAATATTCTTTTTTTTTGGATGATAAGTTATATAAAAAACTGTTCGAATGTTCTTTTATCTATTTAGTCATTTTCAAGGATTAATATATATATATATATATATATATATATATATATATATATATATATATATATATATATATATGCACATTTCATTGAATACGACAGACAAGGTGATTTTATTTAGTTTTTTATACAATTTCTCATGCGATCTAATATTTTTTTTTTCTTTTTGGATGATAAATTATATAAAAACTGTCCGAATGTTCTTTTTATCTATTTAGTCATTTTCAAGGATTAATATTTTAACTGTTAAATAAGAAATAGTTTCTTGTATGTATGTTTTATAAAATAATAATAATTTTGAACATGGGTACAATATCTTATCTTTATTTTATAAAACATACGTACAACAAATAAATAAAAGCACGTTCTAATGAATTATGAACGCTATTTTCATTTGGATATGATGTATCCATTATAATAGTATGATTTTGTTAATCGTTCTGATGTTTTTGATCATCTATTTTTTTCGAATATATATATATATATATATATATAAATATATATATATATATAATTATTCTTATAACTGTATCAAAATAAGTTTATTGAGCTTTATATTTTGGAATTATATAATTTACCTTTCTATTCTTATTTTTCTTTGATAAAATGTTCTTTGAAGCTTTAAAATAAAAAGTTATTTCATATTTACACTTTTTCTTAACATCGTTCTAATTTTTATGCTTGCTACTTTTATATATGTATATACATATATATATATATATATATATATATATATATATATATATATATATAAATTGAACATTGAAGTCAACACTTAGAGGCGACAGGCTGTTTCATGCTAGACGCAATCGTCAGGCCAATTGTGTCGTTTATTTGTTTATATAATAAAAAATAAATAAAAATAAAAATAACCGGCAAAATAGACTACCCTAAATGCACCACTGACGCGTATATATAAATAGCCGAGAATAAAAAAACAACACTTGTAGCCTGACGATTGCATCTAGCATGAAAGAGCCTCTGGCCTCTAAGTTTTGTCTTCAATGTTCACTTTCATATTCATACACGCTCTATCTCTGATATTGACCACTTTATCCCGTAAATATAGCACATCTTAAGAGTATATATCTTTATATATATATATATATATTAAGTAATTCATCGAGTCTAGAAGAAACCTCAACAGTATGGACTGGACGACCGTTTCATACCAACTGTACTAACGGGCTTCGAGTAGAGAGCATAGTCATTGCCGGAGTGATTACTTTTATGAAACTCTAGAGTCGGGATGCTGGATGTAACTCCAATCATCGAACAAACTTTAAATTTGTACTAATTCTTATATATATATATATATATATATATATATATTGTTATTGTTATATTTATGCTTACACGATCACTCAATATGGAGAGGAGAGAGCACATGTAGATATAGTGTGGACACAGAAATCAACACTAGATGGAGACTGTCAGTTTCACGGCTTAGACATTAATCAGACTGTACCTTATTGACGCTCAAGGCGTGAAACTGGCATTCGCCATGCAGTGTTGGTTTCCGTGTCTACACTGCTTCTCTATCTATACCCACACACACACACAAAACAATATATATATATATATATATATATATATATATATATATATATATATAGATAGATAGATAGATAGATAGATAGATAGATAGATAGATGTATGAACAGGCGTACGTGCGTGTAGGGAAAATTATGCCTGTGAATATGTTTGTAATCACACACACACACACACATATATATATACACACACACACACACACACACACACACACACACACATATATATATATATATATATATATATATATATATATATATATATATATATATGGGCGTAAACTTGTATATGTCATCGCGTACCGGCAAGATATTTTATTAATTTCTCCAGCAGAAGTGCAATCCACGAGGTAAGCGCATTTAAGCATGAAATTGAAATAAAAAACAGTTGTTTCAGTTTTCAGTTATATTGTGGTGAAATATTATATATATATATATATATATATATATATATATATATATATATATATATATATATATATATATATGTATTTATTTATAATCTTTTCATTTGATGATATACAAAGGTATGCTGAAAAATTCTAAGCGCGACCCACTTTCGCAAATGAGTATTATGGGTTCTGGTCTGTGAAATACTGATCTTTGTGAAATGGGTCAAATAGGGAACATTTCAGTATACCGTCATATAATGATGCCGATATAACGCAAAAACTAAATATTCTTGCAATTGAACATAATACTGATATATAGCTATACGGTAATTCCTGATGTTCAAGCAAGGAATACTATAAAAGGAAAGTAGTTTATTTTGTCTTGTGAGTCGAAATCCGAAAGCGCATTACGAGAACAAAATATGCCTTCCAAAAGCTAAGTAAAGTATAAAGAAACAGGAACATGACGTAAGAAGAAAAAAAGAAAAGATCGAATACTAGTGCTTCTATATCGACAATCTCCTCGCAGAAATAAGTCGCTTCCATTTCTGCGAGGAGATTGTCCATATAGAAGCACTAGAAGCCACAAAAATATGGATCTGTAGAGGTTGATTGGTTGTTTTTGTTTAGCGGAATATCAAAATCTCTATTCAATACCGAAATCTAAATGCTTTGTAGGCAATTTAATATTTTTTGAGATAATAATAGTTTTGTTAATACAAAATTTACTAATTAATCCATAGCTGGGTTACAAAAGAGGTGACATTTGCGCGTTAGTGAATAAGGACGAACAAGCTAGTGTAAATGGTTGGTAGAACAGGAATTAGGAGATACAGGAAAAATGAAACTTACCAAGAGCTACAAAGGACAGGAAGCGATCATTGTCATAATCCCCCTCCTCCTTCGATCTCCCTATAGTTGGTTATTGACAATCCCTTTCACTGTTTGCTCCTGCATTGCTGTCCCCATATCTCCAATGTCCAACCCTAAGTACCGAGCTATGGTGTCTGGTCAATTTTCGTGAGGAGACACTTCCAGAAGGATGCCATAGGAGTATGGATGAGACGATTTCCCTGTTCGCTCTGTGGTAGTGGACGGCAAACTGTAATCATTTTTGTCTGAACTTAAGCGAGATTTGTCTCAGTTCTCCATAAATCGTGTTAAGCCTTGCATCGGGTCTCCAAATGATGTTCTGGATTTCTCTAAGTAGATTTCTATATGTTCCATCCAGTCGTCTTTCAAGACAAGCAGATCATGTCCAAGTTTCTGATCCATACAGTAGAACTGGTTCAATCAATGTTCGAGATGTTTGGAATTTTAAAGAGGATGGAAGGTTGTGAATGCCAAATCTTGTGAAATTTGTTAAATTTTAATATAAGTGAGTATTGTTGGTAATGTTTTTATATCAAAATATATTCCTTCAGAACCTGGGGTTACATGGCTCTTGACGCATACGAAAAGAATAAATAAGTTTTTTTTTCTCTTTAAATATTTCTATTTTTCCCTTTTAAATTTTCTTCGTAGAATTCAGTCAAAAATCTCAACAGGTTGTATATCTCTCATTTTTTAAGCGTGTAATCGTTTTTGCTTGAGCTTAAGAGACATTGGTCTCAGTTCTCTGTAAATTGTGTTAAGCACTGCATGGGATCTCCAACTGATGTTCTGAATTTTTCGAAGTAGATTTGTATATGTTCCACCTAGTCGTCTTTCAAGACGAGCAGATCATGACCAAGTTTCTGATCCATACATTCATCGCTAAAGATACAGGAAAAAATGGTCGGGTCTCTGTACCACTTTAATGAGTACCTCACTTCTTCTGTTACCCTCTACCCTTTCATCATCATCGTCATCATCCTTCGACCTCCGTAAATCTGGTCGGAACTCCATTGTCAATCCCTTTCCACACGGTTCGGTCTTTCATTGCTGTCTCCAGATCCCCAATGTCCAACCCTGAGTCCAGAGCTATGATGTCTGTGAAGGTCAATTTTCATGAGAAGACACTTCCAGAAGGATACCATAGGAGTAAGACGATTTCCCTGTCAGCTCAGTGGCAGTGACCAGCAACCTGTAATCGTTTTTGTTTGAGCTTAAGTGAGATTGGTCTCAGTTCTCCATAAATTGTGTTAAGTATTGCATGGGATCTCCAAATGATGTTCAGGATTTCTCTAAGTAGATCTATATATGTTCCATCTAGTCGCCTTTCAAGAGGAAAAGATTATGTCCAAGTTTCTGATCCATACAGTAGGACTGATTCAATCAATGTTCGAAAGGTTTGGACTTTTAGAGAGGATGGAAGGTTGTGAGTGCCAAATCTTGTCAAGTTTGTTTACGGATGTTGAACTCTTTTTTGGGAATCTATTATGTAAGATCCAGGATATTTGATCTCCTCATCTTTTTTTATGGATTTATTATTGAATGACTTCAACTCGAATGGTTCAAAAGAGGGTGTGATATATTCTGTCTTATACGCGTTGCAATAGTGACCTACCTGGTTCTCTGTTTGCTCAAGTGATTGCAACAATGATTCTGGATCCTTGATACATTGAGAAATTAATGCACGATTATCGGCAAAGTCAAAGTCGATCAGGTATTGTGGAGGGTACCGACTACTCTGGCGAGGTTTCAAAATGAATCCTTTTTTTTTCCTCCATGTTGTTGAGAGAAATACAGAGAGCGTAGCCCAGGACAACTATAAACAGAAAAGAAGCAAGTGTCTCACTTTGTAGAACTCCTGCTTCAAATGAATCAGTCTCGCCATCAGACAATACAATGGTGGCAATAGTGTTTCTGTACAGAACTCTAATTGCTTCAAAAGGAAGCCATGAATGTCCACGTTCTGAATGGACACAACACAAAGAACTCGGGGAAGTAATTCTCCACATGGTAACTGCTTTCCCACAGACGACGTCATTTCCAAGGCAAATGTTCAGATGAGCTCCATTTTTCACTTTCACCATCTGCGACTTCCAAGGAGCCGAATTACCCATATTCCCTTCGTGTTCCATTTTTTATAGGATGAAAGTTCCACTCAGACAGCTCCTCCACCAAAAGAAACGTCACCTTTTCGGAGAAGACTCCAGCATAAATGTTTTCCTGAAAACAGTAACCTTGACTCCATAACATCTTCAGTCAACAGTCAGACATTATCTATCTTCCATTGTCCTCGTAATCTTCACTCCCTGCTACCCACCTCTTTCATTCGTTTCAGACTCCTCATTCATCATCACTATTTTAATAATAACCTCTATCTTGAGTGGCTCCGAGACTATTATTTGGTTGACTATAGTATAAAAAACTAAAGTTTAAATAAAAAATATGAAATTGAAATCACGAAGGAAAATATGTAAGTAGGAAATTTTCAACGGCGTTTGTAAATTTTCTTGAATATTTTTTGCTCATTTGATTAATGGAAATTCTAGACTCTAAGAGAATTTAGTTGCCATGGTAACACGACATATGCTTAATTAAGATGCTACCATAACCTTTGTGTTTAATACGCAGCTGGCAAATTTGATTAAGAATCCTGTTTGTTACGATGTGTCATACAATAGGTTATCTGGACAATATCATGAAGTAGGACATGTAGGTATATATATATATATATATATATATATATATATATATATATATATATATATATATATTAGTACTAGTAGAATATACATGCGTAGGAATCCTTCTACTCGGTTTTTCGTTGAATATTAAAATTTGGAATCTCGGGATTCGATACATTAACAAAATATCTTTACAGGGTCGCGAGTAATTTGACCGTCTCGAATAATCACACGATTTTCATTGAAGGAATAAAATTCAGTAGAAAAGACAACGTACTTTCAACAAATAAACATTAATTTAATATAACGACAAGAATACAAGCAATTGATGATAGATTGGAAAGTAATGTCTTTTTGTTTGGGTTAATAAAGTTCTGAAATAAAATATAACTGTCTTTGTGTACGTATGTATCGTACCATATGTGGATGCAATATTCTAAGCATGAACGAATGGCAGACCAATAGATTGTGAATGAAAGAAAAATTGTCTCGCACGACACAGTGAACCGGCTTTCATAGCAAATGACCTAGCATGAAAGAAAGAGTGTCCACGTATACTTATTATGATATATTGATATAACATACCGATGAAAGAAATCTGAGTGGTAAAAATCGACAAAAATAATATTAATAATAAGACTAATAATATGTATTATATATTAGTCGGCCTTTTGACCAGATAGAAGTATGATGAGAAAAGATGTTAAAAATCGGAATTTTCGGACACGCCTGTGTCCTTTATCAACGAGACGAGAAATAATAAAATAAAAAAAAGAAATGGGACTTTCTTTTCCGAGAATTATTATTATTATTATTATTATTATTATTATTTTGCATTTTTATATTACCGAATAGATCTGTTAGATGAGGCTTGTTCTTAGCCACCATTACGATTGCAGAGGGTTTGCAGAAGGCTTTTTTTATGGAATATGTATTCCTTGAGTTTTCCTAAATACATCTTAGGAATCTTACTTCTTAAAAAGAACTTCCTTCAGACAAATATGTTACATCGAATTTTCAATAAAAACTACGTCAAACTAAGTTATAGTCGTATGCCTAACATGAAAAATCAAAGACAAACTGCACACCAGCTCCCCTAAGTGTAACTGTAGAAATATGGGCGCCTGCCCTCTCGAAGACAGGTGCCAGCAAGAGTGCGTGGTCTACCATGTCAAAATACATAGAAATAAATTGAATAGTACTGATAAGAACCTTAAAGTTTACATAAGATCCACTCGGAGAGAGTTTCACAAAACGTTATTACAAACACCTCAGTAGTTTCAATAGCGAAACCTATAAACATAGTACCACCCTGTCCACATATATATGGAAGACCAAACAAGAAGATAATGATCCCGTTTTGAAATATTAAAAAAATGTTATAAATATAAGACAGGTGATAAGTTTTGTTCCTTATTTATGGAGTCAAAACTATCGCTACCCACAAGGAACCTAAAAAATTATTAAACCAAAAATCGGAAGTTCTTAGTAGGTGTAAGTATAGGAAAGGCTGGTTATTAGAATAGGTTTTTTATTGGGGGGGGTCTCGTCATTGGCTTACCAATAAAGTAGCATACACCTTGTTGTTTGTCTTATTTATTATTATTATTATTTGTCACGTGGTTATGGTTATATTTGGTTTATCAATAAATACTCTTCCGTATTTTCCTATTTAGCCGGCTTTATCCTGAAGATCCGTTTAGGTGAAACCTAAGTAGGTTTACCTGGCTCCTTAGGATTATTCTAGTTTATCGCTTTACTTAGCGTTGTCTTTTACTCGTTTTGGTGGCTTTTTCTTTGGACTTGGAGCTTAAACACTTGACGATTGTTTCGTCTTGTTTTAATGTTGGTTCTTTCTTTTTTATTTCCAATGTTTTCTCGGGTAACGATTTGTTCTACGGCAAGTTGAGCTATCCGATGTTTTTCCAAACAAGTTCAAGATAATCTTCGTCCTCTCTAACTTTCTAACTTTCTGCCCGGGAATAAGAAATTGCATCACGCGTTTCATGTACGATTTTATTTTCAAGTCTTTTTTCACTGCTCTTTGGACTGTCATGGGTGAAACTCCTTTCTCACGTGCCAAACGTCTTATGGCTTGAGTTGGATCTTTTCTAATTGATCTCTTTAGATCTAAGTTGAAATGACGATCCCTCTTTCTGTTGTGACCTCCCGATCAAGTTTTCCTCTCTTCCCTCTTTTTTAAAATTATTCTTGATGGTTCTTGAATGGATTTTGAAGATGGAAGCCAGAGTATGAATGTTGGTACCATTACTGAGGGCCTGAATAATATTTTCCTCTCACCATTGCTCATTTGGGAATATATAGTGGGTCTGACATAAAACGATTTTAACTTGTTCTATTTCTAGCAGAATAACGTTTGTGACATGTGTTGGACTTTAATAATTAAGTGTAACTCAAGACTTTAAGGTTAAGATTAAACAGTATTTAATTACAACCGCAAATAAATACTTAACAAGAACAAACAAGTAAAAGTCAACCAAAGATAATTAACCATTTTAATGAATACCTTGTTAGTAGCGCGGCTCGGCTTAACGTCCGGTAAATCCTAAGTCAAAACCGAAATCATCGACGCACAATAATTCACACTAATTCAACTGAATAGTTCCACTCAATAGTCACTCAATAATCACTACAGTCAGTAGCCTGACACCGGTATTTATGCACCTGGAGGAAAACATATATTCATAAGTCCACAGTGTCACGCTCGGATCTCGCTGTCGTTGTTTACTCATTTTCTTCCTATATGATACTAATAGCTGTCGCGGTCTGTTAGATAATATATTTAATTTCAAAGTTCTCTGTTGCATTATAGAATAGGCATAAAGTGGCCCGGATTTAACGTTGTTGTTATATCTGTATGAAGCTGTTAAAAGCGTGTTTCAAAATAGACCAGCGCTCTCTACACATACGTTTGTCTTCTCAGAAATGTTTCCTGAATTCGTGGACATCATCATTAAGATTATGAATTCAGCTTGAGTTTAGTTTGTTTTGTTTTACGGCATATGGACACCTCAATGGATTATTGTTATGGTCCGGTTCCTTGTACCACGGTGATAGTCCAAGGTAGAACCAATAAAGAAGAACTCGAACACGTATATGGAATAACACAGATATATTACAAACAGGAATATATACAGAGAAGTAGAAGTATTAGTATGAACAATCAGGTTTAGTAGAGAGAACAATGTAGTCTCAACCAGTATCACTATTCCAATGTCTTGCAGTAATTGTCTGAACGCGACTCTGTTTCGGACTGCCTCTGACTCGACTCTTGACTCGACTCTTGACTCGACTCTTGACTCGACTTGAACTACTGACTCGACTTGAACTACTGACTCCTCTTGAACTACTGACTGACGATATTCAGTCACCCCCCTCTGGGGCAGCATGTGACACAAGGTCGGTTATTTATTGTGGGTTCTCCGAGCCCGTGGGCTCAGCCCCAAAATATGCCCATTGAACCCGTATAAACGGACTCAGGGCCGGTTTACATCCCCGAACGAGACTCCGCCCCTCGGCGGAGCCTCGTTCGGGTTCCTCACCGCCCGAAGGCAGAGAGTTCAACCGAACAGTCGGTTCAGAAGTGAACGACTGCCTCCTTGCCTACTCCTGAGGCGTAGTATTTATTAAGTATGGAATAGTCCATTATTATTATTATTATGGGTAAGATCCCATAACAGTTATTTTATGCCGACAAGATTTTTGTCGCTGGGGATAATTTTTTTTTCAAAAATCTATTGCTGCTAATATACTTTTTTTCCAAAAATGTATTGCTGGTAATAACTCAAAGAGTTTTTCCCTGATTCTTACGACAAATGGTATTTAAGATGGCTAAATCTTATCTGAAAACCTGGGAAAAAGAATCTCAATTAGTTTTGTGTTTTTTTAGATATTAAAGGTTTTGTGGGACTGACAATTATCGCATGTTGTTACACGATTTGGACAATTTTGCTGTTACGCTCGGTACACAGTGAGGCGATACTGAGAGAACTAGAAGTCCTACCAGGATTTATTATTGGTGCCCACTACCTTAACAACACCAGATATGAAGATATATACAGGGTACAGAGAAAGGAAGCTAAAAGAATACCTACAGAAGTTTGGTAAAGAAAAGCGAGAAGAAAAGATTAAACTAAAATTTCAAGAATACAGAATATATTGATTGTTAGCAAAAGAGGCAGCCTAACATGCAAATTGCAAATTGGAGATACCAAAATCAAAAATGTACAACAAGATAAATATGTAGGAAGTCTTTTAACAGAGGATGGAAAATGTGGCACTGAAATCCGAAGGTGCATTGAGATAACTACAGGGTGGGGCAGAGCAACTTGCTTATTTAAATTTGGCGCCCTAAAGCGATGGTTGCTCCAAGGATGGTAGGGATGGACTTATTTGAGAGGGTGGGATTTAAAGTTTGGTTCTTAACGTGCGTTATTTCTTTTTCAGGAACCCCAGTGAGCATCATGGAGTGGACGAAGTTGGAACGCGCTTTCGCTGTTGAGGAATTTTTTTCAAGCAATCGCTCAATCGATGCAACGTAACGTGCATTCCGTAGACATTTCAATATTGCCCCGCCCTCCGGTCGTGTTCCTGGCCGGCAGTCGATTGTTTCATGGGTAAACAACTTCAGGGAAACGGGTGATGTAAAGAAAAAGAAACCTGGCCTCTCACGAACAGCAAGGTCACCCCAAAACATTGACTCAGTGTATAGAGAAGAATGGACGCCATCTTACTGATATCATCTTTTAAAGCTGGTAAAAAATAAAATTTAAATGTTGAACTAGTTGCAGTTCAAAGAATTACATGTATACCTGCATTACTTGTGTTTTAATTGATATTCCAAATAAGCAAGTTGCTCTGCCCCACCTTGTACGGCTATGCAAAATCGCTTTCTGAACTGTTACGTAATCCTCCTATAAGGTAGCAAATTCCGGACAACCTCCTCACAGAGGAATAACGGATTTGAATCGACAGAAATGTGGTTCTACAGCAGGATGTTCAGAATACGATGATCCGGGCGTAGTTTAATAGAAAATGGACACGAATACTTCGGATCAAAAAGAGACAGTAGAAATTTCTGGAACACATCATGTAGAAAGAAAGGTTGGAAAATTTGATACTCACAGGACAGATTGAAGGTAGGAAGAAAAAAAAGGATAACCTACCTAGCGGACATGAGTAAATGGTTGGTAGGACAAGTGTTTCGGAAAGATAATTAAAAGACAAATGTTATTAAGAACTACAAAGAAGAGGAAGTTGTGGAGAGCCATGATCATCAACGCCCTGAATGGTCTGGGTGCATAGAAGAAAAAGAAGGAATGTCCTGATATCTGCCACCATAATGTCGGAGACACTCTTATCTTCTACTTGAATTTCGAAGTTCCGCTGTTTTCATTCGTTAGCCATTTTTTTTTTTTTTTGCCGAGACAGATGTCGCGGATGGGTTGTGTAGGTTTATACATCAACCTCATCCCCCAACACGGATTCACCTTCGCCTTTCTCTGACGACATTCTGTCACTTGCTTATCTAACTGATTCATTGGGTTACTGCGTCATAACGTTCGTCCAGGCCACAAACTCGCTGGTTGCACGACTAACAGAAATCGCAAATCTATCAAAAACACCTCAGAACTGCCAAAGAAAATTTTTTCTTTATTTTTAATCTCTTTCATGTTTTGGGGGGTTTTGTTATGTTAAAGGCGCCTTGTTATTGATCAATAGAAAACAAGCACCTCTCTGACTGTATAAATTTCAATCTTTATTTTGACGCTATATTTTGTGGCCTTGTGCCAGACGAATATAAGCTTTGATGCCAAGCAGGTTATTACTATTACATCTCGACTTCAGTCACTTTCTCACCGACATGTCGTAACTTCCCTCTGCCTTTTCTATAAATATTTTCATGGCAGCTGCTCTGACGAGCTTTTTTTATCCCCTTGCTACCTTGACTGCATGAATTTAAGCGTGCTACTAGATTCGCATCTTTTATTGTTGAAATAACTAAACGCAACCACCACTTATACTCCAAGAATTTATTTTCTAGCACTTCCCACCTGTGAAACTCTCTTTCGCTTCCTTGCTTCCCTGACAACTACAATCTTCAATAATTTAAATGTAACGCCAATCGCCATTTTCTGTCTTCCTGAATCCCCTTAATAGTTTGTCTCAATCTTCTCATTCACTTCTTGTAACCCCCCTGCGTACTAGTGGCATTACTGCCTTGATTAGGGTGAAATGATTTTAAAAAATAGATAATGATAACGTCTCATCCCAAAAATTCAAACTAATATCTTAATTTTTGTTGGTTTTATGAGCATATTTCGACCGAGGTATTCTTCAGCCTGTTTTCTTTTTATCCTAAACGAACTTTGCAATTTTACGGTTCCAGCCAAATATTATTATCTACATTCAGATGTCAGAGAGAACATCAACAAAATTAAATTTATGTTTTCACTACACTGGTCTTTTATATATATATATATATATATATATATATATATATATATATATATATATAATGATTAAATCTGACAAATATTTTAATATATTTTCTGTTTATACGCTATTTTCTATTTTATGGATAAAACTTATTTGAGTAAATGCTCTATTTTTTAATTAAACAGTATTAATTACATTTACCGGCCTGTGTGTTCGACAAATTCTGTAGAAAATATGCTTCCACCGAAGTTGTATCCATAATATATATATATATATATATATATATATATATATATATATATATATATATATATATATATATATGTGTATTTAGGCAGCAATCCTTCTTTCATGCACATTTTATTGAATACGACAGACAAAGGTGCTTTTATTTAGTTTTTTATACAATTTCTGATGCGATCTAATATTTTTTTCTTTTCAGGTGATAAATTATATAAAAAACTGTCCTAATGTTCTTAATGTGTGTGTGTGTGTGTGTGTGTGTGTGTGTGTGTGTGTGTGTGTGTGTGTCCGTGCGTGTATTCAATATATATATATATATATATATATATATATATATATATATATAATGGTAAAACGAAATATGTTCCTTCTATTGTTCTAGAAATTACGTAACTCCTGCTACAATAGTCTCTTTCCTGCCTTCTCAGTGTACAAAAGCATTTACGCGGCACTCCGGGCGGTGAATTTTTTTTAATCAATTTCACCCCAAGCAAGGCAGTAAAGCCACTAAGACAGAAGTGGTTACGAGATGTGGAAGAATTAGGTCGAGCGAAACATTAATAATGAGCGGGAAGAGAACAGGGTAATCGTGAGGAAAGTAGATAGAGATTGACATAGCATTTAAATTTTCGTAGATTAAAATTGACAGGAAAGCATGGATCCAGAAGGGTTTTCCACAAGCGAGAAGTGCAAGAAAAGTAACAAAAAATTACGGTTGCATTTCGCCAGATCAGCTGTAAATTGATGAGACCTCGAGACGCCAGTCTCGTACTGCGCTTAGATTCAAAATGTCTAGTTACCGTAGCGAAGAGCTCATCGGAATAATTATCATGATTTATAGAAAAAGCCATACGGAGACAACCTTACGGTGGTGAGAAAGTGTCTGAGCCGAGCCACCAGATTAAGACCTATAATATTGCTGATTCTTTTTTGGATTTGGAGCTCAAGGTAAATAGCTGAAGCCCGGGCCATATAGGGCAGCAATATTCTAAGCATGGACGAATGGTAGTCTTATAGATATATACGAGATATTGTGGAGAAGAAAATTGTCTCACACGACGCAGTCAACCGACTTCCTTAGCAGCTGACCTTTTAATGAATTCAAAGGAGGAGGCACGGTGGAGTAATGGATAGCGGCTTGGATTGAGGAATCGGAGAGCCGAGTTCGAATTCCAGTCGAAGCCATTACATTCACTTACCTTGGGAAAGGTGTGAATCCTCACTCTTCTCCCTCCAGTAAATAGCAGGACAGACTGAGTTCTATAGCCTTGGATGGCAACTGGTCTAGGAGAAGGAAAACTCTGAATTCAAACCTGCTCTTAGATGAGGGTGAATGGAGTCACTCTGAGCCTTGGTTGGCAATCCATTTAGTGTTGGTGTCACGATAAAAAACACCCTTGATAGCCCTAGCGAAGCATCAAGAATTCAGCTATTTGACAAGATTATGAACTACACCAATCAAAGTGTTGGGGAGTTCAATCTCGTCTGAGGCCGCAAGATGATGATGAATTCAATATAGTCTTTCGACTTCATATCAGTAGAAAACGTTAGGCCGAAAAGTCGCATTGAGTCAAGGATGTTAGCATTAGCCGTACTGATTGAAGACAGACAGATGAATAATGGAGAGAAGTTTAGTTTTGGAGGCTTTAACAGTTTCCCACAATACAACCACTTTCCTACAGACGGAATCCGCTCGCTTTACCGCTACACCTACGGCAAATGTTCTGACGAGCTCCACTCCTTAGTTCCACTAATTTAGGCCTTGAATTCCAAAAACGCACAATGCAATATCCTCAGGATCGAACCACCCTCATTTCTCTCGTATCTCTTTGTTAAAGTTCCGTGCGGACAGCTTTTTCCCAAGAGGCGTTGCTTTGTGGAACAGACTCCCGCGGTGGATGCTTCACAACAATCTTAACTACTTCAACGTCAGGGTTAACTGTCATCTGTCTTACATATTCTCACAGTATACAATTACGTCTTACTTTTAATTTGGTCGAACCATTCTACATAGTAACAATAATATAATATACATATATAGTATATAATAGAATTAAAAGCCAGAGAAAAAAAAGCTTTGATCATCAGCAATGATTCACTGACTGCCCAAGCTGCTGTTTTGGGAGATGATACGTTTCAGATCGCTGATAATTTTTTCTTTTCGATGCAGGTGTTGGGAGGACAAAGATATGTACCCACGTCTACTCTTATGTTTGAACGGCTTGGTGACAGTTGCATCTCTGCTCTGAAAGTCGAAAGCTGTGTATATGTATAAGAATCTTCGCGAAAGTAGGCTCGAGAAAAAATAGGGTTTTAATTTTCTCTGATTGGTCAAATATTTCACATGGTCATGTTAATTTTTTACCAATACACGATTTGATTTAAACGGTGTGTTGTATTGTGTAATCTTTATGTGATGTTTGTAAATATTGTTTGTTATTGGATAGAAAATAATATTTGGTCATGTTTTATTATGTGTTGCGAGGGAGAATATTTCCTTTCTAATTTGGACTCGGATGACAGAACGTGTTCTGGGGGAGGAAGCTGAGGGAAGGAACTTGTTGAGAGCTGCAAGGGATAGAAGGATGGAGAACCGCAGTCGCCTACATCCTGAAAGGACATGGAAAGAAAGGGAAAGAGAAACAAGGGAATGACATACCTAGGAGACTTAAGAAGGGATGACAGAACGTGATCTGGGGAGAGGAAGCTGAGGAAGGAAAGAGCTGCAAGGGATAGAAGGAGGTGGAGAGCCATGATCGCCTACATCCTGAAAGGACATGGCACATAAAAGGAAGGAAAGATAAACAAGGGAATGACATAGCTAGAGACTTAAGCAAGTGGATGACAGAACGTGATCTGGGGAGAGGAAGCTGAGGAAGGAACTTGTTGAGAGCTGCAAGGGATAGAGGGAGGTGGAGAGCCATGATCGCCTACATCCTGAAAGGACATGGCACATAAAAGGAAAGAAGGGAAAGAGAAACAAGGGAATGACATACCTAGGAGACTTAAGCAAGTGGATGACAGAACGTGATCTGGGGAGAGGAAGCTGAGGGAAGGAACTTGTTGAGAGCTGCAAGGGATAGAAGGAGGTGGAGAGCCATGATCGCCTACGTCCTGAAAGGGCATAGCACATAAAAGGGGAAGGAAAGAGAAACAAGGGAATGACATAGCTAGGGACTTAAGCAAGTGGATGACAGAACGTGATCTGGGGAGAGGGATCTGAGGGAAGGAACTTGTTGAGAGCTGCAAGGGATAGAAGGAGGTGGAGAGCCATGATCGCCTACGTCCTGAAAGGGCATAGCACATAAAAGGAAAGAAGGGAAAGAGAAACAAGGGAATGACATAGCTAGGAGACTTAAGCAAGTGGATGACAGAACGTGATCTGGGGAGAGGAAGCTGAGGGAAGGAACTTGTTGAGAGCTGCAAGGGATAGAAGGAGGTGGAGAGCCATGATCGTCTACGTCTTGAAAGGACATGGCACATAAAAATAAAGAATGCAGCCTTGGTGAAACAATTACTATGCAGTTAAATAAAATCGTTCGCATTGACTCGATGATACCGACTAAAGTCGATTCCTTAATAACGAGGAAAGAGGGCTTGGAAAATCTGATACTCACAGGACAGATTGAAGGCAAGAAGGACAGAGGAAAACAACGCATAACCTACCTAACCAGTTTGAATAAATGGATGGCGGAGCAGGGTTTGAGAGAGGTGGCAAAAAGACAAATGGTTTTTAAGAGCTACAAAGTATAGGAAATTGTGGAGAGCCATGATCGCCAACGTCTTGAATGGACACGAAGCACAGTAGATCTATCCCACCACCCGCATATCCACCTTCCAGACTAAAATAGGCTTAGCAAATACCTATCAGTTGCCTGAGAGATGAAAACCGCCGCCCTAGTGCGGCAGGAATGGATAGAAAAATATTCAGGGTGCGGTGTGTTTTTAATCCCAGACATGTCGTAAGAGTACATTTTTGTCATCCGAAACAAATTGATGAACATAAGCGTCGATCCCAGCTTACAAGGAAATAGATTGATTATGATTTCTTAACCTCGGAATGACTCAATTTTGCAGACCAGTAACAAATTTAATAAAATCTTCTCAACGTATTTATTTTATCATCTGCGGTATTTTCTTTTAAATTTATTTATTAAAAATCTCTTTAATTTTTTTTTCTCCCCCTTTTGCTTGCTGTTGTGATTAAGTTAAACCTTTGTCAGAAAGAATTTTTTTTATTTGATCATTATAAATGACTGTATCTTATAAATTGCGTATTTATCAGACTAGTAAAAAGAAAAGAACAAAAATGCAATGGCTGGCCTATGTAAAGAAACCATTTGTCAACGTCAGCTAACGTGCTGACGAGACGACCATTTATAAAAGCGCATTCAGCGAGAATTGGCGAGAACAGAAATGCACTCATCTTTTTTTTAAGCAAACAAGTCTATTCTTCGCGCGTAAGTGCACATATATTTCTTTATACGTCACATGATTATGCTTAGTTAAAAGGAGTAGATATGTGCTTTCATTTAGGCATGAACTCGCATCTCCTTTATAGGTCGATTTGGACTGTTTTAACTAGGTATGGAAATAAGTGAATTCGTTCTTACGATTCATAGCTCAAGCATCGTATACTTATCGGCTTGCGTTTTACCGCTGAACGAAACTCGAGAATACGCTTTCATGCCGTGGTTAGCATTCTTGTCTCATTCATCCCTGCATGATTTTTCTAAAAGAACCGGCTAACCAGTTCTAACGGCATTCAGAATTTCAACATTTTCAAAATAAGCGAATTCAACATGTGCATGGATTATTTACACTATTGTTATGGTGAAACACACCTATTCTATAGTTAATAGACTCTCCCACCTAATATAAGTAGGAGTAGTAAGAGAAACGACGGTCAGTCGATATCGGACGACCGGCTGAACGGTTGAACTCTCTGCCTTCGGGCGGAGAGGAACCCGAACGAGGCTATGCCGAAGGACAGAGTCTCGTTCGGGGAGGTAAACCGACCCTGAACGCGTTTATACGGGTTTAAAGGGTATATTTTTGGCCGAGACCACGGGCTCAGAGATCCCACGTTAAACCGGCCTTGTGCCACATGATATCCTCGTTGTGAGGGGGGGTGACTAAATACTGTTCAGTGATACCCTCGTGGGGTGAGGTGACTAAATACTAGTCGATGTCGGACGACAGTCGAACTCTTTTCTTCGGGCAGAAAGGAACCCGGACGAGGCTATGCCGAAGGGCAGAGTTTCGTCCAGGGTGGTAGTCAGACCCGATCCTGTTTATGCGGGGTCTACGGGGATTTTTTGGCCGAGCCTACGGGCTCGGGAACTCCACATTAAACTCGGCCTTGTGCCACATTTGACTGCGTGGGGCAGTTACTAAATAGCGTCGATGTCGGACGACAGTAGTCGACAGTTAGTCGAATACGAAAGTAGTCAGTTGAAATTGTCCAACCAACAGTTGCTCATCACCAACCCAACAGTTGAAATCGTCCATGCAACAGTTGAAATCGCCTACCCAATAGTTGAAACCGCCTACCCAACAGTTGAAATCGCCTACATAACAGTTGAAATCACCCACCCAACAGTTGAAATTGCCCACACAACAGATGAAATTCCCATCCAACAGTTGAAATTGCCCACACAACAGTTGAAATCACACATGCAAGAGTTCAAACCACCTAACAAACAGTTGAAATCGCCATTCAACAGTTGAAATTTCTCACACAACGGTTGCCTATCGCATTCCCAACTGTTGGAATTCCTCACCCAACTTCGAAATTGCCAGCACGACGGTTGAGATTGCCCATCCAACAGTTGAAATCGCCTACCCAATTGTAGGAATTCCTCACCCAACAGTTGAAATTGCCCACACAATAGTTGAAATTGCTCACCTATCAACAGTTGAAATCGCCCAACCAACAGTTGCTCATCGTCTACACAACTATCGAAATTTCCCACCCAACAACTGAAATCGCCTACCCAAAGTTGAAATTGACTACCCCACAGTTGAAATTGCCCACCCAACTGTTGCTCATCGCCTACACAACAGTTGAAATCGTCCACTCAAGAGTTGAAATCGCCCACCTAACAGTTGCAAGGCCCTCCTAACAGTTGCACATCGCCTACCCAACAGTTGAACTTCCACACCCAACAGTAGAAATTGCCCACCCACCAATTGGAATCGCTTACCCAACAGTTGAAATTTCCCAACAGTTGCTTATCATCTACACAACGATTGAAATTTCCCACCCAATAATTGAAATCGCCTACCTAATAGTTGATATTGCCTACCCAACAGTTGAAATCGCCCGTCCAACTGTTGAATTCGCACATCCAACAGTTGCAAAGCTCTCCTAACTGTTGCTCATCGCCTATACAACAGTTGAAATTCCTCACGCAACAGTTGGAATTCTGCACCCAACAGTTGAAATTGCCCACACAAGAGTTGAAATTGCCCACTCAACAGTTAAAATTTCTCACCCAACAGTTCAAATCGCCCACCCAACAGTTCAAATCGCTCGACCAACAGTTGCTCCTCGCCTACCCAACAGTTCAAATCGCCCACCCAACAGTTCAAATCGCTCAGCCAACAGTTGCTCCTCGCCCACCCAACAGTTCAAATCGCTCAGCCAACAGTTGCTCATCGCCTACCCAACAATTGAAATCGCCCACCCAAAAGTTAAAATTGCCCACCGTTTAGGAAACGCTGTTCCAAGGATTGAATATTTTTGGAATGTCATAAGATGGTGGGGATAATGCTCACGACAAACTAACACACGCTTTTTATTTCGTTCCAGACGTTTCTTTTTAATTTATACAAAATTTTTAATTGCAACGTGTCAGGTTTTATAACGTCTAGTCAGAATAATTCAGAAAGTATCAAGTATCTTTCATTTTAGAATCAACTTTCTTTCAGCTTAAGTTTCGTTCACCCATATAGCTGGCCTCACAGTGGCAGATATGGTTCTTAAATGAAATCCATCATAGTGATTACGGTGAAAATATATTGAAGGTCTCTCAGTCAGCAAACCAAACAATTACTTCTTATATTTCTATATGGAGCCTATATCCAATTTTGTCCCTATTTTATTTCAAATTCCAGAGACAGGAAGTTATATAAAGCTTATCAATGGCTACATAGGGATGACTGGAAGGACTTAATATAAATTGATTCTAAAATCAGAGTGAGTCTTTCTCTGTACCGAGAACATGTTTTAGTTATAGGACCTGACAAATTGATAGTAATAATACTAATAAATAATAAATTAATAATAAATATTCAGTTATCACCGATCCAGACGAATTAACGCACCAAATTAAAAAAAAATTTACTTTCCAAATATTGGCTAGTATATGCAGATTAATATTTTCTTCTCTCCCCTAACCTGTTATACATATGTAGTCAGTGTTCCATTGGTATTTAAAATGATAAATTACAGAACTATTGTTATGGGGAGGCAGAACTTCCTTTCGGGTCGATCATTTTTAGATAATAAAGATAATTATTTACACTATTTACATTGTTCGGACTGTTGTCCTGATCTTTATTGTCATATTCACGACGTTTCGGTCGTTATACACCCCGGCTTTTTTCATGTGTTAAACGTTGGAATTTTGAACAGAGCCCTTTATTCCGTCCACGAGGATATATTGTTCTAGTTCTATGTGTCATGCCTTTTCTGGATATCTCAGTTTTAGTTATTTCCCTTTAGTAACTCAACTCTACAAGTTTTTGTTAACCTCTGCTATAGCCAGGTATTGAACTTGCGAACTCTTTGGATCAGGTCACTATATTACTTCAACCAACGCTGAGCTATGTTTCCTTGAAAACTTGGAGAGTTGAGTTACCCAGGATCCAGGATTTGCTAGTCACCAATATTGCCTACAGGACCAAGGATTGATAGGTCTTTCATACTGCCTATATGATCCATGATTGTCTGGTCTACCACATTGCCCACAGGACTCAGAAGTGGCTGGTCTTCCATATTGTTTACAGCATCCAGGAATGGCTGCTCTCCAATATTGCCTACAGGACCCCAGATTTGCTGGTCACCAATATTGCCCACAGAACCCAGGAGCAGCTGATTTCTCATATTACCTACAGGACTCAGAATTGGCCGGTGTTACATATTGACTACAAGATCTAGAAGTGGCTGGTCTTCCATATTGTTTACAGCACCCAGGATTGGCTGTTCTCTAATATTGCCCACAAAACCCAGGAGTGGCTGATTTCTCATATTGCCTGCAGGATCCTAAAGTAGCCGGTCAATACTTTTCACCACAGGTCAAACCATCCTTAACATTAGGTCTCTAAGCTCTCTTAAAAGGACTTCCTTGGAATAAGATATCTGGAGTACTACTTTGACATGAGGCGGAAAAATTCGCATTGTCAAGGATTCGTTGAGGGCCACTATCTAGAACTTGATGCTAATGGTAATATGAACCATTTCCCTATAAGGAAATATTCGGCATTCATTAACGGTGATCTTTTTCTTAAAACAATTTTTCAAGAAAATATGTTTTCAATTCAAGTAACTGTTATCTCTCTTTCCAGTACTGTTGGTTTTTTTTTCTTCTTAAGCTTTTATTTAAAGTTGTGTGTAATGTCATCTTCTACATTATGTCATTATTTTCTTTTCGAGATACACGTGATATCAGTTTTAGGTTTCGCTGCTGTTGATAGTCATCAAGTGATGTAGTCTCTCTGATTTGTTTGTGATTCTGTAGTATCAGTTGAAAGTCCTCAAGTGATGTGATTTCTCTTATCTGTTTGTGATTCTAACCAGCCTATTTAAGAGCATAACCCGAGTTTTCACGTTAATTCTTTTTGTAGAAAATTGAGATGTTGAACAAAACAACCCCGAGGGCAGCCTGTCCTTTGTTCAATTTCCTGATCTCCGTTCCTAAATTTGTTATAACTGATCCACAGACCGAGCTATTTGAAGTGTTTGAAATTTACTAATTTGAATTATTAGGATTGATTAATGATAGATGCCATCAATGCCTTTCATAATACGAACAAGAACCACCTGATCCGAGCATACAGTTACTTTTGAGGCTGGATCGAAATCATCTTCAAGTGTGAGGGTAGTTTTTTATTAAATAAACTTTTCCTGCTCTTCTTACGTTGTCTGAGATTTGTCGTGCAAATATGTATCATCAAACACATTGTTGCATTCCCCATTCCAGCTGGGATGAGCCTGCTGAGAACCGTGTCCGTCTAGTACTCCCTTGTCCGGAGTGTCTGATTTTGAAGAGAAAAGAATCAGGGGCAAAGAACAGAGACGCCAGAAAGAAAAGGAAAGACCGAGAAAGGTTCACCTCTCGGCCTTGTTCAGCCACCAGCATCCCATATCACAACTGCAACAGACATTTCAGGGTGAAGATCGGGCTCATTAATCATCTCCATCCGCAAAAATTAACCTTCCTCTCCACCGGGCGCCAATACCATCGGGGTAGAATCTCTGATATATGCCAAATCAGCCGGATTTGAAGCGATCGAATGTCTAACCACACTGATGAGCTGTGATATTGCGAAACAGTCTGTCTCTGGATGACGTAACATGCCCTCGATAAATTAATTCGGTTGAACACTTTGGAGAGCAAGCGCAAATTTGTAACTACTACTGTTGATATTGCAGTACTCTTCTAATAGACTGACTGGCATGTTTATTTAAAAGTAAATACGCAAAAATTCACCTTCCTCTCTACCGAGCGCCAATAGTTTTGGGGTAGAATCTCCGACTGATGCCAAATCAGCCAGATTTTGATCCTAGCTTGAAGCGATCGAATGTCTAACAACAGTGATGAGCTGTGATGCAGCAAAACAGTCTGTCTGTGGATGACGTAATATGCCCTCGATAAATTAATTCGGTTGAGCACTTTGGAGAGTAAGCGCGGATTTGTAACTACTACTGCTGATATTACAGTACTCTCCTAACGGACTGACTCCTCTCGATCACTGGCATGTTTATTTAAAAATAAATACGCAAAAATTCACCTTCTTCTCTACCAGGTGCTAATAGCTTTGGGTAGAATCTCCGACTGATTCCAAATCAACCGGGTTTTGATCCTGGCTTGAAGCGATCGGATGTCTAGCCACACTGATGAGCTGTGATACAGCGAAACAGTCTGTCTGTGGATGACGTAATATTTTATTAAATAAACTCTTCCTGCTCTTATAAGTCGAACATTATTTTCCGCTTCTTCGCACAACACTTCCCAGGCATTAAAATAAACCTTGAGTGTTTCTTGCTTGATCTCAAAAGAATGCGGACGTATCGCCATTTTTTTTCCGCTGGTTGTAGTAATATTTTGTAAGCTACAGTCGAAAGTTTCCCGCGTATTCACGGAGCTTGGGCATTCGGATTAGTTTTCTTATTCGTTGACGGTAATTTTAGTTTGACTGTTCAAAAATATTTAAAAAAGAGAAAAGAAGTATAAAAAATAAGACAGACGTTAAGAAAATCCCGGCTGATCTCTTGCCACACCCGTTAGATTCCTCACCCCCATCATTTTCGTCAATCCTTTTTTTTTTTTTCTCCTTACCTTGGCTTCACTGAACCGACCAACAAAAAAACAGTATGAGCTGAATTAAACAGGTGTTGTAAGCAGTGGGGCATGACAAAAAGCACACTAAGGCAACATGGATGACGTCGTGCTTTGACGGTAAAAGAGGCGGGTCCGGTTCAATTGGGGAAAAAAAGGCGGAAAAGTGAAAGAAAGA
>CAHIKZ030000424.1:850000-885000 GCA_903632075.3 Acanthosepion pharaonis | reverse complement strand
AGAAGAAGAAGAAGAAGAAGAAGAAGAAGAAGAAGAAGAAGAAGAAGAAGAAGAAGAAGAAGAAGAAGAAGAAGAAGAAGAAGAAGAAGAAGAAGGACAAGAAGAAGAAGAAGAAGAAGAAGAAGAAAAAAGAAGAAAAGAAGAAGAAGAAGAAGAAGAAGAAGAAGAAGAAGAAGAAGAAGAAGAAGAAGAAGAAGAAGAAGAAGAAGAAGAAGAGAAGAAGAAGAAGAAGAAGAAAAGAAGAAGAAAATTCCCAAAGAAGAAGAAACGAATTTAAGGAAAAAAGAATTATTTAAGAAGATTTATTTAATTTTAAGAAGAAGAAGAAGGAAATCTGGACAAAGAAAAAGGAGGAGGAGAAAAACCCAAAAAGATGAAGAAAAAAAAAGAAAGGAAAGAAGAAGTAGAAAAAGAAGGTGAAAAGTGAAGAAGGTATATAAAAAATTCCAAGAAATATATTTATATATATTTATTTATATATATATATATAAATATATATAAAAGGGTATAAATGTTATGAAACTTAATATATATATATATATATATATATATATATATATATATATATATATATATATATATATATATATATATATATATATATACTAGCAGTATGGCCCGGCGTTGCCCGTGCTTGATTCAAAAAATCGTACAACTCATACAGCAATCGCTATCACTTGACTTAAAATATTTTTGCCCTTCCTTGCCTTTTAAAGGAGTGTCCTTTGCCGTGCTGATGTTACTACATGCCTTACTTCTTGCTTATCTCACACTGCGAATTTTTTCTAAGCTCTATACTAAACATTAAATCTGTTACGAAAAAAGAACTAAACAAAATGAACACAAAACGATCAGCTTTAAAAAAGGACTCGTAACTGGAAAAACCGAATGAAAAAAGAATGTTAACAACAAATACTTTTTCACACCCAACCCAGTTCTGCGGAATCAGAATCAACGTTGAGTTTAAGCAAGCGAATGAGCTAATTGGAGTTTCAATGCCATGGAGATTTAAATTTTCCCACTTGTGACGAATGCAGCTATCGATTTTTTGCATGGTAGCATGCTAGTTAACATTCGTGTCAGTCAGCTGTTGGCTCTCACGCTGGCCAATAGAATCTTCCTGCCTATTCGTGGCAGCCAGCTATTGGCTCTCACTTTGGCCAGTGGAAAATGGCCGCAAACTACATGAAAATTGCCGCAGAAGCATGAAAAAATCGATTATTTCCACTATCGATGGGAGTTGGGAAATGCAAAGTCATCTTGGCCTTCCGACTAACTTGGAGCATGTGCATATAAATTTTGGTGCAAATCCGTCGAAAATTGCGGTCGCGCATTCGTTACACACACACACACACACACACACACACACACACACACACACACACATCACACATATATATATATATATATATATATATATATATATATATATATATATATATATATATATACTGGACTTTCTTGTCGTTTTGGACGCATGACGGTCCAGCAATTCAATTCTTAGAATCAACAGCCAGACAGACTACCCATACATACCATTTGATTATAATGGCGAAAACGCTTTTTGGAAGAACCAAATATAGAGAGCTGGTACACAGTAAGCCACACAGTCCTCAAACGATTCTCCGCAGGTTCTAAATTCAGAGATGTCCTTCTCCTACATCGTTCGCTAACCAAGGCTATAGGAGGTAGTCTCACATATACATATATATCAAACTTCTCCACTGCACGCACCATTTCATCCTCAATGCTAAAATGGAGCTCAATAATCCATGCAACCAAAAAAACAGATACTCCCCAAAATAAAACAAAATTCATAATTTTGCCCTCCAATACCCTTTTGACTAATCTCGTTAACGAATTAGCCATCCCTAGCACGAGGATCGTTAGCACCATCTCCAAGACAATCGGAGAAGAGAAATAAATCAAACATTATTTCAAATGCCAGAGTTGAAAAGATAAAGTGCCTACAGTGCACTGGTAAAAGCCCAGATCTATGAACACAAGAGAGACTTGTGTTTAGACAGACATTTTAACTCTCTCGTCCTACATCGAAACGATAATGGACATAACTTTGTTGTTTTGATAGAGTTAGTGGGTAGAATAATATTTTTTTATTCGTTGGTTTTGAAACTCCCAGTGTCTCTCGTTGTGTCCGAATGTGTAGACGTGGCAACATCAACAAGGTCCAGTCTGATGAAATCCTAACGAATGAAACGGGTCACAAAATCTTTTTACAATTTTTCATACTATTTTCTAAATACTATTTGTTAATATATAAAATCATAGAAAGTTATATATATATATATATATATATATAATATATATACCGGATGTGACATAAAAATTGTCCAAATCGTGTAGCAGTATGGGATAATATGACGTTTAACTATCTCGACACCATTTGTCGTGAGAATCACTGAAAAACTCTTTGATTTATTCAGCTACAAAAAGAACAGGTTGAAATTATTCTGTGTCAGCTGCACTGTCTTTCAAGCTGAGCAATGGTAGGACGAAAATATCATTCAGGCTTTTATTAATGGTACCAACATTCATACTCTGGCTTCCATCTTTAAAGTCCATTTAAGAACAATCAAAAAGAGGGTACATATTAAAACTGGATCGGGAGGTCACAACAGCAAGAGGGATCATCGTTTCAACTTATGGCTAAATGCATTCTTATTTTTCAAAGTAGATCCAACAGTGTTATAAAAACCACGGAGAATTCCAGTAAGGTATCTTTAATCATTTCTAAGATACAACGATTCAAAGCTTGATCTAACAATTGGACAAATTTGCTGTTACACGATTTGGACAATTTTGCTGTTATACCTGATATATATATATATATATATATATATATATATATATATATATATATATATATATATATATAATTTTGTTTTTCTTACGTATATAATAGTAATCGTGAGAGAGAAGTTTCACCTATAACAATCCAAAGAAAAGTGAAATGTGACTTGAAATTGAAATCTTGCGGGAAATATGTGGGGGCACCTATTTACTCCAGGGTAGAAAGTTAGAAGGTTAGAGAGGTCGAGGATTATATTGAATAATTTGGAAAATGACCCTGATATATATATATATATATATATATATATATATATATATATGAGATACAAGGAGTTGGAAGTTGTGAAGAGCCATGATCGCTGAAGAGACACGTCACATAGAAGAAGAAAATTCAGTGTGCACAGATGTTAAACAGAAATAATCCCGAAGCTTGTAAATAAATGCTGCTAAGGGTCACGAGAGAAATGAAGTTGTGGAGAGCTATGATCGCTCACGTCCTGAAGGGACGCGGCACATAGAAGAAGAGGAAGAAAATTCTGTGTGCACAGACATTAAACAGAAATAATCCCGAAGCTTGTAAATAAATGCTGCTAAGGGTCACGAGAGAAATGAAGCTGTGGAGAGCCATAATCGCTCACGTCCTGAAGGGACGCGGCACATAGAAGAAGAAGAGGAAGAAAATTCTGTGTGCACAGACATTAAACAGAAATAATCCCGAAGCTTGTAAATAAATGTAGCTAAGGATCACGGGGTAACTGAAGTTGTGGAGAGCCATGATTGCTCATGTCCTAAAGGGACGCGGTACAAAGAAGAAGAATATACATAAAAGTGGAGTCAAACTAGAAAGCGTTTTCTAGCCGGGTTTATTTAACCTACATAGCTGAAGGACTCTAAGAGAACAAGACTAACCAAGAGCATATATTATCGGTGGATATAACAACTTGAGATACACGGCTGTGTTGATTGCAGTCTCAGAAAGAAAAGTAGTCTTAGATAAAATAGTGAATGAAAACAGAAAAAAAAATGACTGTCTACAATAAACATCCTCTACCAAGTGTTTCAGGAAATAAGGCTCAAGATAAACCTTTCCAAAATGGTCTGGAATTAGAATGAAAGCAGTAATGGCACGTACCTTGAATTCATCGTAAAAAAAACTCAGGATATAGAGTAAGTAAATACTAAACTCTTGAAATACCATAATGTCTGGATCAATTATAACACATTTAGCATAGGATATAAGGAAACTGAACATAAAATAGGCTGCGATAGGGTTAGTTTCAACCTATCGCAAGACGCTACACAACCAAAATATTAACTTAAAAAGTCGAGTCAGATTCTAATATAGCCTCGTCAAATCGAAACTTTAATATGAATGTCATTATCATGCATAGTGCCAAAACCGTCCAGAAATATCTAAACTGTCAGTTGTACACAACTATTTTTTTCAGATTGAAGGTCAAAGGTAAGTTCGATTGAATGGAGGCTATATTGAAAACCGTTCTTCTTCAATCCACGTGGACTGGCGCTACAGAATCACAAGCAAAGAATTATACCAAATAACAGACCTCGCTTGCTGACTTTCAACAGTAGCAAAAACTAAAATGGCTATCACATGTAAATTGAGGAGAAAATAATCAAGATGTTGACTTTCGACGCTACTTCAAACAAAATGTTAAGAAAGAAATCCCTATCGATAATGGAAAGAGCAATTACAGTTACTGGACTTGAGAGAACTATTTTTCCTATTCGATCAATGAATGGCGAATGTTTCCTTATAAGGAAACAGTATATATTACCACTGACATTATCATTATCAATAGCTGTAAAAATGAACGGTTCCCAGTAGTAGAGACAGTAAGCTATTGAAAACGTCAACGTTAGGCAGGTAGAGAAATATATCTGGGCAATGTAGCAAAAGGCGTCGCAACACGTGACACAGATCCGACAGGATATACGAATAGAAAAAGATATATCCAAGAAACGATGACACTAAGTTATAGGCAAATTCCATTTGGAACAAAAAAGAAACAAAACAAATCAAAATAATTGATCTAGCGAGATAAGCTTGCTAACCATTACACTACATCGAAGTGCCCCTATTCTAATCGTAGCTTAGATGTGGCACAAGGCCTAAAGTAGGGAGCTCCCAGTGAGGATCGAATTCAGTACACAGTCGTAATTGATCTAGCGAGATAAGCTTGCTAACCATTACACTACAGCGAAATGCCCCTATTCTAAGCGTATCTTAGATGTGGCACAAGGCCTAAAGTAGGGAGTTCCCAGTGAGGATCTAACTCACTACTCAGTGGTAATTGATCTAGCGACACAAGCTTGGTAACCATTACACTACATCGTAGTGTCCGTATTCTAAGCGTAGCTCAGATGTGGCACAAGGCCAAAAGTATGAAGCACCCAGTGAAGATCGAACTCATTACTCACTCGCAATTGATTTGGCGAGACAAGCTTTCTAACCATTACACTACATCAAAGTGCCCCGCCTCTAAGCGAATCTTAGATATGGCATAAGGCCGAATGTATGGGGCACCCAGTCAGGAACGCACTGACTACTCAGTCGCAATTGATCTTACGAAAGTAGCTTCCTAACCATTACACTATTTCGAAGTACCCCGTTTCTAAGCGTGTCTTAGATGTTGCACAATGTCGAAAGCATGTGACACCTAGTGAGGATCGAACTCACTACTCAGTCGCAATTGATCTGGCGAGACAAGCTTGCTAACCGCCTCGAGGTGTATAGAGATACTCCAAGCGTAGCTTAGATGTGGCACAAGGCCGAATGTATGGGGCACCCAGTGAGGATCGAACTCACTACTCAGTCGCAATTGATCTAGCGAAACAAGCTTTCAAACCATTACACTACATCAAAGTGCTTCGTTTCTAAGCTGTTCTTAGATGTGGCATTAGGCCGAACGTATGGGACACCCAGTGAGGATCGAACTCGCTACTCAGTCGTAATTGATCTATCGAGGAAAAATTGCTAACCATTGCACCACGTCGAAGTGCCCTATTCTTTTACATAGTGAATGTCGGAAAACTTCTCAAATGCTAAAAAGATCCGAAGCGTCTGAGATGTGGTTCTAGCGAGGAATACTGAGGAAACTATGGACACAACATGTGAGCAACAAGGAAATACCTAGCACAAAACAGAAACTACAAGGAAACCTATACTTGCAATCAGAACGAGATTGAATTTCTTGGATATGCAGGATGTTTCAAAAGTTCTATGTCACATTACGACACTGTATATCTTGATAACTTTTGAGGTTATCAAAACATAATTTCTATTTCCTGAAAGCTAATATTTCCACGTTTCTATACAGGTTTTCACAGGTGTTCAATGTGAGCACCGCGAGTTACACGACAAACATCCAGACAATAAACCAATTCTTGCCAAACGCAACCAACCATCGTGTTGTCGATGGTTGCTAAGGCTTCAGTTATTCGTGTCTTCACGTCTCTGAGAAGGGCAAGTACGCACTCGAGACTTTTACATACCCCCAGAGAAAGAGGAAGTCACATGGCGTGAGCTCGGGAGACCTAGGTGGCCATCGCAGGAACACGAGGTCAATCTGTCCGGAACGTCCGATCCATCTGTCAGGCAGAATGGTGTATATACGGTCTAACTTTAAGACTTCAGTGAGGAGACGAGTGCCCCATCCTGTTGAAAGATGAAGTCTGCAGACTTCTCCTCGTGCAGTTTTTCCACCAACCACTTTTGTAGCATAGCAAAGTAGGCTTCACCATTGACTGTTCCTTCTTCAAAGAAGAAGTGTCCATACACATATTTCTTTGATATGGCAAAGAACCTTAGGGGAATCTCGCAAATGCTTAAGAGTTACACGGGGATTCTCAGTTCCCCATATGCGTGTGTTATGCTTGACTTTGCCACTTACGTGGAAGGCCGCCTCATCACTAAAAAACAAGCTGGTCGTCAAACCCTTCTCCTTCCAACCATTCTAGCATTTCTTTGCAAAATTCTTGGTGAAATTAAATTAACCGAAGAAAACTTGATACTTTTAGCTTCTAAATGACACCAGTTCAATCATGCTACCATTTGTAGTTCATGATATAAGAGTCCTTAGAATGTGACAGATTTTTGAAACACCCTGTATAATGAAAAAAGGTGTAGAGAATTTAACACCCACATGACCTAAAAAAACAGATGAAATCAATGAGTGACTAACGTAACTAGTTCGTTGAATGAATGCCAGAACAGCGACAGTAAGACGAGAAACACTGCTAAGAGTTAAAAGAGATCGGAAGCTGTGGAGAGTCATAATCACTTACATCCTGAAAGAAGATGACGCATGAAAAAAACCGCTAGAGTACACGAACCTACAGACGATAATGGGTATGTCACCATTCACATAAATACAGTATATAAGCAAGTGTAAATGGATAAAATCCGACAGAATGTAGAAATTTTGAAAAACAAACAAAAATCCATAAATGTAGTTAAAATGAAAGAATTGTCGACGTCAGACGTTTCGGTTTAATAAACCATTTTCAAGACAAAATTCATTAAAATACAAATTCAGTTCAATATGACGAAAACGATGGACATAAAAACACAGTCTTATCCAAGAGTAAAACAGATAACTGAAATTTTAAAAAGATCAGCTTTCCGTTTAACGTGGTCACGCCGTAGTCACATGGGCGACGCTCCATAACGTATTCCTAAAAGTTCGTGATTATTTTAAAATTCCTGTATTTCCGGATAAGCCTGAATCTTCCATGTTGTAAAAACGAATTTAGGTTTGTGTTTTCAGTAGACATATATAAGCAAAAATGGATAAAATCCGACAGAATGTAGAAATTTTGAAAAACAAACAAAATCCATAAATGTAGTTAAAATGAAAGAATTGTCGACGTCAGAATTGTCAACATGGAAGATTGCAGGCTTATCCGGAAATACAGGAATTTTAAAATAATCACGAACTTTTAGGAATACGATGGGAGCGTCGCCCATGTGACTACGGCGTGACCACGTTAAACGGAAAGCTGATCTTTTAAAATTTCAGTTATCTGTTTTACTCTTGATAAGACTTGTGTTTTTATGTCCATCGTTTTCGTCATATTGAACTGAATTTGTATTTTAATGAATTTTGTCTTGAAAATGGTTTATTAAAACCGAAACGTCTGACGTCGACAATTCTTTCATTTTAACTACATTTATGGATTTTTTGTTTGTTTTTCAAAATTTCTACATTCTGTCGGATTTTATCCATTTACACTTGCTTATATACTGTCTACTGAAAACACAAACCTAAATTCGTTTTTTACAACATGGAAGATTGCAGGCTTATCCGGAAATACAGGAATTTTAAAATAATCACGAACTTTTAGGAATACGTTATGGGAGCGTCGCCCATGTGACTACGGCGTGACCACGTTAAACGGAAAGCTGATCTTTTAAAAATTTCAGTTATCTGTTTTACTGGATAAGACTTGTGTTTTTATGTCCATCGTTTTCGTCATATTGAACTGAATTTGTATTTTAATGAATTTTGTCTTGAAAATGGTTTATTAAAAACCGAAACGTCTGACGTCGACAATTCTTTCATTTTAACTACATTTATGGATTTTTGTTTGTTTTTCAAAATTTCTACATTCTGTCGGATTTTATCCATTTACACTTGCTTATATACTGTCTACTGAAAACACAAACCTAAATTCGTTTTTACAACATGGAAGATTGCAGGCTTATCCGAAATACAGGAATTTTAAAATAATCACGAACTTTTAGAATACGTTATGGGAGCGTCGCCCATGTGACTACGGCGTGACCACGTTAAACGGAAAGCTGATCTTTTAAAAATTTCAGTTATCTGTTTTACTCTTGGATAAGACTTGTGTTTTTATGTCCATCGTTTTCGTCATATTGAACTGAATTTGTATTTTAATGAATTTTGTCTTGAAAATGGTTTATTAAAACCGAAACGTCTGACGTCGACAATTCTTTCATTTTAACTACATTTATGGATTTTTGTTTGTTTTCAAAATTTCTACATTCTGTCGGATTTTATCCATTTACACTTGCTTATATACTGTCTACTGAAAACACAAACCTAAATTCGTTTTTTACAACATGGAAGATTGCAGGCTTATCCGGAAATACAGGAATTTTAAAATAATCACGAACTTTTTAGGAATACGTTATGGGAGCGTCGCCCATGTGACTACGGCGTGACCACGTTAAACGGAAAGCTGATCTTTTTAAAATTTCAGTTATCTGTTTTACTCTTGGATAAGACTTGTGTTTTTATGTCCATCGTTTTCGTCATATTGAACTGAATTTGTATTTTAATGAATTTTGTCTTGAAAATGGTTTATTAAAACCGAAACGTCTGACGTCGACAATTCTTTCATTTTAACTACATTTATGGATTTTTGTTTGTTTTTCAAAATTTCTACATTCTGTCGGATTTTATCCATTTACACTTGCTTATATACTGTCTACTGAAAACACAAACCTAAATTCGTTTTTTTTTTTTTTTTACAACATGGAAGATTGCAGGCTTATCCGGAAATACAGGAATTTTAAAATAATCACGAACTTTTAGGAATACGTTATGGGAGCGTCGCCCATGTGACTACGGCGTGACCACGTTAAACGGAAAGCTGATCTTTTTAAAAATTTCAGTTATCTGTTTTACTCTTGGATAAGACTTGTGTTTTTATGTCCATCGTTTTCGTCATATTGAACTGAATTTGTATTTTAATGAATTTTGTCTTGAAAATGGTTTATTAAAACCGAAACGTCTGACGTCGACAATTCTTTCATTTTAACTACATTTATGGATTTTTGTTTGTTTTTCAAAATTTCTACATTCTGTCGGATTTATCCATTTAGCTTATATACTGTCTACTGAAAACACAAACCTAAATTCGTTTTTTACAACATGGAAGATTGCAGGCTTATCCGGAAATACAGGAATTTTAAAATAATCACGAACTTTTAGGAATACGTTATGGGAGCGTCGCCCATGTGACTACGGCGTGACCACGTTAAACGGAAAGCTGATCTTTTTAAAAATTTCAGTTATCTGTTTTACTCTTGGATAAGACTTGTGTTTTTATGTCCATCGTTTTCGTCATATTGAACTGAATTTGTATTTTAATGAATTTTGTCTTGAAAATGGTTTATTAAAACCGAAACGTCTGACGTCGACAATTCTTTCATTTTAACTACATTTATGGATTTTTGTTTGTTTTTCAAAATTTCTACATAAATACAGTAGTAAATGCTATATGTTGGTCTGCAGTTGGAGATTCGTCTCCAGATGTGCTAGTCAAACTCTCTACCTCCGAGCAGAGAGGATCCCCAGACGAGGCTATGTCGAACGACAGATTCTCGTCTCGGGAAACAGCTACCCGACCACGTTTTATACGGGGTGTACGGGGAATTTTTGGCCGGGCCTACGGGCTCGGATACCCCACATTAAATTCAGCCTTGGACAACATCTGACTGCGTTGGCGGTTGGTAGGTATCCTACAGTCGGAGATTCGTCTCCAGCTGTGCTGGTCAAACACTCTGCCTCCGGGCTGAGGGGATCCCCAGACGAGGCTGTGCCGAAGGGCAGATTCTCGTCTCGAGAAACAGCTACCCGATCCTGTTTTATACGGGGTCTACGGGGAATTTTGGCCGGGCCTACGGGCTCGGATACCCCACATTAAATTCAGCCCTTGCAACATCTGACCGCGTGGGGCAGTTGGTAGATATCCTGCAATTGGAGATTCATTGTGGAATTCCCTTGACTCACTTCTAGCAATTGACTACTATTTCTACGCGCCGCTGGCGAATCTTATATGTGTTGTTCTTGTCCTAAGTATTATCGTTCATTCCTAACCATCGTTGATTTTTCTATTCAGTAACCCTCCCTAGGTTGCAGCAACGTGAATGCTGGAAAATTTTCTCACAGATGAAGACACTTGAAGCAAAAAAAATGTGGTTCTATAGAAGGATGCTGAGAATAGCACAGTTCTAGAGACAAGGAAAATAAAAAGGATACTTATAATTAACATCTGAAAGGGACAGTTGGGATTTTTAGGGCATATATTGAGGAAATTTTGACACTTATAAAGGAAGAGGAACAGAGAAAAATAACGCATGGCGTAACTCGTTAGCATGAGTAAATGTCTGGTCGAATAGGTTTTGGGAGAGATAGCGAAAATAAAGAATTTGTTAAGGGCTACAAAGACAGGAAATTGTGGAGAACCATGATCGCCAACGTCCCAAAGGGATACGCTACTTATAAGAAAAATGCATTCATGCCTCTCCCAAGGACATAGTACTTAGAGATCATAAGCTGCTTAAGCTGGATTTTTAGATTTAGCTTCAGCTGAAACTTAGCTCTATAATTAATAAGTACATATACTAGCGGAAGTCTGAAAAGCGCACCGGTTAAAATACGTTAATGTAGATTACTATGTGGAACTGACTTACCAAGATGATGTTTCCCTGATCTCTAAACTACTGAATGAGATAGATAGATAGATAGATAGATAGATAGATAGATAGATAGAGGAACTGAATGAGATAGATAGATGAACTGAATGAGATAGATAGATAGATAGATAGATAGATAGATAGATAGATATGAAGTAATTAATAGATAGGTAGGTATTCAAGGCTGACTACTACTTCTACGCGCCGCTGGCGAATCTTTTATGTGTTGTTCTTGTCCTAAGTATTATCGTTCATTACCAACCATCGTTGATTTTTCTATTCAGTAACCTTCCCTTTGTTGCAACAACGTGAAGGCTAGTTTTAAACGTTGTTTCTCGCTCTTGTCCGCACAGATTGCCTTCTGACGTAACCCTCTAACTCGAGTGACCCCTGAGCCTTGTAAAAGGTGAACTTTACTGTAATAAAAAATAATGTAATTCATTAAATAATTAGACAATATCGTTTGAAGAGCAAAGATTGCCCAAGATAAACTTCCATAGACAACAATGGTCATAATTACTTAGCGCTTATAAATCAAATATATATAGTTTGGAAGGATTTCCGATTTCGTTCTTTTCATAGAAGACAGTATAGTCAGGCAGTGTAAAACAGCATGTTTCCTTTTCTTTACCCTTATTCGTTCTGCATAAAATTCAGAACAAGAGTTTGTCATTGGCGGTTAAGTTGGCTTTGCGTGTGGCTGGTTGACTAGTTGTCTGATAAGAAGTCACCGGAGGTAGAGGTCTCTTTTGAAGTCTACCGTGTGTTACTCCATCGTACACTTAAGGATCGACAGGTGACAGGTGTTAACCTTTGGAGGGCGTGTACGTATTATTAAAGAATTTGCGGCGAGAGTCTTTGGAGATGGTGTTGCGGACACGAATGAAGACACGTTCTGCTCGAGAAGGCACCAAGGAATCAAGGAAAGAAATTTGAAATATTGAATACGTATTTCCGAAATAAATCTGCTACAACAAAAAAGAAAGGAATGGTATGAATTTTTACTGGTATCATATAAAAAGTTTAAATAAATAAGGCGGTTGAATGTGCCGTGTAAAGGAAGAACCAAACAAAAGATACATCAACTACGACATGAACTCATATTTCCCTTGGTATATTTTTACATTCAATAAATACAACGGAAAATGATACATTTTCACGAAATAGACAGAAAGACCGATAAAGAGAAAGAGGGAGAGAGAGAGAGAGAGAGAAAAGGGGACGTGAACCGAATTAAGATAGATGAGTTAATAAATAAGAACAAATAGATGGATAGATAGATGAACTGAATAAGATAGATAGATAGATAGATAGATGAAATGAATGAGATAGATAGATAGATAGATAGATAGATAGATAGATAGATAGATAGATAGATAAATTGAGTGAGATAGATAGATAGATGAACTGAATGAGATAGATAGATAGATAGATAGATAGATAGATAGATAAACTGAATTAGATGAACTGAATTAGATAGATAGATAGATAGATGAACTGAATGAGATAGATAGATAGGTAGATAGATAGATAGATAAACTGAATTAGATGAACTGAATTAGATAGATAGATGAACTGAATTAGATAGATAGATAGATAGATAGATAGATAGATAGATAGATAGATAGATAAACTGAGTGAGATAGCGAGATAGATGAACTGAATTAGATAGATAGCTCGATAGATAGATATGAAGTAATTAATAGATAGGTAGGTAACTAGATAAAGTTAATGTGATAGATGAAGTGAAAGTGATAGAGAGATAGATCGATAAAGAGAGAAAAAGTGTGTTACACCAACTGAGAATAATGACTAGATAAATAGCAACAAAAGATAGATAGATAGATAGATAGATATGAACACACACACACACACACACACACACATATATATATATATATATATATATATATATATATATATATATATATATATATATATATGTTTTGAACAATAAAAAAATATTAAAAATTAAAATCTTCAGACACACTGGGTTGTAGATTAATATTCTTTCGTTTTTATTATTATTATTCCATTTAGATTCCTCGACTAGTTTCGGCCAAAATGGCCATCATAGGGAGGAGAAATATTTCTGCTTGCCGGTAGCAGTGAACTACAGAAATGAATGTCTTGATGGAGAAAATTAACTTTTGTCTGTAGTTTTAGTTTTCATTTTTTTTTTTTTTTTATCTTTTTAACATGAATCTTTTAACATTCCTTGTGTTGGTCAAACAGTCTCTTTTAAGTTGTTATTTGAGATAAGAGCTGGATAGATACATGTTATTCTGAATTCTCTGGTCAGTTTGACAGTTTTATTGGACCTGGTGAGGGGATGCGTCTTTGTTTAGTGTTTGTGTGTGTGTTATTTGGTTCTTAGGGAGTGAGTGAGTATGATATGTGTAAGCGTGTGTATTGCTGTGGGTGTGTGTTATCATTTGGCTCATTAGGGAGGGAGTGAGTATGATGTGTGTAAGTGTGTATATTCGTGTGGGTGTGTGTATAAGTGTGAGGTCTCAACACCTCCGTACGCATGTCTGTCTTGTGTGGGTGAGAAATGTGGGTAGGTTTTGATTTGTAAAGTTATATATTAGTACTATCTGTATTGTTAAATTTATGGTTTAGCCCGGCTGGATATTTTGTTTTTAGACGTTGTATCCACTTATTTTCATGGAACTCTAAAATCGTTCTAAAGTTATCTGCTCTGAACTTTTCTATTCTCTCAATTATAGTGAATTTGGCATGGGTTTTGAAATCGTGTTTTCCAGGCGGAAATGTTGTTCTACAGGTAATAATTTTTCATGGGGAGTCGACTTAATTCGATTGCGATAATTATTAATTCTGTAGTGAAAGAGCCATTCAGATTTTCCTACATATTGTTTCTGGCATAGTGTGCATTCTAGAAGGTAAATTATGTTATGACTTCTACAGTTAGAATCGTGGTAGATTTTGAAAGTAGATTTAGTGATTGAGCTAGTGAATGAATTCGTGTGTTTAATATGGTTGCTACATAAACTTCTTTTGTTGTTACATGGTTGGGAAAATCCTGTTGTTTTTGTTCTCAGTTCCTTACGGATTACCTTGTCCCCTGAAATGTGGTTACTACCTATGATTTCTTTTAGGTTATTAGGTCTACGATATGCAAGAAGGCCGGGTTCCTTAAACAATTTTTTTTAGGTCTGGTTTGAGATGTAGTATTTCCCAGCGACGTTTGATTATTTGGGATAGTGGAGGCAGAGTGGGGTTGAAAGTGGTTACTAGAGGAATGCGGCTAGATTTATTTTTAATCTTGTACATTAGGGTATCTTCTCTAGGTGTAGAAATTGCTTTATTTATTTGTTCCCTGATTAGGTGTTGTTTATAGCCACGTGTTGTGAATTGATGCTCCAGATTTTCAATGTGTTTATTTAATTCTTCATTGTTGGAACATATCCTTCTGAGTGTAAGTGCTTGTGAAGAGGGAAGGTTCTCTTTGAGGTGTTTAGGGTGGGAAGACTTAAAGTGTAGATAGTTGTGGGTGTCGGTGATTTTAGTGTGTAGTGTCGTTTGCAGTTTCCTGTTTTCATCAATGTAAATGCGGGTGTCTAAAAATGTTACTGATGTTGCGGATTTTTCATAGTTAAACTTAATTGAGTCGTGCATTGTGTTTAGGGTCATAAGGAATTGTGTAAGTTTGTCATCACTACCCGTGTATACAAAGAATATATCATCGATATATCTTGCATAGAATACGCAGTCGCTACCAATGATTGGATAGATATGGGTCTCCTCAAATTTTCCCATGAATATTGTAGCATATGATGGAGCTGCAATTGTGCCCATGGCACAACCTCTTATTTGAAGGTCGAAAGTATTCAATGTAAGGACATGCTCCATGAGTTTTATGATAACTTCTGTGGGGGTGGGGTCTTGTTTTCTTCTTTTTTAGTAAGTGCTTCCTGACGGTTATATATATATATATATATATATATATATATATATATATATATATATATATATATATATATATCATGTTTTAATACTTTTGAAAGCTTCTGTGTAGCGATTTCAAAATGTTTTTATTATAATCTCTTAGAATAAAATGTCACACACACACATACACACATATATATATATATATATATATATATATATATATATATATAGAGAGAGAGAGAGAGAGAGAGGGGGGGGGAGAGAAATTATATATTTGTGCAGTATTCCTTCTTTTATACATGTTTCTTTGCATCAAGACAATATAATATATCGTAGCCCGCGTGTCCTGGTTGTGTTTGGAAATTGAAAAAATCCCCATTAATAATCAAATTACGACTACATACTTCCACGTTTATCTTTGAACAGGGGTTGAAGAAATATGTTCAAATCTTTCAAAATTCCGGATAATTGAATACCTGAAAGGAATTTGACATTTATACCATCGAATAACCTTTTCAAGCGTTTCATTTTTTCGTGAAAAAAAGCGTTAATTTTTACTGTTTTCGATTGGCCTCGCCTTTTTCACGCTAACTCCTTCGGCTGGATTACAGTAGATGTATTTCTATGCGTCGCTTCTAGTTGAAATTGCAACCAGCCATTGCCACGATGTTTGAAATTCAAACTTTGAACGTTGAGTATGGTTTTCTGAATTCTTAAAACGTTTGTCTACGATGGAATTAGCTGAAAAAATTTACGGATACTGTACGGATAATTTCAATTTTTTCTGTTCACTTTCACATCCGGATAATTGAGACAGGAAAATCGAAACACGGTTAATCGAGAAAGTACAGTACTCAAGCGCAAAATAATATAGAAAACAGCACATATATACTAAGAAAAAAAAAAATGAAAAATTGAATTGTTAGGAAAAAATCGATCTATTTGGAAATATTTTTGGTTATTTTTTCTTTGTTTATTGTGATTTACAATATTTAATTAAAAATACATAATATTTTAGTTTTTCTAAGATAAGCCGTGGTATACATCGATTTTTTGTTTACTATGCATTTACAATATTTAATTATACTATATATATTAATTTTTTTCTGAGATAAGTCGAGGTGTACATCGATTCTTTCATTTTTAAAATAAGTGTGTTAGCAAGTTTACTTTATTAAGAACTAGCAGTAGAGCTCGGCGTTGCCCGGGGATGTAACAGTAAGAGATAGATCAAGTATCGACCATCATAAAGACTGAAAAATAAAATTGACAAAGATTATTGTTTAAGGTTGACGGGCACGCATGTCTTAATTATTTTTTTTTTTTTTTACGAATTGGTCAATTATGAGTCTATCGATTGAATAGAATTTTATTATAAACAATTGTCTTGTAAATGGAATTTTTGAAGCATTCGGAATGTAAAAATAAAGAAAAAAGTGTGCAAGGCAATAAGAAACACTATTTTGTTGAAATCGGTTGAAAAATGTAGGAAATCCGATCCCATATATAAACGAACACACACACACACAAAAACAACCAACCTGGGTTTTATAATAAGTATAACTCGATATGAGTTGTCCCCCTTTCATTCTCACGATGCCTCTTAATCGTGTTTTCAAATTGATTTTGTGCAAAAACAATTGTGATTTTCCTATTTTTGACGCTGTCAGAACCACCGCAAGGTAATTTTACGCAGTCCTGTGAAGTTTTGTTGAAATCGGTTGAAAAATGTAGGAAATCCGATCCCATACGTAAACGAACACACACACGCACAAAAAAAAACCTGGGTTTTATAATAAGTATAACTCGATATGAGTTGTCCCCCTTTCATTCTGGTGACAGAATCGTGCTTTAAGTGTTTCCAAATTGATTTCGTGTAAAAACAATTGTGTTTTTCCAATTTTTGACGCTGTCAGAACCACCGCAAGGTAATTTTACGCAGTCCTGTGAAGTTTTGTTGAAATCGGTTGAAAAATGTAGGAAATCCGATCCAATATATAAACGTGCACACACACACACACACACACACACAATCTGCATTTTATAATAAGTAAGATGTCAGTTATCACTACTTTATTAAGAGTGTCAATTTTCATTGTTATATTAGGGAAATTTAAGGCATTGTATTGGCCTGCATAATTCTATATTTATATTTAAGCGTAACATTTCTCTTTTTTCTGAAAGACGATGTACTTTTCGAAATTATAAGAAATGCTTTTCGAGACGTAACTTTTGTTTTGTTTACATATGACTATTGATTCCGTATCGTCGATTTATCGTTCAAGCATTTTTAATAACATTTTGCCGATATATTTATTCTTTTATCCTTTTCTTATGATTGTAGTAACATAACATCTTTTTTTTTTAATTTTTTCTCAAGCCGCCCAAGAATCGCATCAACTGATTTCACCAGGAACTCTTGTGATATGGAAGACAAGATAACTTCCTATATTCGCCCTTCAGGTTTTTTCCAAAGTCTTGGTTTGGCATAGTAGACATGTTCATTTAACCAACCCCAAAGAATAAAGTCACAGGTTGTTAAGCAGGACACCTGACTGGCCACTCATACATAAAATAGGGAGTTACTTTTCAACCACATACATATATATATATATATATATATATATATATATATATATATATATGTTTTGTTCTTTGTCATACATATTTCCTCCAAAACTGATTTTTATATCTATCTATCTATCTATCTATCTATCTATCTATATATATATATATATATATATATATATATATATATATATATATATAAAAAAAGCACATTATTTAAAAAAAAAAGGGATTTTAGATATTTTCAAAATGTTAAATTCACAGCGTTGTGCGCATGTGTAGTTTTATCAACGTAAACAAATTTTGTCCGATGACGACATTGGGGACAAAACGCGTCACACTTTTCATATATATATATATATGTATGTATGTGTGTGTGTGTGTGTATAATGAGAGAGTGAGAGACAGATATAGATCACTCAACACTCTATGGTGACTAGCAGTTCAGTTTACTTATCTATCTATCTATCTATCTATCTATCTATCGATCTATCTATCTCATTCAGTTTATCTATCTATCTTTCTTTTGGTTTATGCCGATCTATCTATCTCTCTATGTCGATTTTGTGGTATCTATCTATCTATCTATCTATCTATGTGTGTGTGTGTGTGTGTGGATAATGAGAGAGTGAGAGACAGATATTGATCACTCAACACTCTATGGTGACTAGCAGTTCAGTTTGCTCATCTATCTATCTATCTATCTATCTATCTATCTAATTCAGTCTATCTATCTATCTATCTATCTATCTATCTATCTATCTATCTATCTTTCTTTTGGTTTATGCCGATTTATCTATGTCGATTTTGTGCTATCTATCTATCTATCTATCTATCTATCTATCTGTGTGTGTGTGTGTGTGTGTGTGTGTGTGTGTGTGTGTGTGTGTGTGTGGATAATGAGAGAGTGAGAGACAGATATTGATCACTCAACACTCTATGGTGACCAGCAGTTCAGTTTACTCATCTATCTATCTATCTATCTATCTCATTCAGTTTATCTATCTATCTTTCTTTTTGTTTATGCCGATCTATCTATCTATCTATGTCGATTTTGTGGTATCTATCTATCTATCTATCTATCTATCTATCTATCTATCTATGTATGTGTGCGCGTGTGTGTGTGTGTGTGTGTGTGTGTGTGTGTGTGTGTGTGTGTGTGTGTGCCTGCGTGTGAAGTGGGGCGTCTGGAAAATTGAAAATGTGCCCCCGAGTTATGCTAACATGTCAAGGTGTCCGTGTATTCCATTTGGCAGGAACGTCACGTGTCCAACAGACGAGACTGCAATTAATGTTTACATTATATTTCTTCAGTTTCTTTTTTTTTCTTTTCTGTACCTGTTTTTTTGTTGTTGTTTTTTTTTTCCTCAACGATACCTGATAGGTACAGACCACCCAGACCTCTCATCGCTTCTGATGTTGAACCAAAAGAGACTAGAACAAAACAAAAAAAAATCAACGAAAACATTCCTAAAAATTATGAACACATATGTGCTGTTAGATTATCTGCGTGGAAAATAGACGTTGCGAACCGAGTTCAAATCCCGACATCGCCTTTGGCGTTGACTTTCGTATTTATGTTGCGTTTCTTGTTGTCACTGGCTTCATCAACTCGAACCCTCAAAGGTCAGTTCATAGATTACGTCAACGGTTTTATTATACGGGAGGGACAGGCGTGATAGCATCGATTCTAGGTGGTAGAGGAAGGAAGAACTTCAAGAAAAGTATGCCTACTCTTTGGCGTGTCATCACACCACGTGCGGCTTTAGCCTGTCTGGGAAATCTGGGTGTGGAAAGTGTGTCAAACTTTCAAAATCCCTCCTACTCTCTGTCGACTTAGCATCGTTTTGGTTTTTATAGCCAGAACTTGGGCAACGGCAGCCCATCATAAAGACATGGATCCATTGCTTCTACTTCTCCACGGCCAAGAGTTGTCTAATCACTTTTTGGGTGGCAACCAGTCTAGGAGAAAGAAAATTCAAAAATCGGAAAGTCCATTATAATTTAAAAGAATTTATGACCATTCAGAGATTATGCAGAAAAGGAAGCTGTGGAGATCCATAATCTTCTACTTCGTCAAATGTTATGCTATTTAAATGAAAAAAGTCAGAAATTAACAAGATCATTATCATTCGACCGTACACTATTTACATTATTCGGACTATTTTCCTCATCTTTGTCGCCATGTTTATCACAACGTTTCGGCCGTTGTACGATCCGGCCTTCTTCAGGTGGTTGGAATGTCGAATTGAACCCTTTATTTCGCTTGCTGGGGTAGACTGTTCTAGTTCCACGTGCCATGCCCAATGGATGTCAGTTATCAGTTATCTCTTGTTAATTCAAATCTCACTGCCTTAACCAGGTATTGAACTCACAACTCTTTGGGTCCTGTCACTGGATCTAACCAACTAGAACAGTCTAACCCAGCGAGCGAAATAAAGGGTTCAGTTCGACATTCCAACGCCCTGAAGAAGACCGGAGCGTACAACGGCTGAAACGTTGTGATAAATATGGCAACAAAGATGAAGACAATAGTCCGAATAATGTAAATAGTGTACATAATACCTCATCTCAGAAATGTAGACAGATACATTCGACCGTAGGCGGGATCATCGGGATCATCGAGCCAATTCGAACGGTCCTTTCTTTAGCTGTATACAGAGTGCGATTGTTATTTGAGGACATTATGTTAAATAAACAGTAATATCTTAGCAAACAATGTATATATTTAATTCAAATTGACACATATATCTTTCATCATACTTCTTTATCTAATTATTCCATGAAACTACATTTGGCTTCAATGATTGCTTCTATTCGGGCTCGAAACCGTTCACAAGCTGAAATTAAGTGGTCCATATTCATTTTGGACATCGCCTGGACAATGGCGGTCTTCAATGCAGCTTTGGTACTATGAGGATGTCGATTAGTCTCCCTTTCAACGACGCTCTACACGTAATATAGTCCATAGGATTTAAATCTGGCGAGTTAGGGGGCCACGTGATGGGGGTCACATGATCGTAAACATTCTCTGATAACCAATCCTGGGTTACAGTGGCTTTGTGAGAAGGTGCAGAGTCTTGTTGAAAGACATATGGCCTTCCATTGCATACTTTGTTTATCCAGGCCTTAACAACTGTTTATAAACATTAATGTATCCAGCAGCATTGACCCTAAGACCTTGTGGGAAAATGTAAAGTGGCATGACATGGCCTTCACTGCTCACAACTCCTAAAACCATCACAGTAGCCGGATATTTGGTGTGCAACACCCTGGGGACTTCAGAAGGAGATGCACATAGCCGCCTGTCATTCCGTCTGTTTGTTTTCTGACTTTGGTCAAAGTTATTTTCGTCATAGAAAAACCAAAGCATGTCATGTTCGTGGGGATTTTTCACTTTGTTAAGCAACAGTTTTGAAAGCATGAGACGGTTTTCCTGTGTCTTCGCTGATATGAATTGGCCTTTCCTCATTATATATAACTTATATCGAATGTCCTGATGTACCACGGTTCTGATAGTCCACTCAGATACCGGGAGTTCTTTGGCGATGGACCTCATTGATCTTCCGGGGTTCTTATCGATGAACATTCTGTATAAATTCTGATGTTCTCACGGTATCAGAACGCTGTGAATGTTTTTTTTTTGTTTTTTTTTTGTTTTGCTACAGGGGAAACATTGCCATCACATCCCTCTAGCTCCAACCGAACCTTATAAACAAATGATCTGGCGACATGTAAAAAGTTACTGATTTTTAAATCACTATGTTTTTCAGCTAAAGCAACCATGACAGCATGTCTTTTCATTTCTTGGGTTAACATCTTCCTCTGACTGGGTTATCTGAAATAAAAAAAAATAATATTCTAAATGATTTGAGTGTGTAGTGAACTTAAAACAATATGTCCTCAAATAGCACTCGCACCCTGTAGTATGTGCTACGCCAGGGTTACATACAGTTTTAAATTCAAAGTTATTTCTCCTAGACCGGTTGCCAACCAAGGCTATAGAACTCAATCTGTCCTGCTATTTACCCATAATGGGAGGAAAAGAAGCGAATTCATAGCTTTACCAAAGGGCACGTGAGTGAATGTAATGGATCCGACAGGAATTCCGATTCCTTCATCAGAGCCTCTAACCATTACTCCACCGTGCTAACAAGATAGATGGCCTCATCTTTACTGTCATATTCACAACGTTTCGGCTCTTGTACGCTCCGACCTTCTTCAGGTGATATGCGTTAGAATTTCAAGAGTTGAGTTACTAAAGAGAAATAACCGAAACTGTGATATCCAGAAAAGGCATGACATGTGGAACTAGAACAATCTCCCACCGTGGATGAAATAAAGGCTCCGGTTCGAGATTCAAATTTGAAGAATCCCGGAGCATACAATGTCCGAAACGTCGTGAATATGTCAATAATGATGAGGATAACAGCCCGAATGATGTAAATAGTTTTAATACTTCATCTCGGAAATATAGATAACAAAACAGGCTCGAGAATAATACAAGACACTATTGACGAAGAAAAAAAATACGTAACACATGGATTTTGTCTTAACCCTACGCTTCGAAAGTGTTCCCAAAGATTGAGCATTATACAGTGGAGATTTCAGATCAAAATTCAACTAATAACTAGCAGTTTATTGTTGTAACCTTTTATCGATAGAGACAGCTCAAAAATTCGTGTTTATGGTTTCCAGTTATTTCATGAAAACATTGAAAGGAATGTTGTCTCACACACATGACCAACTTTCTTTATTGGAAGCAGGAAGCTGAGGGCATACCAGATGAGAAGGACTTCCAAATATATATGGAGTAATTTAATGCCTACAGCTTTAAGGACCCGAAGAGTATAGTAACATGGACGGTGACGTCATAAGGGTAAACGCTCATAGTAGTGTATCTTTGTGTACGAAAAGTGTGCGTGTGTGTCCTTACGAAATAGTCAATAAACTCCAGTCGACAAAAAAATAATAATTTTTCCAAGAAACATTAAACCTCTGGCTGAGAATGAAAAATAAAGAACCAAATACTTTACGAACATTATTTACATTATTCCTATTCGGACTATTGTCCTCATCTTTGTTGTTTTTATCACAACGTTTCGGCCGTTTTGCCGTTCGGCCTTCCTTAGGTGTATATCTGTTGTAACCTAGGGAAGGTTACTGAGTAGAATAATCACACGAAGTTCGGTAATAAACGATAATACTTAGGACAAGAACAACGCATATAAGATTCGCCAGCGGCGCGTCAACTGCTAGAAGTGGGACAAGTGAAGTCCACAATGATATCTGCAACTGGATGATATCTACCAACCACCGTGCGGTCAGATGTGGCACAAGGCCGAAATTAATATGTAGTACCGAGCCCCTGGGCTCGGACAAAATTTCCCCTTAGACCCTGTATAAGACGGGGTCGGGGAGCTGTTTCCCTGAGACGAGACTCTGCCCTTCGACATAGCCTCGTCTGGGGATCCTTTCTGTCCCGAAGCAGAGAGAGTGGTAAATTCTCCAAGTTTCCTTTCCTCTTTATATCGAGTTGACCCAAAAATTAGTTCGGTCTATTAAATCTGTTTTATACTTAATAAGCGAACAAACCGTAATAAAATACAAAATTATCTCATTTTCAGGTTCTTTTTTAAAAAAAAAATACAGTGTTTACCAAACATATATATATATATATATATATGTGACACACACACACACACATATATATATATATATATATATATATATATATATATATATATATATATATATATATGAAATGGAATAAGACCGACAATTATTTAATATATTTTCTGTTTATACTTTATTTTTGTAGATACAATTTAAGTAAATGCTCTGTTTTTTTTATTAAACAGTATTAATTTCATTTAGTTGCCTGAATATTCGAGAAATTTCATAGAAAATATGCGTTCTCCGACAGTAATCGGACCTGTATATACCTGTATACCTATAAGGAAACCGTCATTTGATTTGACGCGATATGCCCCATAACCACAGAGAAGTGTCTGGTTAGGAAAGTCCAAATTACTGCTTTTAAACACAAAATCTTCGATGATTTTTCTCGATCGATCATATCTGCTCACGGAACGTATCTTAATGTAAACAATGACAACATATAATGAAATGGTTTAAATCCGACAATTATTTAATATATTTTCTGTTTATACGTTATTTTTTTTATAAATACAATTTATTTAGGTAAACGGTCTGTTTTTTTAATTAAACCGTATTAATTACAATTACCGGCCTGAATGTTCGAGAAATGTCGTAGAAAATGTGCGTCCTCTGTAGCTAAATGGTATAGCACGTCCGATCAAATGACAGTTTCCGTATAAGAATACAGGTTCGATTCCTGTCGGAGAACGCATATTTTCAACCAATAATCACTAACCACTGCTTTTTCTGTTTCAACAATATTTTCTACCAGCAAATATTCGGCTTACCTATGGGGTCATCTATCAGTGGCATTCTCGCTTGTCTTTTTCTATAATTCTTAGAATCCGGCACACTTAGGCACATTATACCAAACAGCTGTACTTACCTAAGATATATAGATGACGTCCTTTTAATGTATCCCCAAGATACAAACCTATTAGACATTATAACGAAACTCATTAAGGTTGAATCTAGCATTTAATTCATACACGAATTTGAAATAAACAATTCTCTAACTTTCTTCGACATCTTATTAATACGCAACAGTGAGAAATTAGATTTTAAAATATATTGTAAACCCACAAACAAAAACGATCTAATCAACTTCTATTCCCACCATAACCAAAGAATAACATCTGGACTAATCATAGGATTCTACCTCAGAGCCCTCAGGATATGTAGCCCTGAATACTTAAATGAAGAAGAGAAAAAACATTCAGACATCTTCACAATCCACACCATTTCATCCCCGACGCCAAAAAACAAGCTTACAAAATCCACAAAGCCAAAAAACAGACAGCATCATTAACACTTGTAACAAAAATTATATATAATTCATAATCGTGCCTTCCAAGCCGAAGAAATTATTTACAATGCAAAAATGTTTCTGTAGGGAAGATCTTGTCATCTAAATGCCCGCATCTACAAAAACAAGAGTGGCTTGCATTTAGAGCAATGATCTCTCTTGTTTTGCATTGAAATTATGCTGGACATAACTTTGATTTCACTAATACCCTGTATCTCTGAATACCTAAATGAAGAAGAGAAATATATTGAGAAAAATTTCAAACTTCTCCACTATCCACATCATTTTATCCTCAACGTTAAAATACGAGCTTATCGCCAAAGCCAAAAAGACAGACACCACCGATAACACTTCTAACAAAAATTACATAAAATTCATAATCCTACCCTCCAACACTCTTTCTATTAAACTCACAAACAGATTAGTCATCCCTAATACTAGGACTGTTACAACCACCTACAAGACGATTGAAGATATAATTATAAAAAATAAATAAATAAACAACATCGATTCAAATGCCTGGATTTATCAAATAAATTGTTTACAATGCAAAAATGTTTATGTCGGGGAGACATCACGTGATCTAAAAGCCTACATCTATGAACACAAGTGAGACTTGCGGTTGGACAATCGATCTCTCGTTTTGTGTCGAAACGATGCTGCACATAACTTTGATTTCACTAATGCCATCCGAATTAAAAAAAATAATATAAAATATATATATATATATATATAATTCTTTAAGGAGAAAATATATTGAAAACTTAATAATAACATTACTACCAACTATAAACACAAGCCTGAAACATTACATTACTTCGCCATCTTTTTTTAAATCCATTCTTAAAGAATCTAACATGTCTATCTAATACAAAGGATACATTCTTAAAGAAACGAGCCATAAATTAGAACCTTGTGCGAGGGTTGACCGCAAAAAAGATGAAATAACCCCCACTAGACAGAGACACGTACACAGGTAAAAATACACGTTACCATCCGATAATTACAAGAATCTTCCCAAATCTACACATAGAATTGTTCACAGTTTTAACACGTGACACTTGGCTGACGAATGAGAACTAACACAAAGATAATTGAAAATACCAGTGTTTTTCTTTTTACCTGTTTTCTCTCGATCTCTGACGAAGCTTTAATAAAATTGAAACATGATAGACTGATATACGTTTCCTATTTGTTCTTTTATTATACAGATGTATATATATGTATATATATATATATATATATATATATATATATATATATATATATATATTTTATGGTTAAATAAATGTATGGTGCCTGAATACATACTCACAAACACACACACACACCACACACACACACACACACACACACACACACACACACACACACACACATATATATATATATATATATATATAATAAATATACTATACTTAAGGTGTGCCATATTTATGGGATGAAGTGCTCAATATCAAAGATAGAGTGTGTGAAATATAAAAGTGAACATTGAAGGCAACATTTCAAGGCGACAGGCTGTGTCATGCTAGACGCAATCGTCAAGCCACGAGTGTTGATTTTTTTTATCGGCGATTTAGGAAAAATAGCTATTATTAGCTTTCCAAACCAAAATAAATTATTAAATAAACGATCCGAGCTCATCTCAAAATACAGACATGAAAACTAATTTTTACTACGTTACTTAAAAAACGAAAACTGAAAAAAATAAAATAAAATAAATAAATAAACAAAATGAAAATAAAATATGCAAAATAAATTAATCCAAACAAATTACCAAACCACACCCGTTAGAGTAGACGAAATAAAATAAATAAATAAAAATAAAAAACAAAATCAATCAACCCAAATAAATAAAGTAAATAATAAACAAATTAACAAACCATTGTGACCAAAATATTAGTTAGACTATAAAAATGAAAACAAAAGTCGCATGAAAAACAAAGCTATAATTGTTATATAACGATAAAAAATACTACGTAAATAAAAATATGCAGTATAATAAATAAATAATAAAAAAACAAATAAAATAAATGAATCTAAATTAATCCAAATAAATAAATAAACTAATAAATTAACCTTTAGAAAAAAACAAGTAAAGATAATCAATCCAAATAAATACATGAAGTAATAAACAAATTGAAAACTATTCCCGCCAAAATAATAGAATAAACTACAACAATCAATCCCAAAATTGAATAAATAGCTTTAATTATTTTCCCAAACTAAAACAAAACTATTAAATAAGCGATATAAACAAATTTTTACTACGTTAATAAAACACTGATTAAAATAAAAATAAAAAAATAAATATATAAGGTAAGAAATAAAAATAAAAAAATAAAAATAAATAAAAACTTGCAAAATAATCCAAATAAATAAATAAGTAAACAAATAAACGACTTTCGGCAGAACAACCGCCAAAATAGACTACCCACAATGCACCGCTGACCCGTATATATAAATCGCCGAGAAAAAGAAAACAACACTCGTGGCTTGACGATTGCGTCTAGCATGACACAGCCTGTCGCCTTTAAGTGTTGCCTTCAATGTTCACTTATATATATATATATATATATATATATATATATATATAGTGCTGTGCAAAAGTAAGTGAACCCTTAAGATAATATTTTTAAAAAATATCTCTTTTTTTCCAGATGAGCAAAAAATCTAGGCAGGAAGTTCCTGGCTCGCTAGGATTTTTTTATATTCTGTTCTACTTAGCGTATTGAACACTTTACTTTTATTCATTATTTACTTGGTTGGGTGTTTTCTTTTTTTGGGGGGGGACTTAGAAATTAAGTCACTGGACGATTTTTCAGACCTACTCAGATGTTTTTATTCCTTTTTTTTTTAATTTTTCCGCAGGTACCTATTTGTTTAATAGTTTTTGTTTGTTTGTTTCTTTCTTGTTTTTACACCAACTGAGTATAGTCTGTCTAGTTTTCTAATATCTCGAACAGACCATACCGTAAACCGACATTCACCGGACAGTACCTCAATTTCAACTCCCACCATCCATACAGCGTGAAGAAAGGGATCGTTCGTTGCTTTCAACACCTAGCAAAAGTCATAAGTGGAGACACAGAGACGTTAGATAAAGAATTGGTCAGTATAAGTAGTACCCTACAACGTAACAACTACCCTGGGTACATGGCAGCAACCCCCAAAAACTGGGATAGGCGGGTACAAGAGGAGGAGGACAACAACACTCAGAAAACAATCTGTCTGCTTTATGTGAAGGGGTTATCAGAGAAAATACAAAGGATCTGCGGTCCATATAACATCAGGACAACCTTCAAAAGCGTGACAACACTTCACAGATATCTCCCCCGAGTAAACCCCCCCATAGAGAGGAACATGACTAAAGACTGTGTGTACGTCATCCCGTGCAGCTGCGGAAAGGAATATAAAGGAGAGACAGGCCGCCCCCTCAAGGTAAGGCTTCAAGAACACCAGAAAGCTGTAACATGAGGGGAGGTAGAAAAATCAAGCGTGGCTGACCACATATGAAGAGGGAAGGGGGATCAGCACCCTCTGTCGGATCAGGTTGAGATTATTGACAAGGAACACCATTGGAAAATTCGTAAACTTAAGGAATCAGCACATATGCTAGGCCACAGAAAAATCTCCTGAGCCGACCAAGCATAGAAATGAATACAATATGGGAACCAGTAATAAGGAGAGAAAAGCCATGATAAAACAGAGTTGCAATGATAACAACAGAAAAATTGCAATATGAGCCCTGGTAAAAACATGTAATGATAACAGCAAAAATTGCAATATGAGCACTGGTAAAAATGGTTGCTGAAGACATTAGGTTTATCATACCCAGAAATTCATACCCAGATGGCACAGTGGATAAAGGCGTTAGTTAGATCCAGTGACAGGACCCAAAGTGTGTGAGTTCAATACCTGGTTAAGGCAGTGGAGAACTTTCAGAGGTAAAATTAACAGGAGATAACTGATAACTGACATCCATCAAACATGGCACGTGGAACTAGAACAGTCTACCCCGGTGAGCGAAATAAAGGGTTCAGTTCGACATTCCAACCACCTGAAGAAGGCCGGAGCGTACAATGGCCGAAACATTGTGATAAATATGGCGACAAAGATGAGGACAATAGTCCGAGTAATGTAAATAATGCAACCGAGTATAGTTATTAAGTGTCTGCTATTCTTCGGCATCCTAAGGTCAATTAATTATCCAATTTGTCATACAAAATTTACTTTTGATTCGGATAATATTATGCATCCTACACACACACACACACACACACACACACACACACACACACACACACACATATATATATATATATATATATATATATAAAGAGAGAGAGAGAGAGAGAGAGAAGAGAGATGAATAAAGACAAAAGGATATCTTATGCGATTTGTTCTCTGCTGGCCTTTATCAAGGCAAATGTAAGGATTTTATTTTACAAGAATTATTTATAAACAAAAGATATCATTAATTTATCAAAATTTAAGAATGCTCAGAAATATACATCAGACTAAATGAAAGTCAAAGTAAATTATGGAGGATTCTGAGTGATGTAATATATATATATATATATATATATATATATATATATATATATATATATATATATATATATATATTATAATGGTACTAATATTATTAATGTGATATCAGTAGCCGCTCCTCAGAATATTCATCTGTTTATACCAACAAACATTATATCCTCGATCCTGAGAACATTTCCCGATAATTATGTTAAATTTTAACCGATATATATATATATATATATATATATATATATATATATATATATATAGAGAGAGAGAGAGAGAGAGAAACTACTTCCAAAATCAAAGATCTGCGTATGTATAGACACACATAAAGACACACTCTCATGCATATATATATATATATATATATATATATATATAACATCAACTATGAATACGGTCATAAGGTACTGACGGTTTTTGGGAAAATAACACATTCATGCAACTCAAGATACATACATAAAAAAAACCGTACATTAAGTTTAAAATAAAAATAAAATAATCCTTGATAATTGCTAAAAGAATAGCCAAAAGTGCCCGGACATAAAAAACATTCGGACAATTTCTACATAATTTATGTCCAGAAAAGAAGAAAATTATAAGAACACGAAAAAAAATTAACTAAAGAAGGTTAACCGCATAAACTTGTCAGTAGTTTTTAACGAAATTTGTACACACACACACACACTATCTATCTATCTATCTATATATATATATATATATATATATATATATATATATATATATATATATATATATATATATATATATATATATATATATATATATATATATATATATATATGTGTGTGTGTGTGTGTGTGTCAGAGAGAGAGAGAGAGTATGCAGAAAATGTAGTTCTTCCTGGATTTGATTTATTACCAGGTTTGTTATGTTTTGAGCATACATCTTTTCTTTTGCTCCTGTCCGTAATTTTTGTCTTCCTTTCCCCTGTGGACTTCTCGTTCTTTAGATTCTTTCCTGTCTATTAACGCTAGCAACGCTTCAACTCCAACCTCGAGACCAGCTATTCCCGATACGCAAATTTTCTTTCATTCCCCCCACACACACACACCGAAATTTCCAACTAAATTGGCTCCTGGTTCTGTGTAAACTCATCTCACTGATCTACCTATCTCGCTCTCCCCCCTCTCTCTCTCTCTCTCTCTCTCTCTCTCTTTTTATCTATATATATATATATATATATATATATATATATATATATATATATATATAAAAAGAAAGAACAGTAAGATATAAAATCCGGTGTTCTTATAGATATTTTTATTTTTACAAAATAGTGCTCAATGTAAATTTACAGAGCATTAATATTATAAATTAATTGATTTAAAATATGTTTTTTTTTTCGCTACAATGGATTCTAATACATTTAACTGTTCTTAAAAAGAATTTAGTAAAATAAAAATTAAAAAGGAGAATATTTCAAATCGTAGTTAAATAAAAAGTATTAGGAAAAAAAAACCCCGAAAATCTGTAAATTTAAAAAATAACGTTGAAATTTTTTTACCGTTAACAATTTTTAAAAAAAAAAATTCAGACGACATCCATTCAACTGATGTCAGGTTTCATTGTAAAATACATTCCTACCCCTTTCCAAATTGTAGCTAATAACTGATACAATGATACTGACATAAGGAAAATCTAGACATCCCTTGTTCAATTTAAGTAGAATATTCTGTAACCATGGAAACGTGATTTTAGCTGTGTCTTTAAAACCCGGTAATTTTTTAAAAGTTACTCCAAAATTCGCTTGAAGATGAAATGGAACTAATGCTTTTAATTTAATTGCAAAATTAAATTCGGGGTTCTTAACTTCTATTTTTGAAACATGGTTGGAACTGTGTAGCGAAAAAAAACATATTTTAAATCAATTAATATATATATATATATATATATATATATATATATATATATATATATATATATATATATATATATATATATATATATATATATATATATGCCGAGTAACAGCAAAATTGTCCAATTGTTAGATGAAGTTTTGAACCGTTTTATCTTAGAAATGATTAAAGATATCGTATTGGAATTTTCTGAGCTTTTTATAACATCATGGGACTCTACTTTGAGCAATAACAATGTATAATTACTCTACAAGCTTAACAGAAGAATCGTGATGAAATCGATCATTAGCGAAAATGACATGTTTATTATTAATTAATCATTGCTAAGGATCGGAAGCTCACGAAAGATTGAAATAAAGTTCAAACACACACATATATATATATATATATATATATATATATATATATATATATATATATATATATATATATGAGAAATATAGTCTTAAGATAGGTATATTTACGGGATAAAGTGCTCACTATAAGAGATAAGCGTGTGTAAATAAAAAAGTGAACATAGAAGTCAACAAAGGCGACAGTCTGTTTCATACTAGATGCAATCGTCAGGCCATAACGATTGCATCTAGCATGAAACAGACTATCGCCTCTAATTGTTGACTTCTGTGTTCACTTTTTATATATATATATATATATATATATATATATATATATATATATATATATATATATATAATCCTAGGATCATTTTCAAACTTATTCAAGATGATCTTCACCCTCTCTGTAACTTTCTGTCCTGGAGTAACAAAGTGCCTCACAGGTTTCACGTACAATTTCATTTTAAAGTTTTTTTTTTCTTTTTTACTGTTCTCTGGACTGTCATATCTAAAACTCCTCTCTCACGTGCCAAACGTTCATATCTATCTATCTATCTATCTATCTATCTATCTATCTATCTATCTATCTATCTATCTCATTCTGTTCATATCTATCTATCTATCTATCTATCTATCTATCTATCTATCTATCTATCTCAGTCTATTTATATCTATCTATCTATCTATCTATCTATCTATCTATCTATCTATCTCAGTCTGTCCAAATCTATGTGTTAAATATTTTACGAATTTTGAAAAAGAATGTTTCTCTCTAAGAATGTGCTGCAACTTTTCTGGGTGGTCTCCTTGTTCAATTTCGTGAATGTTGATATAATCTTTGCCTTCAGTTCATCGTTGGCCTTACAAAGAGTTTTGTTGGATTCTCGTTCAACTGCAACCCACACATGATAATCAAGGGAGTTACAGTCTGCAGGGTTAAGTGGCCAGATGCAATGTGTGATGCGGTCGCAGAAATTGTCTGACAGCCATGACTCGGTTCTTTTGCTTGTGTGACATGCTGTAGAGTCATATTGCCAGACATAGGTTTTTCCAGCCGCCACCCTCTTGATCCAGGACAGCAGTTCCTCCTCAAGGCACTTGATGTAGGCCTCCATGTTGAGTCTGACGCCTTTACCAACAAATTCTGGATTTCTTTTCTCATCAGAACGATCAGAGGGACTTTTCAAAGCTGCTGTATCTTCGTAATCACCGTTAGACTCATCCAAATTTTTCTGAATCCTCTGCTCTGTCCTCAGATTGTGTTGTAGAGTAGTTTCACAGTGGAGGCTTGTATTTGTCGGTCCTAAAATAGGTTCGACGTACAAAACGTTAGGTACTTGATATAATAGGTAATGACGCAGAGTAATCTAGTTGTGGTCGCTGATACTTTAGTATCCGACTAACGGTCGTCCGGCATCGACTGACTGACCGACTCACTCCTTACTATTACTCCTCGTACTTATTATAGTTGGGAGAGTCTATTAACTAAAGAATACGTGTGTTCCACTATAACAGATTGGCATCCAAACACTCTGTATTTTTATATTGGAGCTTCTAGTGCGAATGCCAAGCCGCACAGCATGCCGTTTCTAAAAATTCTGCCGGGGTGCATTGCGTCATGTTGCTTTTTCTCTCACAGACGGTGCCCAACTGACTCTACAATACTGTACAGTCGACAAAATTAAAAAAAACAACCAGCGCGCATGCGCGAAATTGCAAATATAAAATAGCGGCAATTTGTCCATCGCAGCCTGTTCTCCTGACCCAAATCTTAAGTCTAATGAAAATAAAGACAAAAATATACCTTTTGCGTTATTAGACTCAACCACTTATTTGAGTAGGGCTTCATAAAATGAATATAAAAAAAATTAAAATTAAAATCTTTTACCATTCAATAGGGAAAATTTGAACAATGGAAAATTACGCTATTATCAGGTCAAACGTTTAAGATTATATCTAAAATAAGTCCTAAACAGTAAAGGAAATCCCTAAAAAGACGTCTCGGTAGTGAGTTGCCCGGCCGTCATGGTGAATAACTCCAAAAATTTACTTTGGCATTGTCGATATAAACGTTTGCAGAATGCTGGTTGGAATGTTATTCCAAGTTGTGAAAAAGTTCTTTGTTCTGCGGGCATTATGGATTGCAGCGTTGTTCCGCTGAAAGAACCAGACATTTCCACACAAGCGACGGCTTTCAGTCACTAAGGATGCTCTCGTCAACATGCCAATGTAAGCAGCCGCGGTCTGATGCCCATGTATAACCTGAATTCCATTGTTTCTTGGAAGGAAATAGCGCCCCATATCATGATGGAACCTTCTCTACTGTGTCGTGTATGAAAAGTTTCAAATGGGATATCCTTATCGTGCTAATAGCGTTGGAAGCCATCTGGACCATTCAGGTTTTCTTTTTCTCCTCAGGGAACAAAATCTTCTCCCACTTTTCTATGTCCCATGTTTGATGCTTCTCAGCAAAGTTTAATCGAGTTGTTTTGTGGTGTAGAAAGAGGCCAGACGTTGAAGACTTTTACGGTTCTGAAAGTTTTTCTCTCGAAGAAGTCCTCTTGTTGTTCTTTAGTAATGGTCGATGTAAGCATCTGCAGAAAACTGACTAGAATGTTCTTCCAAGTGGCGTGGATGGCTTCACGGAGATCATACACTGTTTGAAATTGACGTCAATTTCTATAGACTTTCCTTGCCAAACAAACCCAAACATTTTCAATGGGTTTCAGAACAGGTGAACAAGCTGGATAATTCAAAAGAATAATGTTATTCTCCATTAAAAAGTTTTTTGTCTTGTGAGCATTATGGATTGCAGCGTTGTCCTGTTGAAAGATTCAGTCATTTCGACACAAGCGAGGACCTTCAGTCAATAAAGATACTCCCTGCAGCATGCCAATGTAACCCAGTCACGGTTTAACGCCCTTGTATAAGATGAAGCTTCATTGTACTTTGGAAGGAGATAGCACCCCAAATCATGATGGAACCTTCTCCACTGTGTCGTGTAGAAAAGGTTTCAGGCATCATGCTAATAACGTTGGAAGCCATCTGGACCATCCAGGTTAATTTTTTTTTTTCTCCTCAAAGAACAAAATCTTCTTCCAGTTTTCTATGTCCCATGTTTGACGCTTCTCAGCAAAGTTTAATCGAGTTGTTTTGTGGTGTGGAAAGAGGCGTGGACGTTGAAGACATTTACTGGAAAATTAGGCTAAATATTATCTGGTAAAAGTTTGAGTCCATACTTAAAAGAAGTTGTAAACAGAGTAGGAAATGCCCAACATGATGTCTCAGTAGCGATGAGCACAGCCGTCATTGTAAATAACTTATAAAAATTCGTTTTGGCATGGTCGATGTAAGCATCTGTAGAAGGCTGACTAGAATGTTATTCCATGTGGTGAGGATGGCTTCACGAAGGACATACACTGTTTGAAATTGACGTCCATTTCTATAGACTTTCTTTGCCATCCACCCACAAATATTTTCAATGGGTTTCAGGTCAGGTGAAAAAGTCGTTTGTTCTG